>OZ010693.1:3212615-3551799 GCA_963932265.1 Thymelicus lineola | reverse complement strand
CCTCGAAAACACACACGCACAGGACGCCCCCCGACTAGAAGAACTGACGACCTAAAGAAGACAACGGATATTCACTGGATTCAGAAGGCTCAGGATCGGTCAGAGTGGTGCTTGCTAGAGAAGGGCTATGTCCAGCAATGGACTTCCAAAGGCTGATGGATAGATGGATGTACAAAGGTTGTATTAGTCATAAAACACTAGTTGAACTACACAATAAACTTGTAGGCAGTCAAATTTTTTGCGTTTTATGACAAATTTTCCCTTATATAAAATTAGTTATTGACATAATTTTCTAAAACGATACATTCATGGGTTGTTTATGATGTTTCCGTCTGCAAAGCTGTGGAAAGTTTTAGTAAAACGAAATCCCAACCATATAAACGTCCAAACAATCCCAGGGGCACGTACAATCGAGATAAAATCTATCCTATTTTCTAATCTTAATGCCAAGTTTTTTCTTGATGAGAACTGTTAGCATTTGATGGAAAAACAAAAATTCAAATATTTTCACGAACTTTCACATGTTTTATATTAGTATGATATAAAGGAAACTTACAACATGATTTGATTTATGCATCTAAACAACTTACCTCTTGAAATATATTGACATTTCCAGCCGGCAAGAAATCTCCGATCATCGTATAGAACCTACGCCCATAAAACTCTTTCACTACGCGCCGGACACGAAACATTTTATACATTTTATACACTAATAACAGTTATTATTTGACTGTATAATTTGTTATTACGACCGTACTGTCCGTTCTCTTTAGACACTTTGACGATAAACAACGTATACACAATGAGAGCATTTATCAGTTCTGATAGTAAGTAAACTGAATAAATATTTACACATTAAATTAGGTACTTTAATATATAATTTCGTACAACTGGTAATAGCTAGTAATACTATCTTTTAGTTTGGACTTTCAAAGAACATTATCAAGTGAAACTATCAAAGATCATAATGCAATGAATAAAATAATAATGGAGACACAAGCTGGCCATACACGATCAAGTGTACTTGTCAAGTTTGCAGTTTGACTTGATGCGGCATCCAGTATGCATGAGATAGCTATATGGCCAGATAGCCATACCACAGTATTAATATATATTATTATACTGTGGCCATACCTACCGTGGCAATACACCGTAAAGTTTACTGGATGCCGCGTCAAATCCGCTGCAAACTTGACAAGTATCGTGTATGCCCGCCATTAGATTCAAAGGTAACTATTATAAATATTAAAAAATCTCCACTATTATCATTTGTGTACCTATAGTAAGGACTTAAGTATAAATAATATTATAATGAAATAAGTATTATATTAACTGTCTCTGACAGAGCAGTGCCATTTAATTAAGTCATCAAAAAGTGCGCTCACCAACTTTTCATTACCACTTACCATGAGAAGAAACTGACAAGAATATCAAACAAGCATAATAATGAAATATAAAAACGTACTGGAACTTTACTATATTATTTTATGCTATCACTCTTAACTTTGACAGGTATCTACCCTTTTAGGCAATAAGGCACAAAATGTTAAAAGTAGGTGGTATAGTCATATACACAATGAGACATTAAACTTAAAACATTAAACAACATTAAACATTAAACTTAAAGAGACTCCTTGGTTATCTTGAACGAGAAAATCTCTTAGCAAAGAACCAATATGGCTTTAGGCCGAAGAAGTCTACGGAAGATGCGGTATCCTACGTAACAGAGACGATTGCAGGTTGGTTAGATGAGGGAAAAAATGTATAGGAATCTTTTTAGACTTGGCAAAGGCTTTTGACACGGTTTCCCACATAATATTGTTGAGGAAGCTCGAACTTATGGGAATCCGAGGAATTGCACTAAACTGGTTCAGGTCCTACCTAACAGATCGAAAACAAAAAGTCTGCGTGTCTTCTCATGAGAGCGAGCTTGCTTCAATCAACTGTGGAGTACCGCAAGGAAGTGTACTCGGCCCTACGCTTTTCCTTACATATATAAATGGTCTTTGTCAGTTAGATCTACAACAATCGAAAACAGTAGCATATGCAGATGATACAGCCATCATAATACATGGTAACTCCTGGATAGATGTGACGCATGCAGCGCAAGAAGCCCTATTTAAGATATCGCATTGGTTACGACAAAATTTGTTAATGTTAAATGTCAAAAAACCAAGTATGTCTGCTTTAGTATAACAAAAGCCACAAAAGCTCCCAACGATCAAGTTTTAAAGATACATGAATGCAACAACCTAAATGATAAAACGTGCTGTTGCCCACATTTGGAACGAGCTGATACTATTAAATACCTTGGGATCATTATAGATGAAAAACTAAACTGGAAATCACAAATAGATTTGCTTATTGCTCGGCTACGAAAATTAATTTTTATTTTTAAAAAACTCCGATCAGTTGCTGACCACGATCTAATAAAAATTGTATATACTGCTTTGGTCCAAAGTATCTTAAGTTACTGCATCGTTTCCTGGGGAGCAGCATGTAGCACTCAATTTTTAAAACTTGAACGGATCCAGCGTGCTATCTTAAAAGTTGCATTCGGTAAACCGCGCAGATATTCTACAGATACATTGTATGCTGAATGTGGAATCCTGAGAGTGCGTCAACTATACATCTTAGCTTTGATACAACGATTCCACAAAAATTCCCTAACGTCAATGATCACCACCTATAAATCACATAGAAAGCTGAAATGGCCCTTACCTAAATCGAATACGGTGTTTTTCAGAAGAACTTTTTCTTTTCTAGGACCTTACATCTATGGTAAACTACATCACAAACTCAATCTTGTAAATCATACTATGTATATATGCAAAAATAAAGTTAAATCTTGGCTAGTCCAACTAACATATAAAGAAACTGAAAACTTACTTTGCAGTATTATCTAAAATGTTAAATGCACATCCACACACACACACACGCACGCACACACACTCAAGTACACACACACACACCACACACACACACGCACACACGCGCGCACACACACACACACATACATAATTGTTTGTTTAATTGATGTCTTTTTTGTTTTATACTTATATATATATATTTTATAACGAGAGGTTTGAACCTAGTTTCCCACAACACAGGGAATCCTAGTGTGGGAGCTAGTAATCAAAATAACAAAGTGTAACAAAGGATACGCAATAAATATTTTTTCATTTTTCATTTTTCATTTTTTTTTTATTATTATTATTATATATTTTTAAACTTAAAGCTTTCCCAAACTCCTTTCGCACGTTATTATTGTAGTTTGCGTTCGCTACAGGATACATTTTCCTAGTATTTTCTTTATGAAACGTTTCATTAACACCAAAATATCGTTTCTTAGCAATTGTAATTACATTAATAAATTATCATTGTTTTCAAGAAGTAATTTAGACACTTCTTGTTTTTCTTATGTCATTATGACTTTTCTGTGAGTTAGAAGCAAAACTATTAAATTATTTATCCTAATTTTAACACCATTTTTAAACCATAAACTTTAATTGGCCCTGCTTAATAAATATTATACTAGCCGCGTATAATTTCCATAGTAACTTTTATTTCTTTTCCGGGAACAGATGCATTTGCTTGGATGAAAAGTATACTATATCAACCATGAATTCTACTGACCGGTACCATTCAGGTTATATTATTATAGACACTTCTTGTTTTTCTTATATCATTATGACTTTTCTGTGAGTTAGAAGCTAAACCATTAAATTATTTGTCGTAATTTTAACACCTGTTCAAACCATAAATTTGAATTAGCCCTATTTAATAAATATTATACTAGCCGCGTATAATTTCCATAGTAACTTTTATTTCTTTTCCGGGAACAGATGCATTCGCTTAGATGAAAAGTATCCTAGATCAACCATGAATTCTATTGACCGGTACCATTCCGGTTATAAGCATTCGTTCTTCTGACTCTGTCTTAGCAAGTAGCAAGTACTTATACTATACTATATACTATATACTTTGTGTATTTATTCTAATATAATGTTGTTTCTGTTATGGGTCTAATGAATACTGCACGTATTCACAACATCGCAAATACTAGAGATTGGTAAACAAACCTTGAATGCAATGTATATGCATAAGTTGCATAACCCATGAGATGCATTTATGTAGCAACATTAACAGATACATGTACCTTCGTATATGCGTATTCTGTTACTGAACAGGATAATAAGTCCTGTAATTAATTAATCTGTTATGTCCATTGAAGTATTATTACTAGCATTTAGAACCAACACCGCGAATACGATATATGTCCCAATCAATTGGCGCCACCTGGCTTCAATCTTCAATGGATTCGTTCGATTTTGAAAGGAGAACGGAGGCTCAATTTTGAAAATAGAACCTCCCGGCTAGACGCACATTTTGTTCGAGATGTCTGTTCTATGACATTATACTTCAATGGTTATGTCTTATTATTATGATTGGAATTATCAATATTATATTTGTTTACATTAACCCCTGGCTTTTCCGGAATCGTAAGTACCCTATAGATTATATCAGATCATGTTACACCCGTTACCAAATGTCATGGAAATGAACATATCAGCTTGTTTATATACCAAACTATGCAAAACTAAATGACTTGTGATTCACGGCTCACGCAATACAACATTCATAGTTGGAAAAATAACAATTAGGATCTATCCGCCGACACCGTATCACAAGTTCAAGTTCAAATACACAACACGCTATTGTCACTATGTGTTTTGAAGATAAAACATCTATCTATCTCGGCACGCTGTGTATACCGACATCGAGACAGTCAAACAACATTAACAATCACGGTTTTACACCTTTTTTATTGGTTGTTTTTTGAAGCAGCTGATTACCGTTTTGTTATTTAATACTAGATTTAACTACGTTGTTGTAGTCTGAAGTAATTCTGGTATTTTTTATTTATCTGTATAGTTATATGTTACGCTCAAAGACCAAAAACGTCCAAATCGCCTCTGATTCAAAATTGTGTGTATCAGCTTCGACGCACGACTGAAGTTTAACGCCATCTAGTTTATGATTGTCAAATCAGAATCTAGATCGCGTTGTTACTGATCAGTAACAACGCCATCTAGATTCAGTGTTACTAGTTACAAAGCTAACGTTTAAGGAAATTAACGTAACTCATCTACTATCTCACTCACTCACTATGAAAATCGATTCTAAAGAAGTTAAACTCCAAAAATGCAAGCACAATGCCAGGAAAGCACTCCTCGATAAAGTTAGCGATCCACCGAACATTTTTTCGTGTACCTCATCAGAGCAACCGCTACCACTCCGACAAGACAACACAAGAGACCGACAAGCAAAAGTGACCGAATAAGAAGAAGGGAACAGCTTAGTTGGGATTTCAGGAATAAACCCGAAATTCGTGCGGGGAACGGTCTCAGCAAATTGTCGCACCTCAATAATAAAATAATACTATTTTCGCCGCACAGTGCGCGAAATACAATGCAAAACTATGTGTTACAAAAATTGCATGCCTAAGCTAAGTTATTCGTAAAGAACTAAGAAGAAGAATAGCCCATATACAGAATAAAGGCTATGTGCGTATGCGTATTTAATCTTGTTTTATTTAAAACTTTCTTCATTGAAGTAATGAGAAACCCGTTTTCAATAACATCTTAATGAAAATCTTAATTAATATAAATTATATTCATATAAATATAAGTTGTACTATTTACACATAGATAAATACTATCTTATCTCTCAGAATAATAAGCTATACAATCTACGGATCATTTCAACGAAATAAGATCATTTATATCAAGAACGTGGATGTCATCCGTAACTTCCGGACATGCGTCAAAGTCGCAGTGCGCAGATCTCCAATTCTCCAATTCTTTATTCTCCAACTGAGTGATAAATTGTTCTCCATAGTGTTGTACTGATCGCAGATGGGATGTTCACACCATAGATTAATATAAAGATGAAACGTCGAGAATTGTGATATGAATTACTATGGGGACTCTACATACACAATAAATATTGTTTTGTTTTTCAGGGTTCTGTAGCATGAAAAGAAAAAACTGAACCTTTATTGGAACACTTCGTTGTCCTTCTGTCTGTCTGTATGTCTCTCTGTCAACTTTATTTTCAGGACCGCGTGGAGGTATCAAATTGAAATTGAACAAGCAGTTATGCGTGTGAAAAAAAATCAAGCTTCTACATATACCTATCAATGCAACTACTAACGTAGGATCTATGCTTGCAAGAGAACCATCAAAAGCTATTGAATACTTCCTGAAAGGGAAAAATCAGGATTACATCATAAAAACTAACGGAACGTTATGTCGGTCTGACTAGCACTTAGCCTATTTTAGTAGTAGTAGTACGTAGAAATAGATAATTATTATATATTCTGTTAAATGAAGTCTGCTCAAGTTAATTATCACTTGCTTCGGTGAAGGAAAACATCGTGAGGAAACCTGCACACCTGAGAGTTCTCCATAATGTTCTCAAAGGTGTGTGAAGTCTACCAATCCGCACTTGGCCAGCGTGGTAGACTATGGCCTATACCCCTCACATTGTGAGAGGAGACCCCGAGCCCAGCAGTGGGACAATTATGGGGTGTTGCTTTTTTTGCTTTGCTGTTAAATGGAAGGGATACATTAAAGTATTCTTACTACAGGGAATATGATTTTTTATAAAAAAAATATTGCTATTTAAAGACTGGTATATCTTTTCAGATTTGTTGTGTTGTGTTTCTAATATAAATTTTATAATCATACTGTTGACAAATCATAAATGCAATTTTTTTTGCGTATCCCTACTCGGTTCCATTTCTTATTTTATCTGTAACAATCATATAAGTAATCTGGATAGTACGTACTATGATGAAACCGCCTATTGTTATCATTATCAATACTTATTCAACTAATCATGTCAATATAATATGTGTAAATAATAAATTATGACCTTCATATAATCTGATCCGGTGGCCAGACTATGGTTTAGTTATCAAAGTACTTCAAAAGAACAAAACTATACCTATTTGTCAAACTATATATATTGTCTTATCATAAGATTCATAAATATATAATTTGCTAGTAATAACACTTCAATGTCTCTCTCACATAAAATTTCATCTACCAGGTCTGTTGGAAGAAATTTCATTTTGAAATAATCAGTGTCTATGTACTATTGATTTAAATAACGTTTTAAGTTTATTCATGCACATAAAATTTTTAAATTAAAATAAAAATCTTTTCAAAACAAGGTTTTAAAATTTTGTGTTGATGCTCTTAGCCGCTAAGAAATAACCACGTCTGCAACCAAACCAGAGTGTAGTATCAATAGTGGGCTTAGTGTGAGTTTTACGTGACATAACGGGCTCGCTAACGTAAATGCACTGTGTCCTTATTAGGACACAGTGATCGATAAATTAAAATGCAACTTTATTTTGTTTGACTAATGATTATGTTCGATAAACGAGAATGCACAATTCAAGTCCAACACAAGTAATCCACTACTTTCTTTCATGTTAATAAAAACTATTATAATAAAACGAGATACGATTCACATAACATTCAAGAGGCTCGTTAGAGACTATTAATGCTTCTGTCACTATAAACATTATTATTTTATTGGTGTTATATTTGTTTCCTGGTACAAGGTGCTCCTACAGGGTGTATTCATTAAGTGTAGTCAGCAAGTTTAATAGCGTCCGCATGACGTCGTCTTAGTCCTCAATACCACAAACATTAAAAGATATCTAATCGGCTTAAGTCGAGTCTACGTGGGCTGGTATGAAGAGGAAGCTTATTCATATTGGTAAAAATAACATCAAAGAAAAAGTGTAGGTGCTGTTATAATTAAATTATAACATAAACGTAAGTACATTGTATAATCCTCTTTTCGGTGCAAAATCTTATAATATCACATTTAGGTACAGAGCAACCTTTATGAAGAGTATTAAAATACGGAATTATGGCCAATAAACATAAATATCAAATAGAAAATAAGTTGAATCCAAAAAAAATTTTTTTTTTTAACGCTTTTATTTCAATGTTTAGTTTATAAAATTAGCTACAAGTTGTGAAAATTTCAAGTCTCTACGTAAAATAGAACATAGAGAATTATGCGTCTAAAGTCTGAAAATCGTTTTTTTTAATTTAACAACAAATAAACAATGAAAATTAGTTTAAAATATGATTTTCGTGTATTGTCATCGGAAATACACATGTCTGCCAAATTTCATCAATTTTCATTAAAGGGAAGTCATTCAAATTAACGTTACAAGATTTGATCCTTTGATCCTCCGAAGTGAAGCTAAATATAAAAGCGATTAATAACCTTATTGCCGTGTAAATAGAGTAGCATTTTGATCATAATATTGAAGATTTGATGCGTTGATGCTCCGAAGTGAAGCTAAATAAGTTGAATCCTAAAAAAATTTTTTTTTTTAAACGCTTTTATTTCAATAATGTTTAGTTTATAAAATTAGCTACAAGTTGTGAAAATTTCAAGTCTCTACGTAAAATAGAACATAGAGAATTATGCGTCTAAAGTCTGAAAATCGTTTTTTTTAATTTAATTTTTTTTTTTTTTAATTTTCGTGTATTGTCATCGGAAATACACATGTCTGCCAAATTTCATCAATTTTCATTAAAGGGAAGTCATTCAAATTAACGTTACAAGATTTGATCCTTTGATGCTTTGATGCTCCGAAGTGAAGCTAAATAAAAGCGTTTAATAAAAGCGTTTAATTACGAGTATTTTATACGAGTTCATTAATACCATTGTTAGTATTATTATTTCACCTTGGGATCCGTCTGGATAGCTGCCTTCCTGCTTATGTCAGCAGCCAAGCGACTCGTCATGTTCCGACTGGGGCTTGAGAGCCAGTTCTTTCTTTTTCTTCTTTCTTTCCTGGCCGGCGACGCCTGATACCTTTGGTGTTAATGATTTCCATGGGCGACGATGATGATGTCTCCGACCGATTTCGGCCATGGCGACCGCTTCGACTCCATAGACTATGTTTGGACAATCACGTTAGAGCGCTCGTGCGCTCGAACGTGGCTGATGTATCCTATTTTTGTGGTAAACCCACGGGCGCAATGAGGGCACGTGAGTACACCATTGTCGTAGTAATAATGGATGGCAGTGGGTGGTCGAGCCTTAAGTTCGTCGCGTTTGATATCAAGGTCAGCTTTACGCCGTTCCTCAAAATCACGCACCTGCCTTTTAACTAGATTACGCCATTCTGATCGTTGAGCTGCCAAGTGTTCCCATCGCGAGGGCTCTATGTTGCATTTTTTCATGTGTCGCTTCTGAACATCTTTAAATCTGAGGAGTTGTCCGCCTTGCCTCCGCTTACCCTCCTGCAGTTCACAAAAGAAGATGCGCTTCGCCACTCGCTCCTCATCCATCCGCACTACGTGACCGCACCACCGAAGTTGGCGCTGCATCAGGTAAGACTCAATGCCACCAACATTGGCCTGCCGCAGTACCTCGGTATTACGCACGCGATCTGACCATCGGATCTTCAAAATATTGCGTAAGCATCTAAGGTGGAATCGATCTAGCATACGTATGTGGTGGCGATACACGCACCACGTCTCAGCGGAGTATAGGAGATTTGGCAGCACAACTGCCATATACACAGACACCTTTGTAGCCAGCTTCAGGTCGTGCGAGCAAAAAACCTTGCCATTCAATTTCCCGAATGCTGCTGCAGCAGCAGCAATCCTGCAATTGATTTCGGCATCAAGGTCACACTTAGATGTTATAGTGCTCCCCAGATAGCGGAACTTGTCCACCTGCTTCAATACATCCTCACCGAGCTTTATCGCCAGTGTCTCGTAACCGTGAGTGTCAAGGGACATCACTTCAGTCTTTTTGACACTGATCTTTAGGCCAAACTTGTGGCACGCATGGTGGAAATTGGACATAAGGTGTTGCAAACCATCCGGGGATTCAGCTACAAAGCACAGGTCATCCGCATACATGACCTCAGTGATCAATGCATACGAGACCTTAGTACGTGCCCCGAATCTAGCCAGATTGAAAAGACCGCCGTCAGTGCGAAACCGGATGCGGACTCCTTCAAAAGACATCTGTAAGACCTCCCGGACTACAACTGAAAAGTATAACGCAAACATAGTGGGTGCTAAGACACACCCTTGTTTCACCCCACAGGTAACGGGGAAAAACTCTGACTGCTCTCCATCCACGGTGACGCAGCACTGCATGTCGTCGTGCAGAAGTCTCAGAATTCTCACAAATTTCTCTGTGCATCCTAGCTTTTCCAGCATCATCCAAAGGGCCTCACGAGGAACACTGTCAAAGGCCTTCTCTAGGTCAACAAAGCAGAGGTACAGTTGTTGACTCTGTTCTCTGCTTTTTTCTTGAAGTTGACGCACAGAGAAGATAGCTTCACACGTGCCCCGGTTAGGACGGAAGCCAAACTGGGTTTCGGGCAAGATCTTTTCAGATAGAGTCTTTAGACGGTTGAGTAAAACTCTGGCAAAGATCTTTCCAGGTACTGAAAGTAATGAAATACCGCGGTAAGAATTGCAATCGGCACGGTCACCTTTATTCTTATAGAGAATACTAATGCGAGACTCTTTAAAATCTTTCGGGACTCGCTCTTTCTCCCACATATCAACATACAGGTTCCATACCACCTCATGCAATTTCTCACCGCCGTATTTCAGCAGCTCTCCCGGTATAAGATCAATGCCAGCCGCCCGCTTGTTTTGCTGCTGTCTGATGGCAGTGACAACCTCTTCACGAGACAGAGGCTCATTCAACTCCAACGCAACAGGGAGTTGAGGCATTAGGCCAATGTATTGGAGATCGGCTGATCGATCTACGCTGAGCAGCATGTTGAAATGTTCTGCCCAACGTTTAAGTACATCCTCCTTATTTGTCAGAAGACGCTCACCGTCAAGAGACTTAAGAGGCACCTTAGCTTTGTAGGAAATACCAACTAGCTTACGAATCTCGTCGTAGAACTCCCCAAGTTGGTTTGAGTCAGCAAGCCATTGAATATGACAGGCCTTGTCACGCCACCACTTGTCTTTGGTTTCCCGAGACAGCTTGCGTAATTCACGGTCACTCTGTTGTATTTCCGTCATAGATCCGCCTTTCCGAGTACCGCGGTGTTGCCGTAAGAGTGCTCGATGCTTATTGAATGCATCCGTGAGGACCCCGTCATTTTCATCATACCAGTCTTCGTTCCGGCGAGTTTTCACCCCTAAAGTATCATAAGCGGCATTCATAAGATGAGATGAAAAGATCCCCCAGGAAGCATCAATATCATCAGAGTCGCTACTCAACGGTGGCAACTTCTCAGCTAACACTTCGGCATATTTCTTCCTTACCACGGGATCGTTCAGCCTATCCACGTTTAGGCACGCAGGCTCTCTTACTTTCAATCGGCGTGGAAAGCGGAGACGGAGACGCAACCTTATGACAACTAGCCTGTGATCAGTCCAGCAGTGCGCACCGCGCATCACACGGGTAATCTGGACTTGACTAATGTCTTTCTGTCGCACTAAAGCGTAGTCAATCAAATGCCAGTGTTTAGACCTCGGGTGCATCCACGTAGTCTTGTGCTTGGCGGGAAGTCGGAACATGGTGTTCGTGACCGCTAGATTGTGTTGAGCACAAAAACTGAGCAGCAATTGCCCGTTGCTGTTCATATTGCCAACTCCGTGTCTGCCCAGGACCCCTGGCCAAGCCTCATAGTCCCGCCCAACTCTAGCATTGAAATCGCCTAAGAGTAAGATCTGCTCTCGAGAGCGAATGCTTTCTAGGCATTCTGTGAGCTCCTCATAAAACTTATCCTTGATATCATCAGGCTTGTCGAGCGTCGGAGCATAGACACTGATGATATTAAGGTGGTTGTCATTGTTTAGGTGTAGGCGCAGGGTGGAAGCGCGGTCCGAGATATGTACAGGAAATTCCTGTAGTCGCTTAACTAGCTGATTTTTAACGGCAAATCCTACGCCAGACCGTCTGACTTCTGAAGAAGCGGTACCCTTCCAAAAGAAAGTGTAGCCACCTCCCTCTTCCACGAGCTGCCCTTCGTCAGCAAGATGTGTTTCACTGAGTGCAGCCATATCCACATTATAGCGACGAAGTTCTCGGGCTACTATAGCAGTCTTGCGTTCAGGACAAACGTTGCCGTCTCGATCAAGCAGCGTTCTCACGTTCCACGCGCCGAAAGTCATGATAGGTGTTCTCATGTTTTTATTTTTAATGTTACGTCGACCACGATTGAGGTAGATGCGGTGGCAGCCGCGGTTACTGCCATCCATCCGAGAAGAGACGAACAATTTTTAGGGCACCTTTTCTAGCCCCCTCCCCGGCTGAGCGAGGAAAGCAGTGCCTCCCTAAACAGGGCTGCTTTGTCACCCCAGGTGCTGCCTCATCCACACTGTCGTCCCCAATTTGCAGTGCGAAAGCGACCACGATATGCCTAGCATACCCCTGAGGCCGCCTCTGTGCAGGATTCAGACAAAGCCCGGTTTGCATCACACTGGACCTTTCTACATCATCCCATCGCCAGAGGACTTTACTTAATCGGAGTCCATATATCGGAAGCGGTCAAGTGCGCAGGATATATTAAGGTGCACAAGCGTACGCGCAAACGCAGGTGCACACACTCGTCCTTCCCCTCCTTTACCCAGTGGAACGGAGAACCGCTACGACCAGAGGAGGGTTGGGATGATGTGTCTGGCCGACGATAACCTTGCCCTCTATCGTCGCCCTAGGCCATCCACCTTGCCTTGCTACCTCGCCGAGTACGCCAAACCCGTTGCATATCTGCTTTGGGTTACCGTCACCGCCGAAGCAGACTTTATGCACTAAGCGGGAGGGATCCGCAGTAGGTCTGACCACCGTGCTAGACGATCAGACCTGACTGACTGCACAGGTGGAAATAACCAAAAGTAAATAATGACGATTGGTTCATTTCCACCAGCGGGCGATGGGGTCGTCACATCCCTACGCGTCACGTCATTTTTTTTTTTCTTTAAGGTATAAAAATAAGCAACACTGTAAATAAAAAATTAAGTATGTCTTTATATTATAATTTTATCACTATTTTATATGCAAATACCTTACAGAAAGACTTGTGCATATCGGCCATACCTACTCACTAAAGTATGTTTTTAAAAAACATTCAAAACTACACCAATTTAAAAACTTAAAAAACGAGAAACGTGTCACGGATCGCGTGATATTTGTATCAAATTAGTCGACAAATGATTCGTAAGGGCACGGGAATCGAACCTGAGACAGACGTCCTTTAATCGCTATGGCGTGCTAAGTTACTCTGAATGGGCGACGATAGCCACTTACCATCAGGTGGATCGTCAGCTCGTTTGCCGGCTATTTCCAAAAACACAACGTCACGACTTAGTACTGAACCATCTTTAGATTTAAATTTTCTCTAAGTTAGTTGGCTTAAGTTCATCAACAGTATCTATAGATTAACCGATAGTACCTACTTATCAACTAAAGTAATGCTCTAAAATCGATCAATATTATGAGAACTGATTCGTTAATAAACCTAAATAATTACACGGTGACTTAATGACTACACCCTGTATTTTGTATCTACATTTGCATACATGCATGCTGTGATGCGCTTAACACGTGTTAGTTATGTCACTATAGTACAAAGTGCACTGTTTGTATAAATTGCACGCTTTTATTAGCATCCAAGGTAATGCTGAAGTACTCAATTCATCCCAACGCTTCGTGTTAATTCTGAGTTCTGGTTAGCAACTGCAGGTGACCGCTATAGACGCGTTCTGGCGCGTTTTCGTGCTTCAGAACTTTCAGAAGGCACCTGAACACTTTCGCAACGGCCATACTAAATTAAAGAATAATAATAATATAATAATAATAACGCTTCACACTCATAGCCCCACACTAGGATTCCCTGTGTCGTGGGTGCCATGGACAACACACAAGACAAGGACATTCACACCCAGACCGAGAACAGAAATTCAAACTCATCATTCAAATTTCCGTCTCGCTGGGAATCGAACCTAGGACCGTTGGCGCGGCGATCCGGCATGGTAACCATTGCGCCACACGGGTCGTCAAAAGTCAGAAGTTACGCTTTTACGGATTTCTAATCACCGCGTTTTTAGTATGGCGTTTTTAGTACACCATATGTGTGCGAGCTACACTTTGTGCTAGTACTTTACTCACAACAGGTGTGTTTCGCCGTTGCGAACTATCTATTTAATGTCTTTGGTATCTGGTCACAGTTATTCACGGACATCAGCAATAGTGTATTGATGGCTGTAATGGACATGATGGTCTTAGATCCGAACTAGGCGCTACCTCCACCCATCTGTTTAATGCCGCGGGCAGAGGGGTAGTTATAGTTTGGCCAGGAATTTTTCAGCCAACCCACTCGCTATATATTTTTTGTGTACTTACTAAATTGGATATAAAACTTTTCATCAATGGGTGATGGGTGAAGGTGGCGCCTAGTTAGGATCTTAGGTAGGTTCGCCATAACTTCTAAGGACCAATACGGGACGTTTTCTCTTCCGATGCCCAAAACCCGACACGCGGCTTTTCAACTACACCATACATAGCATGCATGTGTACATAGTGATCGCAACCGTATCAAAAGTATAAAACAAATTGAATAAAAATTTATTGAATCAAAGTTTTTATTCCAAATGTTCCATGTTCTCAATTTTTCTCACCTCTATTTGGGTATTTTGTCGAAATACGAGACAAATACGGGACATGTAGTAATACGGGACGGGATGGTCAAATACGGTGACAGTCCCGTATATACGGGACGTATGGCAACCCTAATCTTAGGGTATGAGCACGTATGAGGTAAATGATTTATGTTTTTTATGTTGTTTTGTTGTACATTGTGTTGATGTTCAAATAAATAAATAAGTAAACCAACGCACCGCCAGCCAATGCGTTACCGCAAACGCGACAGTTCGTTCACGCTTCATGCCAATTTTATAGATTCTCTCCTCAGAAGCCAATAAAAAATAAGCCGTATAATTCTGGATCTCGAAGAAAAAACCGTTAATTTAATGGAATAAGATATTTCATCACGAAGTACCCAATTTATTTGACGTCCCTCCTTGATTAGCGTTGTCCCAGAGGCTTGCTAGTTAATTTAATTATGTATAAGACATCCTTTCAAAGCAGTCCTCGAAGTACCATTGAACTGTGTAGGTGATTAATGATTTATTAAAATTAATATTCCTAACATCGCTACGACTTAATTAAATTAAATGGTTAATGAAACGTCCTTGTCATTAATATTAAATGATGTTTAAAACTTATTGACTGACTGCCGAATTATTGGGCTCATTTCTTGGTAACAGTCGCATGAATTTCGAGATCGCCTGTTTCTGAGAGGCTGTTCAAAATTATAATCAGCTAACACGTACAGATCGAGCTTAAATACATGAAGTTTGTTTTTGACATACGATTTTGGGGTATAATTGGATCATGCTTTCAGGATATTAGTACAGCTAGTCGACTGACGTTTGACAATACATTAACTTGATTATCTTGGATTTAAGGATGAATGCAGTGAACGAATTGTACGATAGACATTGGATGAATGGGACTTTTCCTCACAAAATAATTCGTTTTGGTGAAAACTGAAAACAGATTGTATTACGATAGTTATCTACTAACAAGCGTTATTTTAATAGTTGTATGGTACATTCTTGACTCAAAGATAATAAATACTATTGAAATTACCGTGGATTCGAACGTTGACAAGAACTGCGAAGATGATCAATTTCGCAAGTAGGTAGTAGTAAGTATATTTATTTATTTATTTATTTTTTATTTATATTCAAAATTACATCTAACATTACAGCTTCTTAACTAATGCGTTAGAGTAATACATATTTTGAAATGAAATTAACAACAATAATATAAATTAAAATTAAAATTATTACATATAAATAAAAAAATTTTTTAAATTACATTTTCATCAATTAATAATCGTCTTTATAAAATAACATAAATCCATTAACAATGTCAAGAAACAATTTCATAATAAAATAAATTATAAACATTAAAATTCCTAAGTATAATAATAAAATGGTAAAACTAGTCAATAAATTAAAATAATAATCAAATAACACTACATTAAAATTAAAATAATAAATTACATTGTGTTCAAATCCATAAATCAATTGTGTTCAAATCAATCGTCAAATTACATTACTAATGTTGCATTATCAGTCTTGCGATTCTACAATATTACACACGGCCTTCCCGAACTCACTCAGTGTGCAACTGAACAGGTCAATACGTTTCGCCGCCGCGTTGAGATTGCGCAACGCTCGGGTGAGTGGCGCATCGCGCAGCAAGTTGGTGCGCGCGCGTGGCAACGCCAGCAAGGGCGGGAGCCGTCGTCGCTCTACGCTGTTGGACGGAGCGCACAATCTCAGCTCTTCCAAAATGGCTGGGCTGTCTCGTTCACCCCGCAGCACCATCAGTAGGTACTTGGCAAATGCGACTTCCCACCTGACCTCCAGTTTACTGTATCCCACCATGCCAAGAACGAACAAAGTGGGATACAGCAACGGATACCCCGGATATACCCCATACATTTTCATGTAGAGGTATCGAGCAAATTTATTTTGGATACGCTCCACCATTTGCTTGCTTTGCAAGTAGTAGGTAGTAAGTAGTAAGTAGGTAGTAGTAACTAGTAGTACTTCACTAGATAACATTGAGAAAACCTAAATACCCGAAACACGGACCATAGTTGTCTTGTGTTCCGTGACCCGAAAGGTATACAATATTCTCGAAGCGAAGCTATTTAAAGTCTGCTTATTGTATTCTATTCACATTTCACAGGTTACTGGGCTACAGCAGCCTGAATAAGACACATTGTAAGAAACCCAAACCAGAAATTAGACAGTTAAAGGTGGATGATTAACAGCAGTTTTCAATAATCTTTCTATCATCTCTGAATAAGTTTTAAGTAAAGTATAATAATAAAACATATTGAGTAATGTTGTGACTGTTTAACAGCTACGTTTACTTGAAGATTATAAATAGATAGAATATTTAAAACGACTTTAAGTAAACAAAAGTTAAGCTTACATTCATATGAACACTGAAATTCCGAAGAAAAATTCCCTTGCGCATCATCAAGCACCTGTTTTTCGCACTGCCATAGAGACACGATAGTAAAGTGTAACACATAATGGATAATTACTGAGCGTTTTAAATATAAGAATATTGTACTGTTTATTCACGATATAAACACTTTTACATGTTTATAAATCGATTGTGTGGGGAGAACTGCGATAGTAGCAAAATGTGATCGCACTTATGTTCTAGTGACGCGGTTGATAAAGTATGTTTTACAATCATACTGCCTGTAGGTATTGTTGTGACGATTCTTCCAGGAAGTGGAAAATAATATCGCAATAGTCCACTTAACCTTTATTTATGATAGAAACGAACCTATTTAGGGACTTACGCTGGGAAGTAAGTTTAAAACCAACATTTGAGCACACTTTTTGGCCATGCAAAATTTAAAAAAAACTATCCCATAGTTTTTGTTTGTTATAATATCAGTGACTTACAATAAACGTCGTATGTGTATAATATGTCAGTTTCACTGAGTAAGCTGCGCTGTAGCTAAATGGTTCGATCGTCGATCGATCGCGCGTATGGGCCGAGTTCGAATCCTGCGCACTTCTTTACTTTGGAGAGGTAAGGAAAAAATTATAGGGATTGCAAACTTGCAAACTTGAACTCGGAATCCCTTGACCCCCGCCAAGAAGAGTTACTTTTAGGTACTTCATAGTATCCAACAAAATATTGTGTTCGGTGCGGTAATCTATACTAATATTATAAAGAGGAAAGATTTGATTGTTTGCATTGAATAGGCTCCGAAACTACTGAACCGATTTGAAAAATTCTTTTACTGTTGAGAAGCTACACTATCCCCGGGTGACATAGGCTATATTATATATTTTTTATTACTATTTTTCCCGAAGCGAAGTGAGGGCGATTTCCTAGTCTAAAATATTAATATTAAATGTTAAAACAGCAATTTATTGCGTTGATTAGCTAAGTATCTAACAAGAGTTCCGTACTAGCAGTGATTAGATAGCATTAGGTCAATATTTATGTTCTGTTAGTTTACACGCAATTAATAAATACGACACAAACATCATTATTATACTAGTCACGGTAGAAGTACAGTACCTAGTACTTCAATGTGAATACTATCATGTTTAAGGTTTAATCGTGTTCGAAAATAAAATGTACCGTGGGATGTTGTATGATAAAATATGTATTTATTTTATACTACCTTATTTTGCCTTATAAATATTGAAGTGAAGATTATATACAGAAGACAGTACTGATGATACTGATGTTCAGATCTCACTCAAATTTAAGTGGGACCACAAGACAAGCACCAAAAAAATTCATCGAAATCGGTTGGCGTGATATTACAGTAGAATCCGTTTATTATGACTCCGCATATATTGACCAACCGCTTATTATGACGTAATTACACAACGAATTTGGTTTTCATATAAAATTCTTTTAACAAAGTCGGATCTCAGATTAAAGAAATAAAAGGCAGATATAACATTCGCAAAGAAATGCAACGAATGACGTGAAGCCGCTTTTTCACTATGTGTGCATGACAACCATATTGACATCTAGCAGTGGCATCGTAGAGACACATACTTCTTTGTGTGTGTAAGTTGCCAGACATTGAAAACAAAGTCGCAATCTCCCGCAATTTAGTAAATATTTTTTGCCATATTTTCAACTTGAAATATTATGCACAATTAAATTGGCAAATTATTTATTATTATATCACTAGTTATCAAAAAGTATAGATATTAAATATGTCAAATGTTCTTACTTACTACTTAATATGTTGAATTGTTTTAATTTATGGTTTTTTTCCCTTTTGGGTAGTTATTTTTAATTGAAAAATACCAAATTTTTAATACATTTATTATAATTAAAATACATGAAATGTCGGAGATGGCCATCCACTGATGGTGGAGTAGAAGAGAGCGAATATTATGTTTTGTGCTCGCACTTAACCCAGACGTCGCCCACTGGTCCTATGACCGCTAACGATGATGTCGAAGAGGATGGGTTTTCTCCGACATATATAATATACGTCAACTTCATTAAAATGCAATAAATAAACAAAGCAAAATTTGGATGGCCAATCATTATCTTGCCTACTTTAAGGAATAATAATAACCCATTTGTCTCTTATAATAGCATTTATCGGTAATCTGCAAAATAAAATAATTTACTGAGTAGGCTAAACAGGAACTAAAATAGAATATAATATTTTCTTTCAATCGTGCATTTTATCGTAGGCAAACGTGATATTTTCAATCAACCAGGTTTACCTATGTTAAAATCCTTATTTTCTCCCTCTAATCCTTTGTACAATCTATCTTATGTTTGTAATAACCCAGCGACAGGTATTTATGCATTGGCTGCATTTCCTGATATTTAGATTTAAATAAATACAACTATTTACTTTTAAAATATTTTTTTTCTTTATAAGTTTATAATCGATCAATGTTCAAATAACCCATGCATATTTCCCCTAATTTAGGGTAATCGATTTTCATATATAGCTGGTATACAATTGAATAATTGTCGAGGTTTTGTGTTCCGATCGCACCGCAAAAATTTTATTATAAATAAATAATAAAATAATGAACAGTTACCTATGAAAAGATATCTTATCTTCTTTTCCTTGATTTTGGGAACAACTTTAGCAGTGTTTAAAATTGCAAGACGGCATTTTATCTGAGAAAATTATTTAATAAATTTTGACAATTGTGACATGCAAACTATTTGACGCTTTCATTAGTACTGACTCGGGTTTGTATTTGCTTTTTTAGTTTGTATTTGCTTTGGTAGCTTTACATTGTAGTTGGATGAATATATCTGCCTTTTATTTCTTTAATCTGAGAGTCGGATATAATGACTTCGCTTACAGTGACATGTCGCTTATTATGACCCATTTTTAATAAAGGAGATCCCCAATTTTCGGCCCCGAACCATATGTAATCTATGTTAGAACATCGGACTAGACAAGAGTAAACTATATACCAAAAAATTCGTCTTATTTATAAGATAAACATATTTAAATCTTAGCTTCAGCTGCTCTTGCCAAATGAACAAAATAATGCAAAAAAGTTTTCACAGTATTTACCTCATTACATACGATTTTATAATCGATTGAATCGATTGATAATTATCGATTGATGGAACATAATAATATATTTTATGTATTATTTAGTGATTATAATTATAATATTAATTTATTTTTTACATATTTTCGTATTCCATATAAATCAAAACTATGTAATATATTATAATTACCATTCAATCGTTACGGTAATTTTATTAAATTACATTTCGAATATTTTGACATCGATTAATCGATTGACAACAATGATGATGTAATCCCTAATAATGTCATTTTGGTAACCATAGTATTTATAAATAACACCACTGTATTGTCATATTTGTCATCGATCTTTCATCTTTCTACGCGTGTTCTTGTATATTTTTACTATTAAATATTTTCAGCGTATTTGGAGTCCTATTTACTATTGAAACTCATCGACACGTACACAGTGATTTTAATTTTCTATTGTATTCGCTTTCGTACTTGTGTTTTGGTGAATGTGTTTCGCAGTTTCGCTACAATTTCTTGCAAACCAATACTATATGAATATCGACGGGTGCGACGCATAAGGTCTTAACGCCATTTTTATTGAAAATCCATATTTTACATTATCGTAATTACGAATATGAGTTTTATAAATTCCTGAAATCAGAATTTTAATATTACTTATAATTAACGAGTTTTAGAAACGCTGATGGTCGTATATTTTGAAAGTTACCACGCATATAGTTGCATTTCACGGTACGACGATATGCGTGGTGCTATTGGTTCGTGCGAGACCAATCAAGGGCAGTTACGGCCGTCGTATGTCACTGACGGAGCAAGCAATAAAGTATGACATTTATTTTGTAAATAATATGAATTCTGAAGTGTTTTACGTTATGATATCAAGTGAGTTGTGATATGTTGATTGTATTACATTATTATAATCGAAATGAACCACTTACGATCATCAAGAATTTTAAATTTAGCACTTAACAAAAATGAAAAAAATACCTTTTAATGAATCCAGTCAAATTGGTAAGTTTTGGTTAATAATTGATTGTTTTTTATTAAATAGTTAGAAATAATATCGCAATACAAGCATATAAGATTAGATTTATTATTATATTTAAGTGTTTTTTTCGATATTTATAATTTTAATCTAGTTCCACGCATAACGTCGTAATGTTATAGTTACGACGTTATGCGTTGTTTTTTCATTGAAGGTAAGGGTCGTAACTACTACTTACGTCTACATGCGTCGTTATTAAATAAAAATATCTGTGTTCTTATAGTCGTATGTAGAACATACAACGTTATGCTTGGAACTCAATATTAAATAAGACGTTATGCAATTTTTTATTTGCTAAAATCATAAATAAATTTAATATTCTGTGCTATTAATAAGTTGTGGTGGTTAATTAAATGATATTATATCTTTTTTAGAATGATGAATGATGTCAGAAAATTTCCCAAGAAGTACGACTAGCACTAAATAATTTATATGAAACTAGCTCATATCAAGACTTAATCCAACAATAGTACAAAGGCTGAATCTAGACGTAAGAAAACTTGGAAATATTCCTTAGCAAGAACAGAGCCTAATTCAGATAAACCTAATATTGTTTTGGTATGTAAAACGATGTTCCTCAATACTCTCTCTATAGGAGAGCGAACAGTTAATACGGCCATGTCGAAGTGGTTTTCAGGTAGGGAATCTATTTCCCCAGACCATCGTGGCGGTTCGAGAGGTGTTATCATAGATGAAAAGATTAAACCAGGAGTAATAAAGCATGTAAAAATATTTCTACCAGTTGAATCACACTATGTGCGCAAAAAGTCTACAAAACTTTACTTAAATAGCCGACTCAGGTTTGCAAATATGTTTTCTCTATATGATTCTCTATATGATAATGAGTGGTGTAGTAGTGAAAATATAACAAAAAAAGCTAAATCAGCATGACAATATTGGGGTATTATAAATCAAAGATTAAATATTTTTTATTTTACAAACCCAAGCAGAATATTTGTAACGAATATTATGTTTACACGTAAATAAAAAATAATATGGCAGAAGAAGAAATTAATAAACAAAAAAAAACATATGATATCAAAAGAATTAGCAAGAAATTTAAAGGAAAAAGATAAAACTTTAAAAACAATTACAGCATGCTTCGATTTTCAATAAATTCAGAATTGTTTTCATGGAAATGTTGGTTTATTTTATTATAAAATAAAATTATCGGTCCCAAATGTTACAGTTTTTGATCTAGCCAGTAAAGAAGCATATTGTTGCATGTGGCCAAAGATTAAGTTGTCTGCTTAAACTTATTGAGACTAAAGTATAAGACGGCGTTAAGGAATTCATTTTTTTGTCAGGTAATTGTGCTGGGCAAAACCAAAATTGTATTGTGTTTTAATTTTATACTTATGCTCCTAAAAATATGGTGTAACAATAACTCATTTGTTCTTAGAGCGAGGACATACTCAAAATGAAGCAGATTCTGTTCATGCTTTAATAGAGCGAAATTAAAAAAATAAACTCATATATATGCCAGAACAATGGTATGCATTAGTAAGAAGGGCCAAAGTTAACACGCCTTATTATAATGTGATGAGATGAGTATTACAGATTTTTATAATTTCAAAAAGTTATTGTATGGAAAAAACTGTATCAAAAACTCTAACAAACACAAAATAACTTGGACTAAAATCAAAGAAGTGGGAATAACTTCCAATGATCCGCATATATCGCTACAGCTTTGAAAACGAAGACTTATATATAACTTATATAACTTATACATTATATGACTTTATTAATTACCAGAAAAACCTATTCATCACGAAGAATTAATAACCAAGAAAGTCTTAATAATTGAGATCGCTGTTATTTAGATTATTTGCCTATAACAACTGCAAATATGAGGATTTACAAAGTCTGTGCCGTGCACGCATAATACCGAAAGAATATAATAAGTATTATGAAAACACACGCAATACGATGAACGAAGAAAATACGGATATCGATTCATCTAATAATTTGTAGATTAATTAATTCTCGCGACATGTTTATAATGTTCCTGTCTAGTTTATTTGTTATACTCACGCTTTGTTTACTGCAGAACTTTCTTGTTATCATATAAATAAGTTAGTTTTTTTAATATCGTTTTTTAATCGTATTTGTAAACCATTAAACCCCGAAGTAACCCGGCGTAACTTGAAGGTAAGGAAATTTTACTGTCGCACAACGTCGTAACTTGTCGTAACTCAATAACATAACTCTTGCATCCCTACGCATAAAGTCATAAGTATGTAATTTCAGTATTTTTCATTAAATTACAATTCATTTTCTATCAATGATATTTGTTTAAAGATGACTTAAGGCACTACTAATTATAAGCTTGATTTAAATTCAAATTTCCTTCTCATTTTTGAGTAATGACAAAAGTAAACTTTAAATGCCCATACTGTTTTTTTTTTTTTTTTTTTTATTTATTGAAAGGACTTTGTCGCTAAGCGACCACATCGTCCCGTTAAGTCCACAAACCATACAAGCATAACAAATCAATTACATTATAAATTTGGAAACAAAACATAATAAAGAAAAAATAATCACAATTAATAATTAACATTTCTTCTTAAAGCTAAATTAGCTATTTTGTACAAATTTATGGCCACTTCACTTGATGGAAGGGCCAATAAACTGTTTATTTCACCAACATTACAATGGCCTTTATTGATAAATCCTCTCAAAGATTCACTACGAACACATTCCATCAAAATGTGATACACATCTTCAATAACTCCACAGTCATCGCAATTTGGAGATGAGACTTTCTTCATTAAGAAGGCAAATTTATTTGACAGAATGTGTCCGGAGCGCAATCTAAGTGCAGTTTTTAAATAATTTCTGTCAAGGGTTACCCTGTCTATCCACGGGTATTGTAATATTTGTGGTTGGATGGTTCTATACCATATACCCTTCTCACGAGAGCGTAGGTCAAAGTACTCCTGCCAGTCAGCCCAGCACCGTTTCTTTACTGATTGGATATGATCTGAATGCAGAGGTGTTATACACAAAGGAACGCCATCAATGGTTGCTTGTTTGGCTAGCAGATCCACATCATCATTTTCTTCAATCTGGATGTGAGATGGTATCCATTGGAGAACTATTTTCTTATGACGAGCCTGAAGTCTTACGATTGCTTCCAGTATACGGTAGGCTATCGGAAATGCCCATACTGTAAAGTTGCCATATTCTGCATACGACCTTATGCGTAGGACCCGTCGATATGGACTCCTTAATCGCCTGTTTTGTGACTGACAAAGGTTCAGAATAAGTCCTGAACACTGGATAACGTACCCTATACATCTTTAGAAGATCAGGAAGTTGCTGTGGCCATACTTACAATGAGTATATTATGGTATCTTGATTGGGCAAGGTACTAACGAAATATAACGCCTCCTGCACAACTACACGAAATATTAATATATTATAATGATAACTAATAAAATCTCTTGAAATATGCAATAGCTTTTATTATACAACCTTTTTATGACATTCGTTTTGGGTGAAAACCATTTAAGTAGTAGATATTATAATAGACACCCGCCAACGTAAGTGTAACATACATATTAAATAGCACTGTGACACGAGCATAATCATAACCTATAATTAAGGTGATTCATTCTAGGATTTCCTTAGTTGGCCATTGCTGGCAGCCGTGAAAATTGGAGAAATTGAACTTTTTGCAATAATCTAATTAACAGCCAATTTCCAGTCTTGTCTACTTAGGCCTGAGTTTCTATGGAAACTGGGGTTCTCCTTTTGCCCGTTTAAAGTGACCGACATGATTCTTTACACCTTCGGCAATGTTCGTTGATTCCCGACGACTCACGACGTTCGGCACGTGGCTTGTATTTGTTTTGAATCTCAAAAAATGAAAATACGTGCATTTATTACGTGCAATTTTAATTTTTATTTAATATGCTATATTTCATTATTAAAATAAGTATTTATTTACCTAAAAAAAATAAGGTTGGTTTTTTTTCACAAAAATGCTTTGTATGACGTCCGCTTAGTATGACGTGTTTGTCAATTCCCTTCGATGTCATTATAAACGGATTCCACTGTACTCGTCAACTTGTCGCGCACATAGTTAATGTTTTAAGAAATATGGTTTTCTCATGGATGCCATTGTCAAACCACACGCAAGCACCAGCTTTTGATTAAAAAAAGAATCATCCAAATCCAGTCGAAAGTTCTAAGGTAACAAACATAAAAATACAGTCAAATTTCTCAATTTGACTGTATTTTTATATTACCTCCTCCTTTTTTTGAAATCGGTTAAAAAAAGCTTACTTGAGTCAGTCATATTTGTACTCGGGTCATGGGTGTTACCTATAATATGCGTCATCCATGCCACCCGCGATAGGTAAAAACCTTCTTCGTAGTATGTGTTACTAAGCGTTTATTCATTATATTTATTTATTTATAGTCGCCTAACAACTCTCCGGCTCGGGACCAGGAAGCCAGTTCATTCGTTCTCTCTTCTTTGTTTGAGTGGTTGGCAAATGGCAACGCATTGATAAGTCTTTTTTGTTATTGAGAAGGTTTTTGCTACTGATCCATGGGCGACGACGGTCTAGACTTTTCCTTCCTAAAACTAAAGACCTTATTCATTTTAATTTTTGAGTTTTTAGTTATTAACAATAAAGTAATTTTTTGAGTGATAAAAATCGAGCATCAATTAATTATTTTTAACAGGGGCACCTTTATAAATTGTTTTACACAATACTTGGCTAACAACGAAAGTTTATTGTTTTTCGGTAATTGGAAAACGTTTTTGAAAATTTATAATGATGTTTTCAATGATCGCTGCTTTAATTTTTGTATACACCTATTCTTTATTGTTAAGTCGTTTTTAAGTTATTGTTTCGTTAATTTTTAATAAAATTTTATAAAAAATAACTGCATATGTGATGCATAATTTTTTTGTGAATCTTTAAAAAGAAGAAAGCAAATCTTATTTTACTCACGAACCCACTTTTAATAATTTTATTTATTTCATGTTTACATCAATTTATCGATTTAGAGGAAGATATTCATTACTTTATCCCTACATTATCCAAAGGAAAGCAATACTAACAAACCTCTTAAGTCTTAACACTACCTCAATTATTACGTAGGTAGATAGATACCTACTACTAACTTATTCCGCGGTAAGATATCCATTTCCAGGATTAAAAGTATCCCAATGATATTAATATATCAATGTTTTTCTTAACATCCCGAAGATGACTGGCAAGAGGAGGCTTTTATCGAAAATTACTGTTTTCTCTGTAGCAAAAGACAAGCATGGTGTTTATGCTTGGAGAGCGGCGGAGCTCCTATCATTTTCATGATCAAGCGGGCCTATTATGAACTTTTACAAAACCATTCATGTTCCAGGCAATTCATTTCTCGGGCTTTAAACGCCGTATGATTGGCTATAAAGTATCACGTCACCGCTTTCGTAACACGAATTTGACGTTTACACTGGAACTTGGCTGGAATTAAGAGTTCATAATAGACCGCCAGAACATTATGCAAGCGATGACAAGAGAGCGTGGAACTAACTGTACCGCATCCATTCCCGCTTATTTTGAAATTCTGTATTTCAAAGATGTGCTGAGGAGTTTCTTTCGCCATTTTTTCTTCTTCATGAGAAAGCACCTCCGAAATGGTAATAGAATTAAAAAAATACATCATAGGTTTATTGAAAACACATGGTAACACATGGTTACCACACTTACCACATGATTTTGAATTTGAGATGTAAAAAACTTCGATATGATGATATAATTTTGTTTCTTTTTATTTCCATTTTAATATTATCACACGATTATTTTTAATAACAGTGACTGTATCATTATACTCGTATTATTTATTATGACATGATGATTTTTTTGCTACTATTAAATTATACTATTATTACGTGCTATGTTAGTTGTAAAATTATGTAATAAATAAATAAAAAATAAATGGAAATATATATTTCCACTATCAAGTTGTAACAATAATATTTAGTGTGGGCGCGTTCATTTTGAAAGTACCTAGACGATCTCCATCAACGTCTGTCAGCAACCCCAAAAACTGACTCAACCACTGTTACTGTTTCAAAGACAAAGATTTATTCATTAACTTGCCTTCCGTCCAAACATTTACACTTCGTCCCCGCTCCACTCTGTAAGTTTGTTTAAAACCTCAAATATTACTAAAGTTTATTAATTACGTTCGAAGCCCAGTCTAAAAGCAAAAACATGCTCTCAAAAAGCCCTTGGCTAAATATGCCCGTAAAGTTTTCGTTATTGCGTAAACGTTTTAATTTGAATTTAGGTGAATGTAAGCTCTCTTTAGGTACCTACAATGATATTATATATTAAAAAGAGGCAGATATGTCATAAGCGCGCGCGTTGTGTGACTCAAAAAGTTCCCAATTGGGAACTCTTATTCGAGTAAAGAAAGAGATAGCGATGTAGTTTTGACGCGAGAGCGATAAAGACGTGCGATAAAGCAATAAAGCGTGCCTTGCGGACATCGGAACAGATTTTTCGGTTGATTTGTAAGGGCATAACGTATCTATATTTATTTAAACATCATTGGGTACCTACTTACTTAAGCGCTATGTTATGTATTATATAGGTATATATAATATTCATGTGGGGACATAATTATAGCCTTAAAATTGCCCATTACATTGCCCATTGATTTGTATCCTACTTCTGATATTTATTTCAAACCAAAACCAAGATTATTTGCAACAGTCATAACAAATATGTATTTACCTTCATACAGAATACTTATAGCTTATAAAATATGTAATAAATCTGTCTGAATGTGGTAATCTCAAAAAGCATTTGTCTTGGATTTTTTTTATTGTTGATACCACAGAACATCTAGTGGTTGATACGCTAGGACTAACTATAGAGAGACGAAGCAAGAATGAAATCGACGGGTGCGACGCATAAGGTCTTAACGCCATTTTTATTGAAAATCCATATTTTACATTATCGTAATTACGTCTATGAGTTTTATAAATTCCTGAAATCAGAATTTTAATATTACTTTTAATTAACGAGTTTTAGAAACGCTTATGGTCGTATATTTTGAAAGTTACCACGCATATAGTTGCATTTCACGGTACGACGATATGCGTGGTGCTATTGGTTCGTGCGAGACCAATCAAGGGCAGTTACGGCCGTCGTATGTCACTGACGGAGCACGCAATAAAGTATGACATTTATTTTGTAAATAATATGAATTCTGAAGTGTTTTACGTTATGATATCAAGTGAGTTGTGATATGTTGATTGTATTACATTATTATAATCAAAATGAACCACTTACGATCATCAAGAATTTTAAAATTAGCACTTAACAGAAATGAAAAAAAATACCTTCTAATGAATCCAGTCAAACTGGTAAGTTTTGGTTAATAATTGATTGTTTTTTTATTAAATAGTTAGAAATCATATTGCAATACAAGCATATAAGATTAGATTTATTATTATATTTAAGTGTTTTTTCGATATTTATAATTTTAATCTAGTTCCACGCATAACCTCGTAATGTTAAAGTTACGACGTTATGCCTTGTTTTTTCATTGAAGGTAAGGGTCGTAACTACTACTTACGACTACATGCGTCGTTATTAAATAAAAAAATCTGTGTTCTTATAGTCGTATGTAGAACATACAACGTTATGCTTCGAACTCAATATTAAATAAGACGTTATGCAATTTTTTATTTGCTAAAATCATAAATAAATTTAATATTCTGTGCTATTAATAAGTTGTGGTGGTTAATTAAATGATATTATATCTTTTTTAGAATCACCTGTTTAGCTGAAAACCGAGCATAACTGGAATTTGTACGAGTCAATGGTCGAGAAATCCCTGACTGGGAGCGGTAATTGTAATGATGTCAGAAAATTTCCCAAGAAGTACGACTAGCACTAAATAATTTATGTAAAACTAGCTCATATCAAGACTTAATCCAACAATAGTACAAAGGCTGAATCTAGACGTAAGAAAACTTGGAAATATTCCTTTGCAAGAACAGAGCCTAATTCAGATAAACGTAATATTGTTTTGGTACGTAAAACGATGTTCCTCAATACTCTCTCTATAGGAGAGCGAACAGTTAATACGGCCATGTCGAAGTGGTTTTCAGGTAGGGAATCTATTTCCCCAGACCATCGCCACGATGAGAGTTCGAGAGGTGTTATCATAGATGAAAAAACCAGGAGTAATAAAGCATGTAAAAATACTTCAACCAGTTGAATCACACTATGTGCGCAAAAAGTCTACAAAACTTTACTTAAATAGCCGACTCAGGTTTGCAAATATGTTTTCTCTATATAATGAGTGGTGTAGTAGTGAAAATATAACAAAAAAAGCTAAATCAGCACGACAATATTGGGGTATTATAAATCAAAAATTAAATATTTTTTATTTTACAAACCCAAGCAGAATATTTGTAACGAATATTATGTTTACACGTAAATAAAAATAATATGACAGAAGAAGAAATTAATAAACAAAAAAAAAACATATGATATCAAAAGAATTAGCAAGAAATTTAAAGGAAAAAGATAAAACTTTAAAAACAATTACAGCATGCTTCGATTTTCAATAAATTCAGAATTGTCCTCATGGAAATGTTGGTTTATCTATACTAATATATAAAGAGGAAAGATTTGATTGTTTGCATTGAATAGGCTCCGAAACTACCGAACCGATTTGAAAATTTCTTTCACTGTTGGGAAGCTACATTATCCCCGGGTGACATAGGCTATATTATTTTTTTTTTTTACTTTTTACTATTTTGCCAAAGCGAAGCGAGGGCGAGTTCCTAGTTTTATTATAAAATAAAATTATCGGTCCCAAATGTTACAGTTTTTGATCTAGCCAGTAAAGAAGCATATTGTTGCATGTGGCCAGAGATTAAGTTGTCTGCTTAAACTTATTGAGACTAAAGTATAAGACGGCGGTAAGGAATTCATTTTTTGGTCAGGTAATTGTGCTGGGCAAAACCAAAATTATATTGTGTTTTCATTTTATACTTATGCTCCTAAAATATGGTGTAACAATAACTCATTTGTTCTTAGAGCGAGGACATACGAGTACTCAAAATGAAGCAGATTCTGTTCATGCTTTAATAGAGCGAAATTCAAAAAATAAACTCATATATACGCCAGAACAATGGTATGCATTAGTAAGAAGGGCCAAAGTTAACATGCCTTATTATAATGTGATTGAGATGAGTATTACAGATTTTTATAATTTCAAAAAGTTATTGTATGGAAAAAACTGTATCAAAAACTCTAACAAACACAAAATAACTTAGACTAAAATCAAAGAAGTGGGAATAACTTCCAACGATCCGCATATATCGCTACAGCTTTGAAAACGAAGACTTATATGTTATAAATTATATGACTTTATTAATTACCAGAAAAACCTATTCATCACGAAGAATTAATAACCAAGAAAGTCTTAATAATTGAGATCGCTGTTATTTAGATTATTTGCCTATAACAACTGCAAATATGAGGATTTACAAAGTCTGTGCCGTGCACGCATAATACCGAAAGAATATAATAAGTATTATGAAAAATTGCCAAACACACGCAATACGATGAACGAAGAAAATACGGATATCGATTCATCTAATAATTTGTAGATTAATTAATTCTCGCGACATTTTTATAATGTTCCTTTCTAGTTTATTTGTTATACTCACGCTTTGTTTACTGCAGAACTTTCTTTTTATCATATAAATAAGTTAGTTTTTTTAATATCGTTTTTTAATCGTATTTGTAAACCATTAAACCCCGAAGTAACCCGGCGTAACTTGAAGGTAAGGAAATTTTACTGTACGCATATCGTCGTAACTTGTCGTAACTCAATAACATAACTCTTGCATCCCTACGCATAAAGTCATAAGTATGTAATTTCAGTATTTTTCATTAAATTACAATTCATTTTCTATCAATGATATTTGTTTAAAGATGACTTAAGGCACTACTAATTATAAGCTTGATTTAAATTCAAATTTCCTTCTCATTTTCGAGTAATGACAAAAGTAAACTTTAAATGCCCATACTGTAAAGTTGCCATATTCTGCATACGACCTTATGCGTAGGAGCCGTCGAAATATCCATAAAACGGCACATAAAATCAAACTAAAAAATAAAATCAAATACCTAATTTCTTGGACAACCTTACCCTACGTATCGATATCAAAGTCGATAGCCATAATACTACTACTACTACAAAATGACTAATTGTGACATATTTATCGAATGCAGCAGCTGCAACGGCGCTTGCACTTTCCCATAAATATTATGCATTATCGTCCTAAATATTAATTTGTATTTGGGTCATTACAATGTACAGATAATTTCTTATCATTGTACGATAATAATGTTGTATTATAATTTTAATAATCAATTATACTTTGCAATAATATGTGTAGATAAGAGTGTGTCCGCAACCTTTGTTTTTTTTTCTATTTTGTTAAAATATCTAATAACTAAGTAACTACTTGAATTAACTGACCAGAATACTTGAATTATTTTCATATCAATAAACTGAAAGCGATTAGGTAAATACGCCAAATACATTCAAGTTTGAATCGGGTACACAGACTTAGAGGCTTTTAATAGAGGTCAATACCTCGAATCGCAATACCCACGTTTACCCACTCGTTTTTATAGAGATCAGTAGTAAAAGTCACTCTATAGTCTTTAGAAAAATCTTAATTTTTTTGACATTATTGATAGTCTGTCATTAAATCAAGACACAACAGAACTATGTCACATTATATAAAATACTTATTTACCTAAATTTTATCCCGATAAAATCATGTGAAATTGTTCATGACCAGAAAAAATTAAGAAGAATGTGGTGTGTTCTAAATGGTTGAAAAAATTACATTAGGGGCTTGCAAACGATGTAACTGCCCCGTATACAACTCAAAGACTTCTTGCGTAATTGAGAATAGCAAGAAGAAAGTTTCCAAGTAAATAAAGTTTTTCTTGTTCGTAAAATTAGTACACCAAGATTGATGGTTTATTGATGGTCTGCAATCTGCAACCCATTAGTAAGTCTGTAGGCGACATGTGCCTCAACTTGCGAGACGTTATACAAGATGGTATCATGAAACTTATTGAACCACGAATCACGATCCACCTTGGTTATTATGCAGTATTCGATTCGTAATGGATTCTAATAGAACTTAGTTTTTTTGCCTAGTTTTCGAAGTTTTGTGACCGGATTCCAGTGTGGTTTGGCTCGAGGTGTGCCCGTCTTGGGCCGAGCGGCGCCGCAGTCTTGTTGCGGCGATCGGGCCGGACCTCTCGCTTCCCACCGTGGTAAATGCCATGTTGGGAAGTGAGGAGGCGTGGGTGGCGGTCGCCTCCTTCTGTGAAGACGTAATGGCACAGAAGGAGGAGGAGGAGCGTGCGCGGGAGAACGATCCTCTCGCGCCGCTTCTCCGTCGGAGGAGAGGCAGGAGAAGGCGGGTGGTCGACCACCCTCTCTCCTCCCGGTGATGAGCAGCGGGCGACACGCGCGGGGGCGCCCTCGCCCGCATTGCACCGCTTATCACCCAGACGAACGAGGATGACTGAGCACTCACAGTCATCCTCGAGCCCCTTCCCGTGTGTAGGAGGGGCGTGAAGGGCCCGCCGCTATAAGGCGGGCAAACGCCGGCGGGGAACTGGAAGCAAAGGCTATGCCGATTCCCAGAACCCCGCCACCAAAGGCGATGCGGGAGTGCCGCTGGGTCGTTTAGTGGGTATACCGGGAGTTATCCCCGGGAGTCTCACATACCTCCCGTCCCCCGACGGGTGGGGATGCGTAATGCATTTTTCCCAGCGAAAAAAAAAAAGAGGTTATTGGCTAGTCCAAGAGTCAGAAGTTTTCATGCCACTGGAGGGCATCCGACATGGCTTAACGACGGTTACTTTACAACAACAACCGATACCGACGGCTATACAGAACCGCTCAAGTCATTTTTGCCACTAGCGGTTAGGTTATCCAACTACCGACCGCGCCCATTGTTGCTTAACTTTGTAGATCACTTAGAATCTACACAAGCCGCCGGTTTATGAGAGATTCGAGAGGGTTTATCTATACCTAATAATTTATGTAAATTCGAGACTCCATCAATTTTTCACCTTCTTATTTTTTGGACCCCAAGTCATCGGTGAAGCCTTTTGGCGTTGGGTAAAAAAATATTTATTCACTTAACTGAAATTAATAGAAGAACATTTTGATGTTACCACTACCGCTTCTAAATATTTTAGGTAACTTGTAACAAAATTTTAATTACTAAATAGCTCCATACATTGTATAAAGATTTTGAACATAGGTAGTCAGACTCCGTCTATTGGTATAACTTCCTACGGAATATGTGCATGAATAATTGGGCTCGAAGCTTCTCGGAATAGTTTGCTGGTATACGAAATAGAGATTTAACTTATCTTAGCAAGAAATAGGTAAATCTACAGACTACAGACTGACGTTCCAACTCAGAGTCACTAATGGTTACTTAAATCGTTCCTTAGTAAAGAATCGCCATACAAATTATGTAACTAAGGAGCGAATTAAATAACCGTTGTAACTCTGAGTTGGGGCGTTAGTCTTCACAAATTTAAAGGCAAGAAATTGAATCCAATAAGGTGTTATTTACAAATCAATAAGGTCTTGATTCCCTTGTGCGATATTAATTTTGTAAGGCACCTGTCAGGAAAAGAATAATTGAAAATGACTGAAAGATGAGAAATAGGAAGAGGAAGATTGAATATCGGCTAGGGACGGCGTCGGTTATAACAGAAATACCTACTTCTGTAACAGTATAGGTACACCAATCAGTGAAGGTTTAATCGAACGTAGAGCTGCGATTTTTACCTTGATAAATATTAATTAACTTTCGGAGATAGAACATAGAAATTTACCTATAATATAATCTGGTAAATTTTCCGATAAGACTTTCCAAAAATAGAGAGTGATTATCTCCAAATCGTACTTTTTGCTTTTTTCTTGTCTTTGTTGTAGTTAGCGACTTAACGTTTTTAATAGTACTTTTTAGATTTCCTTTTAGAGATCCCTTTCTAATATGACTTTTATATTTATTTAATTTATTTGCAGGGCAGAAATATTCAATGAAGAGCCGTCACGTCTCCAAGTCCCCGTTATAGTCAATTACTTTAAAGAAAAACCGATTCGATTTCCAAACCTAACAAAACGTAGTCGTTGGCGAACTTGGAAAGTACGAAAACCTCAGTATGAGTGTAACACGGAAAGATTTAATATTTGCCGGTGGTACAAGAGAAAGAGAGCCCTGATATCACTCAAAGATCAAACAAAAAGAGAACAGGAAAGAGAAAAAAGGAGAAGACACGAAGAATATGAAAGAGAACGGATTAATGATATTTTACGCTGGGAATATGGAAAACAGCAAAAGGCAGCCAAGGAAGAAGAAAAAAGAAAAAAACAAGCTGATTATCAAAGAGAACGCATAAATGATATTATACGCTTGGAATATGAAAAACAGCAAAAGACAGCAAAAGAAGAAGAGAAAAGAAGAAAACTGGAGGATTATGAATATACTAAACAGCTAAAGGCAATAACAAAACATGAACCAACTCCATTCCTTATTCCACGAAAGCTTAAGAAAAGAGAAGGGACGATTAAAGAAACAAAATATAAACATAGACCTTGGTCGCGTTTGAAAAAGAATGTAGATTTCCCAGTTGAGAAGAAAGAGAAGATAAAAAAGAGTTTTATTAAAGAAAAATCAGCAACCGCTAAACCACGTGCTCGAACCAAACAAGTGTCTGTGAAAAGATAGTAAGTAATTTCAGTTGAATAACTCATAGTAACCCGAACCTTCTTCGTTTTAAGTTGTTGGTGTCAAAAGGCCACATACTGATAGCAGGTAGTGTTTCCTGTGCACATATCACTTAGTACTTAGCAGAGTTCACATTACTTTAAAAACATTAAAATAATGTACGCGGTCGGTAGTTGGATGGGTGACCGCTAGTGGCAAATATTATTTCTTGGGCATTTCCTGCTTCGGTTGACACATAAAGTCCTCGGCCTCGGTTATTATCGTAAAGCCGCGTATCCATTTGAGGTAGCCGCGGATCGAGCAGCTGCCTCGTGTTCGCTGCGCACACGCGGCGTGTTCGCTGCGCGCCCGTTCCGCTTTCAAAACGCTCGCAAACCGCCAGTGTGATAAGGCCCTTACACACTCATACCCCCGCAGTTCTTTATTTACCTATGTCGAGGATGGCATGGACGACACATATAACACATCACAATAACACCCTGCACCCGAGTACCTACAAATATTTATCCGTCACATAAATATCTGCCCCGCCCGGGAATTGAACCCGGGACCCCTCGCTTCGCAGGCAGGGTCGCTACCAACTAGGCTACAGGGGATTTAACCCCCATGAGCGGGTTTTCTCGTTATTACGCCATTAGATACTTCCACCCCCGAGCATATAGCTGTAGCGACTCCACTCTGGCTGGCCCAGGCTGGACGGTTAAGGCAAGCACAGAGTTGGAGGCCTGTTCCTCGATCCTCACTTGAAGATAAGAAAAGGTGGAATCCCCGGGAGTACTCGGGTTCATGGTGTCGCTACTCACCACAATTCGCCACAAGTTGCCCTGTGGGCTTATATTATTGATTGAATGATGGTGATACATTGGAACTTAGGAAGTATCCAGAACAATTATGACGATATTTTGAAATCATGTGATTTTCAAAATAAACTCAGGCATGTCAAAGTATCAAAAGAAACACACGGAAAACTTTGGAAATAATAAACATTTACTATATTTGTTAAGCTCGTTGAATACATGAATATAATTATGTAGGTAATGGAATCAATAAATCTGATAACAGGTCTTAGGTCATCTTTTGATTCGATTTAAATTATAGTAGGTAAATAATATAATAGAAGTAGTACCTACATAATGTAATTATTTTATACATGTATGTATTCTAATCAATATTTTTCTTTGATTCATCACTACCTGCATACTAGTGTAAAATTTCGACACAGACATTTAACCTTCGATAGCTCAGTTGGTAGAGCGGTGGACTGTAGCGGTTTCATTGTTATCCATAGGTCGCTGGTTCAAATCCGGCTCGAAGGAGTATTTTTTTCTATTAAGTATTATAGAAAAAGAGATCCCTACTTCAATAACGTTATATTTTGCATTGTATTATAACTAGTCTAATTAATTATGTAAGTTTAAAAAAAGAATTTTTTTTTTGTTACCGTCATTTTTGAGACGGCTATCTACCACTTGAGAAATGGAAGATATCTCGCCGTCTACAACAGTCAATGTTATTGCCAGTCTTTAGATCATTGGTACAAAAATAAGGCCCGAAGGACTACGTAATACTAACGAAACAATTAGGATTTATTTGCGAACTTTTGTCACAAACAACGGCATTGTTTACACTGAAACGCATTCAATGTCTTTAATAAACAAAATTAAGTGCTGTATTCTATAGGCACAGAGGAAATAATAGTGCATATATAAAAGTACTATAGGTAGAAATAGAATAGGTGTAATCATACATTAATGTTTAAAATAATTTATTTATTTATATTTGTCATTTTTTTGTTATTCATTTGACTGTCGTGCGAAAATAGCTCGATTTAGATGTACCTACTTAGTCTTTAGGTACTTTTCAGGAGGTCAATAAAAATATAGTAGATAGGTACGGTAATAAAATTATAACAATAATATAGATATACAGATCAGTTAAAAAATCTAACAGACAGAACGAATTTGTCTACTAATTTCAAACGGACTGTCCGTATCATTTACCTAATCAAGGAAAAATAAAAAACCATAACATCTTGATACATTCAAAGTAATTGGATTCCGAGGATTAGACCTGGCGGGACTCCACTATAAGTCCAATTGACGTTTAGGTTGAAAAAAAAAATAAAAATGATTAAAAATTGTTGCTGGTGCGGATTTATTTGTGAACAAGGATTATGTAGGTCTCGGAGCCAAGCGAGGGTTGGACGACTTTATTAAAGAAATTCATACTCAAAGCCGCTCTAACGAATCCCACGGGGCATTTTAAATTAATTTGGACTTTGGAGCCCTTTTTACGTTCCCTCTATAACGCGAAAAATACAGGTAATAAAATGTTCTTTTATGGGTCGCTCCGCTTATCTACTCTTTAGGAAATAATGAACGCTTTTTTTCAGTTTAGCATAGGTTGGCCCCATCCAACATATTAATGGCTTAATTTTTTTTTAGATGAATGTTATTTAGTTAACAAGTTAGTTAATCTTGTACCTACAGTAATTTGGTAGTTTTACCCGGAAAGTTTTCCGAGAGATTTAAAAATTTCCAGAAGTTTTCCGGGAGTTTTGAAAATTGATATTTTTATAGATTTAGATGTGCTCGAACTAACTTTGCCTATGTTGGCCACTCGCGCCGTCATATTGGGAAAATGGCGCCTAATAACAGTTTTTCGACAATATCTAATTTCCTACTCATTTTACGATAAAACACTGAGATACAAATTAAACTTCAGAGAATGTCCTATAATTTATCATTACAATTTTTTTGTAAGATCAATAGTTTTGGCCAGACTTGACGTACAATCGCCGCAACGTGCACTCCAATTTGCGTTTCGGCTAAAACACTCATTTCCACATCACCTAGGCTAAAGGTAGAGTAAATATGAACAGGTAGATCCATACACAGGGTCCATACGAATTAATAATTAATTAATTCTTTCAGCAAGCCAAAGAACTCGCTAACAAGCCGGTTTGTTAACTGCTGCTACCAAATATGCTGCCAGTTCTATTGCTGTCTCACGTGTATGTTGATTATAACATTTGCAATCATTATTGTTTTATAACACCGTTATGTACTGATGTATAATAAATACCTATAAATATACGATTTTTTGCATTTTGTTTTTTTTTTTGTATTGAAATATTAAAATTATCATAAAATATAGCTTTTTTTGTTAATAAATATCGTATCATTGATACAATAGGTTCAAACTTGGAACTTTTACGTAAAATAAATGACCATTGGATGTCTATTACTATGTATTATATTAGCTAATAAGCGGTATTAAAAATTACAGTGGTATATTGCTTAGATTTTGCTTAGTGTGAATACAACCGATTAAAGATTAAAGAAAATATGAGTAAGTAAGTACATAATATAGTTTCATTTTTGATTAAGAAACTCATTTATAAATTTCGTAATTACTTTTCCTAATTTATTTGTTGTTTCTTTTATTTTTCTTTAATGTTTAATAACATTCCCGTTAAGTATTACAATTGATATTATAAACATTATAAGTACATAGTGTTGTAAATTTTACTTATGATATAACATTACATTAATATTTTATTTATTTATTGTAGTAACAATTTTAAAAAAGTAGAACACTTCTTTCTACGTACTTGGAGCGTCAATGGATTTTAAATAAAAAACATTATTTCAATATTTAATAATCACATATTTATTCATAATTCAATAGTTATGTTACATCCATAACAGAGATAACGTATAAGAACAACATCAAATTAAAATATAATTACACAAATAAGTTTATCAAAATTTTAAGATCCATCATCGTATAAAATAAAAATAAAGGGACTAATGTTTTGTAATTTCAACTTGCAAAAAAGTAATGTCGCTAACAAATTAAAATCTATTCTGTATAGTAATTTAGTTTAAAGGCACACAAAAAGGCAACGTTTTTAATGAGTTATATATTTGAAATAAAACAATTTCTATACAAATATCAAGTTAGATCAATGAGTCAGTTGAATTTATATTAATATCTTAATTATCTTATATTGTCAAACGAGATCAACCTTCCAACGACAATATTGGGGACCTTGAAACTATTGGGAAAACTAGACAATATTAGAGAAGTAATCAATATTGTGGCCCTAGGGCCTACACAATATTAGTCCTAGACAATATTGTAGCCCTAGATAATATTGGAAAACTAGTCAATATAGGGGAGCAAGACAAATATATCGGGGAAAAGACAATATAAAATAAATCTTTTGGTTTATGTAAGCTAGCCACAATATAATCCTACTATCAAGAATCGACGTGATATCTACGCTTATGAAGCGTAGCGTTGAGACTAACAACTATTTTTATTTACACCAGACTTAACAAATTATCATCTAGGAGAGGTTCCTTCCACATACATTATTGTTTTAACATTTCTAGAGTGATAAAACTTCTTTATTTTTAATAAAACAAAATCTATGTTTAGATAGTAATGTAATTTATATTTTATATACCTATCTTAAACATAATTGTAGTTGTTAAGAACTTAAAAATATACTAGAGCTGTGATGTGGGATTAACTTTTATTTATATTTAAAGCTATTTCCTTGAATTATTGATGATTATTGATGTGGCTTTTTGATTTTGATATTCGAAGAATACCCAAAATACAGACGATAGGATAGGTATACAGATTAGATAATGATGTTAAATGATTTGTACTACGATGGTACCATCACTTCACAACATAGGGTTATGTTTACATGAAATTATCATCTAATTTTAGCCGTATTGGGGCGTCTTAGAATACCACCCCAATACCACCTTAGGGAATATAACCCCAATCTCACGCCGGATGGGTGTCGTAAGAGGCGACAAAATCCGGCCCACTGGTGGTAGGGCTTCTTGAGGGATTATATTGATAATATTGATTTTAATTGTTAATTAATACCATTATTATTATTTTTCCACGGGATTCGCCTGGATAGCTACAACCCTTGAGCATGAGTCAGCCACCAAACGTTGTGTTCCGGCGGTGGCTTGAGAGCCAGTTCTTTTTTCTTTTTCTTCTCTCTTTCTTGGCCGGCAACGTATGGGTAATGCCTTTGGTGTTGCTGATGTCCATGGGTGACGATAGCCACTTACTATCAGGTGGATCGTCACCTCTTTTGCCGGCTATTTCCAATTAAAAAAAACCTCTTTTGCCGGCTATTTCCAATTAAAAAAAAAAAACAAAGTTGCCGAAAAAATATTTTTTAATATTACTTTATACTAATCCTCCTCGTTGCATTAAAACGATCATAATGATCATATCTATTAGCCCGAGATTGGCTTTATTAATACTTTTTACTTATAATACATTCGAAATACTTTGAATACTACCTTTTACGATTAGTGAGGCCATACGATGAGTTGTCAATTGTCATTGCGTTGTATTGCGTTGTGACAACTTGCTTTCGGTATCTATGACTTTGACACAACGCAACGTAACGCAAAATGAGTGACCACACACTTATCACAACACGAAAAGTAAAGAACAATAAAAACTACACAAAAAGTCTTAATACCCTGCTGGTATAATTATTTATTTTGGCTACGAAATGACACCTTATTTGATCATTAATAATTAAGATATGACCTTCTTTAACAAGGGACATGTAGGTTGACATATTTTGTAATCCTGTAACTTACAACATGTTAACATATCGACGCTTGAAAGGAAAAATTGACTAAGCGACATTGAGCTAACTTTACAGGAGAGCAGTTTAAAGTTGAATTTTTAGAAAAGTTGTTGTATATACCACAATATAGATGATAAAATAAGGATTCCAAAATAGTAAGAATAACGTCGGTAGGAAGATTACAAAAAAATATATGATTTTTTTCTAAAAATTCCAACTTTAAACTGCTCTTCTGTAAAGTTAACTCAATGTCGCTTAGTAAATTCCTTTCAAGCGTCAATATATTATGCTATAACAAAAACCTGACCTCTGACATTAACAAACTTCACAGGTCAGTTTCTCTCGGCTCAAAAGTTTTATCTTTATAATTCTCCTTCTCCACAATAACCTTTTTACTATCCAGACCGGTATCCGTGGAACTAGCAGTTCTCTTTCTATTCGGACTTACATCTATACTAACATTTAAATCCCTCAAGGGAGATCGAGTGACTGCTAGATTTGATATTGATGATGTTAGATCCGATGGGACGTTACCATCCAAGCAATATAGCAGTGAATCTGTTAGCCGATCAGCTTCGTTGGATTTATTCAACATTGATAAGTCTATCGGAGTAGCTGTTAATACAGACCTGCTTAGCAGATACTCTCTGAAGGGTTCTGTTAAGGATTTCTTATCGAAGCTCGTCATATGCAAGTTTGGTTTGAATGTTGGTACGAGTAGCCCATCTTCACTGCCACAGAGAGTGGTGTTCAAATCTTCTTCTACGTAGTTTCTTTTCTCGTGGCTGATGACGAAATGTGTGTTTGCTGAGCGAAGAGGGCTTACATCCAAAGAGTCAGATCTTGCATCGTAAGGCTTCGCTTGTAAGGCGTTGATGGAGTTATTTGATCTGAAAAAAATATTTTATCGAATTATTGTTAAGATTAAGATATGATAGATTTAAATTGTTTTTACATGTAAATAGAAGAATGAAGAGACTATCTATAATTATGTAAGTGATCAACATTGTCTATAGACTTCTTACTATACATTGTCAGCCAAGAAATAAAGTGGAAAGAAAGAATATTATGTTTATTTTAATAATTATTGTTGGCTCTTCGTTTTGATAGTTATTTCTGTTTTTTTTTAATACAAGTTAATGCTTGAGCACTGTGGTAAGCTGATGGTAAATGTGAGTGTTATATTTGTAAATATTGTGTTATAGTGTAATAGTTATTTCTGTTTTCTTTAATACAAGTTAAAGTTTGAGCACTGTGGTAAGCTGATGGTAAATGTGAGTGTTATAATTTTGTAATATTGTGTTATAGTGTAATAATGTATTGTAATATTTATATTACTCACCTCTCACAAGAAAACGAAGATCGCGACATCATATCGTCATCGGAAGATACGAAATCGCTATCGTTTTTCGGCGACATTGACGGATAGATATCAGATTTTACTGACTCATCTTTAGCAGTACTTTCCGGCATACAGTCTCGTTGTTCCGATGTTATTATTAGAGGTTTTCTCGATCGAGGCGTCATTATCGATTCCTGTAATTGATTGGGAAAAAAAAATTATGTGGACGGCAAAAAAACTCCGGTTACTAACGTGTGAAGTTATGTCAAGTCTCACACTTGAACAGTTTTGTTATGGGAATTTTTATGAACGAATTCAGGTTATAGTTATAGTGTTCTTAGTTAGAGAGTTCTTCCTCTTTAGAGAGGACAAAAGTTTAGTAGACGATAAATCAAAAGTTTCCAAGAGATTTGCTTATAACTTTCATGGGATCTCTATGGATTAAATTGATGCAAAATTAACAAGAAACTTCAATTTTGTACAAAAAAAAATTAAAATTTTCTGAGAAAAATTTATAAAAAAAGTTATTTAGGTATGCGAAGAACTAAATAAATCCACCAAGGAAATAAATAGCGCTGTAAGGACTCGATCATTATTTTATTATTTAAACCAGTATTGACTATTATTTTTATGAATATGTAAAGTTATAAGATGGAAGAAATAGGTCGACTATTGACGATTTATGATTGGAGTTAATTTAAAATATGACATTGGCAAGAAGCAAAAATGTTAACATTGAACACATGCAAAAAAACCAAAGCATTATATAGAACAAACCTGCATCGCCTTAGACAATTTCTGCGTAGATTTTGTTATAGGCGACATAGAAGCTCGTCTGAAGTTCCTAGTGTAAGGAGTAGCGCATTCTTCATCGAATACTGCCTCAGAAATACCAGGCGTACTCGTTAGATAACTCATTTTGAACTCTATGTCCGAGGGATAAGGCTTAGTTTTCTTCGGAGTCACCTCTATACTCTTTTCAATAGACACTTCAGTCTCGGAACACGTTTCTTGATCGTCGACACATGACACGCAAGTCGGCGTACCGCGAATCGTCGCTGTACGTTTTTGATACTTTTTGTTCAAATTTTGAGACGCCGATATTATTTTCGAACGGAATAATCTTGTGCCGCGTTTTTTCGTGTTTTTCGGCGTCTCCTCATTCGAATCGATCGCGCTGAGATTCGGTTCAGAAACGAATTTCGGACTCAACTTTCGAGATTTATTCAACGCCCCATCAGACAAAGTGCTTTCGTTACTCGCATCGGAATCGTAATCGTTATCATCGAGCGATTCTGAACTGGCGATTTTATTCGCCAAGTTCTTTAAAACTATACTTTTATGTGTTACGTCCACTTTACCATCCTCCAAGTACCGTGATTTTCCCTTGTTCGATTTCTGGAAAGAATGCATGCGTTTAGCACGTGACGCGAAAGTTAAAGGGAGACAGAAGACACACTTTAAACGAAGGAAAGAGACAGACACATGATGCGATGTAGTTGCGTTGGTTAGTTCAAACGTGGGTGACAGTTACAACAATTAGACATTCAAAAGGCAATGTTATTGAAAATGGCGAACAATATGAATTTGTTGTTATTATAAAATACATAAATATATTCTTTGAAAATCTACAGATTGTGCAAATATTTAATATTTGGAATTGTAACGAAAAATTTGGAATCGTAAAGTGGATGAACTCCTATTATATACACAAACTGCATATTTCATAACTTTATCAATATTATTGTTTTTTATTTTACCATGTAGGTTTTTAGAAGTACGTTTTTTAGAAAAAATCTTACTTCATATTAATTATTCATATTAAAGAATTTTATACATGTAATTGAAGCATCCATTTTCAATTCCGTTCACAAACATTTAATAATAACGTTATGAGCATTAATGCACATACAATAAGGTTCATTATACCATGCCATAGATCAAAAATTACCTCTTCAACAGTACTGATAGAACCGGATCCCTTCTTCGGTGTTTTGTTGAGTAGTCCCTTGTTGAAAATGTGCCTTTTTATAGAGTCGCCGAAACTCCGCGAACCGGCCACTTTACCCGTTCGTTGAATTTGTATTGGTGTTCCTAGAATAAGGCAAATAAAATCTTATTAACTAAGATAATAAAACTCAAATTGTCTGTTTGTCTGTTCGGGCATTTCGATGAAAATTGGTAAAGTTATCACTGATACTCTGTATCATATTTTAGACAACTTTTCATCCCGGAAAATTAAAAGGTTTTCCGGGAAAATATGATAAAAGTTTGAATAAGTTAAAACATAATTTCCGTATACAAAGCTGTGGGCATCAGCTAGTATTAACTAAGGATGAATAAACGTATTTAAGATACTCTTATTATTATTATTATTTGAGGGTGTGGGTGAGGTAAGTCCCAGAGGCCACTGCGACCAATAATGATATATTGTAGCTATGCCCATGTATTACATGTTACGTATGCTATGTAATACTCATGTATTACATCTGGTCAGTAAGGTTTACGGCCGATATGAATCGCAAGATGCTCTTGGCTTCCAGATCTTTAAGGTGTTCAAGCGTAATCATATCGCACCCTCAGTGGAAAAAAGCAGAAGTCGTCTTACGTTGTAGATATTATAATACGATCGGAAAAGCTGCATAAGCTCAATTTTTTTCAAATTTTTATCATTAATCTTGACGGTTTTATGCAAGAAAACGTAATGTAAATTCCTTAGACTAATTACTGATATTTTAACAGTTTTTTTGCTCTCCTGTAAAATTGCAATTTTCATCTTATGCCTTTTTTTACTGAGCGTGCGATGTGCTTGCCTATCGTCATACATCTGTGGCGAGATGTGGCCAAGCATTCGCAAAGGATGTGGATGGATATTTCCTCTGTCAGCAGCAGAATCTACATGTGGTTGTGTTACTTAGTTCAATAGTATGCAGGTATTTAGCCTGTAGTGTCCATTGAGTAATGTAATTTAATTAACCGACTTCAAAAAAAAGGAGGCGGTTCTCAATTCGACTGTATTTTTTTTATGTTTGTTACCTCAGAACTTTGGATTGGGTGAACCGATTTGGATGATTCTTTTTTTAATCGGAAGCTGGTGCTTGTCGTGTGGTCCCACATAAATTTGAGCAAGATCTGACAATGGCATCCATGTCAAAAGCATATAAGTCTTAAATTTGCATTAAGTATGTGCGCGATAAATGGACGAATAACTCAATATCGCGCCAACCGATTTCGATGATTCTTTTTTTATTGGATGTACTTCATTTGGAGTCGCTTATTTTTTTGTTAAAATGTTAGATTATTGTAATCCTTCTACTGACGTCATTCTTACTGTTTTGGAATCCTTATTTTATCATCTATATAGTGGTATATACAACAACTTTTCTAAAAATTCAACTTTAAACTCTCCTGTAAAGTTAGCTCAATGTCGCTTAGTCAATGTTTCCTTTCAAGCGTCGATATGTTTGTGTCATTGTGTCTCATACTGTCTAGTTTGTGTCATTGTGTCTCATACTGTCTAGTTTGTGTCATCGTGTCTCATACTGTCTAGTTTGTGTCATCGTGTCTCATACTGTCTAGTTTGTGTCATTGTGTCTCATACTGTCTAGTTTGTGTCATTGTGTCTCATACTGTCTAGTTTGTGTCATCGTGTCTCATACTGTCTAATTTGTGTCATTGTGTCTCATACTGTCTAGTTTGTGTCATCGTGTCTCATACTGTCTAGTTTGTGTCATTGTGTCTCATACTGTCTAGTTTGTGTCATTGTGTCTCATACTGTCTAGTTTGTGTCATCGTGTCTCATACTGTCTAGTTTGTGTCATCGTGTCTCATACTGTCTAGTTTGTGTCATTGTGTCTCATACTGTCTAGTTTGTGTCATCGTGTCTCATACTGTCTAGTTCGTGTCATTGTGTCTCATACTGTCTAGTTTGTGTCATCGTGTCTCATACTGTCTAGTTTGTGTCATTGTGTCTCATACTGTCTAGTTTGTGTCATCGTGTCTCATACTGTCTAGTTTGTGTCATCGTGTCTCATACTGTCTAGTTTGGGTCATGGTGTCTCATACTGTCTAGTTTGTCATCGTGTCTCATACTGTCTAGTTTGTGTCATCGTGTCTCATACTGTCTAGTTTGTGTCATCGTGTCTCATACTGTCTAGTTTGTGTCATTGTGTCTCATACTATCTAGTGTCTCACCATATCCATTCTGCCTGTTGAAGTGTTTGACGAGTCGCCGCTTGTGGTGCGAGTCCGGCAGCGCCTGTATGTGCGCGTACAGCTGCGCGAGCGCCGTGTCGGTGGGGTTGTGCGCGTTCTCCGCGCTCGTGCGACACCTGTCCACGAATGTGTATACTGTGTTCGCTGCTGTCCTGTAAAGATTTGATTAATCATAGTTGAGATTTAAGTTAAGAGTTGAAGAAACGATGATATCAAAAATGTAATTTGGGTGACTATAAGTAAAAAAATCTTTCCTGATTAATATGAGTAATGTCTAAGTTACTACTAAGTTTTATATTGATGTGAAACATCTATAGGCCTGATTTTTGGCGCGGTGAGTGGCGACGCTTCGCCGCACTATATTACATATTATGGTAGGGCAATATGAAAAAAAATATATAATAACACAATGTGGGTAATCATAAATAAACTTAGTTTGATAGGCTGTAGCATACAGTAGGACAAAACTGTCATCATTTTCTGGAGACAATTCGTAATATTGTATTTTTTCATCATGCCATATTTAGTTCCTGTCATAATCTGTACTTTTATGCCTATTAGCAAGCAGTGATAGCAGCAGTGATATTACCAAGCAGTGATAGCCTAGTGGTTAGAACGTTGGTTTCCCGAACGCGGGGGCCCGGGTTCAAATCCTGGCACGCACCTCTAATTTTCAAATATTATGTGCGTATTACAATTTAATTATCACTTGCTTCGGTGAAGGAAAACATCGTGAGGAAACCTGCACACCTGAGAGTTCTCCATAATGTTCTCAAAGGTGTGTGAAGTCTACCAATCCGCACTTGGCCAGCGTGGTAGACTATGGCCTGTACCCCTCACATTGTGAGAGGAGACCCCGAGCCCAGCAGTGGGACAATTATGGGTTGTTGCTTTGCTTTTTTTTATGCCTATTAGTTGTATAAAATAATTTCGATGTTTCACATCTGCCAGCCGCCCCGTGACGGCTCACATTTTTCTATGTTTAACTTGCATATTTTTTAAGTGTTACTTGGACTTGGATGGTTTGTTCCAAGATAACAAACAATTTTTCAAAGCATAGCAATGCAAACCTGAAATCAAAAATACTTACTTGTCAGTAATGCTCTCATCAAGGTCAACATCAGGCGACATAACTCGCCGTCTCTCTCTAACTGTGAAGTAAGCCGAAGCGTCGGTTGCAAGACGCGCTGGTGCCTCGAACAACCTCGCTGACTGACGGATCATGAAGCTTATGACGGGGGATAGAGCTATCGCGTCCGCGTGGAAGGTTTCTGGTGATAACTGGAATCAATCAATCAATCAATCATCTTTATTGTGGAATACAGGTACAATTAAAGTCAGGTGTAACAAGTCAAACAGATGGATCTCTGTATTCCCGCCACAAAACAGGTATACAATATTATATAAAATTATAACTAATTAATAAATACAAACAAAAAGTAACATGCAAAACGATGACATGTCAAACTATTAAATGTCAAATTAATGTCAAATTATTACATTATCAAATTAATGTCAAATTATTAATTATTAAATTAATTGTAAATTATATAGAATTGTATAAAATAGTGCTAATGATAATATTGTTATTAAAATAAAAATTACATTCAATTAATGAATAAGTAATTACTTAATTAAATCGTCTGTCAATAAAATAACGTTACACACTCAATAAACAATAACACGTTATTATTGTGTTCTTGAACAATCGCAGTGTTTCAAAATGACATCTACTTGTCTCGCTTGCTCGCAGCCGACTAAAATGCGTTAGTCCACGTGGAGTCAATACAGGTGTCCAAACTTTTAGTACTGAACAGCCCGTCTGTCTATACATCTATCTACACATAGGTCTTTGAATGTTAAAAACGAATTCTTTATTGTTTCCTGTTGGTTTACAAAACAAAACATGAAAGATGGTGACAGCTGGAAACAATAAGTTATGTTACAGCTGGACACAAACATAGGACAGTGTTGGACACTGACGGGTCTAATATAAATGTTTTATCACAGACACAGACTAATAAAAATGTTTGATCATGGATTGTGCTATTCATTTCTCATCAGCTGGCCAATAATGTGGGTCTCCCGTTTTCTTTTAAGCCGGCCAAGCGACAGTGGCTTCGTATTGTTTCTGAAGTTCATGAGTAACTGTGAGCATTACATTATTATTAGTCACATAATAAAAACAAATTTAAGATGTTTTGTAAAGCTAATAATTAGCAAGTTCTGTGTTTCTTTGCTGGCAACATAATCTCTTTTAGTGTTTCGTGAATCCATAAGCCATATTTACCATAAAATTACTTATTTATTTACCATAAAATGACTTATCCATCATCTATCAATCAATAACATAAAAAATATTATAATATATATAATAAATGCCTCTAAAAACCGACTCAATATCTGGTTGAAATCAGAAAAGCTATCACTACAGCAAAAATGATTTTTCAGCACAATTGATATAGACACATCAGCTTAGCTACTCGTCTATAAATAAATAATAATAATAATAATAATAATAATTTTTGCTTACTTTTCTAGGACAAAGCAGATGCGGTGTAAACATAGTCGCAAGCGTGTCAGGTGACATGCGATTAGAAGCCTCATTGTCGGCGACCAGTCGAAGTAACGTTAGCAGCCTCTGTAGAAAACTTCTGTGCGACGGAGTGAGAAGGAGTAGCAGGAGTTGCAGAGCTGTCAGCAGCTTGGTCTCTGATGATTCTGCATTCGGTGGGTATTGTGCTGGAAGTGATAGGACAATAATGATGTAAATTGAATCATAATAAATACAATATCAATGTGTTGCATTATTTATTAAATAAATGAATAAACGCGCTTACACACTCATACTCCCACTGTAGGTTTTTATCTGTGTCACAGGTGGCTTGGACGGCACGTATAACACATCACAATAACACCCATGACTCGATACAAATATTTATCTGTCACATAAATATCTGCCCCGGCCGGGAATCAAACAGGGTCATCAATAATAATAATCAATTGTTGAATACAAACATTACTGTATATTATTAATTAATTAATTAAATAACTGATAAATTGACTTTCACATATACACAACCCTGCTTCATTGTCTATAGTATGTTTCCTATGCATTTCTTTGTGTCATAAAAATATCTGCCCAGGAAAATCCTCAGCAGTCAAAGTCAAAACCAACTTGGTTATAATATGGTTGTCATTGAAATATTAAGCTTCACGTTTTTAAACATTTGGTTGACATTTGGATGCAACAAGATGCTTGTTTCACATGGAAATAGTTAATAATTAATAAGACAATATATATTACAACAATATATACTATTGTTATCTGTACATTATTATTTCAATATGTTGTTTATTGTGTTATTTCTTCCCGTTTTTTTCTAATCTTTTTTTTGTTTTCTTTGCCTACCTCACATTTTCACCATCACCCAGTGTCAACTGGCAGAGAATGCCATTAGGCATTAAGTTCGCCCTTGTAACCTCTACTTTAAGGTATTGCAAAAGAATAAATAAATAAATAAGACAAATATTATTATGTAGTAACTCAAACTCTTACCTGCTAAAGTACAATAAGTTTGATAATACTGATCCATAAGCAGTGGTTGAGGCAGCTCTGCTAGAAAACCCTTGAGAACTGATGCACAATCATGCACAGAGAATTTACTGTCTTCCAAGCCTAAGTTGGAGCCAGTTATGAGCAGCTGGCGTAGTTCTTGCTGACGGCTTAGAGATCCAGTGCGACGGAATATACCCTCTTGTGTTACATCTAGAAATGACAACATAATATGTATATAATATGTATAACTGACAACCGGATAACAATGGTTACCATGCAGGACTGTAGTACAAAGCTAGGTTTGATTCCCAGCTAGTTAGAAAGAATTATAAGTTTCAATATCTATTCTTGGGCTGAGCATGTTGTTGTGTTTGTGTGATGGCCAGTTCATGGCACCTGTGACACAGGGAATCCTATTGTTGAGCTATGAGCGAGCAAGCAATTTTTAATGGTTGCTCATATTAGTTAAAGAATAGGGAATAGGCCTTCAGATCCCAAGTATGACAAAGACAAGACATATTAAGTATTAGTAGAATTAGATGACTCTTAACTATATAAATAGGCTATACTTTTTAATATGTTATGCACTTTGGCATAATACAGAGAGACACATTTGTATATTTAAGACATAAATTTCAAAGATTTCAATTTTACTTCTACTTAAAATGGAGGATAACAAAATAAACTTACATTGTTAGACTGTTATATTTAAAATTGGATTTTACATTAAATTGATGCTCTGTGATGGTTTTTTAATTAGTTAAGATTATTACAATCCACAAGTGTCCCACTATATACATTTGGCTCCTTCCACAAGGGTACAGACCACAACTTAGTTTACAGGACAAGTAGACAAAAGGCATAAGATGAAAATTGCAATTTTACAGGAGAGCAAAAAAACTGTTAAAATATCAGTAAGTAGTTAAAGGAATTTACATTATAATTTCTTGTACAAAACCGTTAAGATTAATGATAAAAATTTGAAAAAAATTGGGCATATGCAGCTTTTGTCCCTCTTTCCAATCATATCAATAACTAAAATTCAACATAAGACGACTTATGCTTTTTTTTCATTGAGGGTATGATATGTGGAACACTCATATACCCAAACAGGTATGTTATAATGTACATCATAACTTAAATATGCCTGCCCAGAAGACATACTGGACTTGCAATAAATCAGTCCACTGGCTTATTACTGCTTAATTAAAGTAATGAACTCAGTAGACAGTAAATTCGACTTACTTTCTGGTTTGGATAGGAAATCTATTAGTTCATTCAGCCTTATAATTCCTTCTTCATTTATAGAGTTTGCTTCTGCAATGTTCTTAGCTGTACTTTGACTAGTATTCACAGTGGTATTCTTTATTTTTTTATGAAAATTCCACCTAAATTGCTTTGGTTTATCTGTCGAACCGTCGACACTAAAAATAAATAAAAATAAATTATTTGCGACCGGAAATTTTATCAAACGTCTTTATTTACAGAAATATACACTTACTCGTCAGTATTTATATCTACAACAAAAGATAAATGCATGCGCACTAATGTAAAGTATTGTTCTAAATTCTCCTTTCTAAGTCTTTCAATTAAATTTGCTTCTGAAGAACACATTGTTACCAATCAAATTCGGTTACTTGAACACACCACAATTCCTTTAGTATTTATCACATAACTCATATTTACTTCATGTCTATATAAAACTAAATTAAATAATCGTTTGAAATAATATTCATTCTGTTTTAATATCCATTTTTTTAATATTTTCTTTCAATTCATAGCTTATTCTTGAATAAGTTTCTTTCTTGCATTTTGTTTTCAAATCACCGATCGTCTATCAAATGTCATTTTGGCACAACGGCCGAAAGTAATCGTTCAGAAATTACTTTAATTTAAATCAAGTGAAAATGTAATATTATGAATTTCTAACTTTTTTGTTTTATTAAATGTTTATCATTTATATTTTATAGCTTACTGCTAAATTACATTATTTATCATAGAGAATACTTGCAAAAATATAACAAGTTGTTGTTACTCACCCCGTTTTAAATTCAATGCCATGCTCTCATCAGTGTTGCCGGTTCCAAAAACTGTATTACGGTATTTTATTGTATTTTATTATTTCATGTTTACGGTACATATATATTGTAATAAAATACGTTAGATTCTGTTAATTAGTTTTTTTTCCTATTAAAATCTGTATCATATAAATGCGAAGTTTTAACTCTTTCACGCAAAAACTACTAAACGGATTTTCATGAAATTTAGCACAAAGGTAGACCAAGATCTGGAATAGGACATACTAAGATACCATAGATTATACACTATTTAATATACACTGTATCCCGGAAAACGCGAGTATAGTCGCAGGCAGAGCACTAGTTTATCATTTTAATCTTCATTTCAACATTTTTTTTTCATTTATTTGGATCAACAAACGGTTAACAATAGTCTCATTAAATATAAAAGTGACACAAAAGTACTTATATTGCTACCAACACCGTTGACCACCGATTATTTAAAAGTTGAGTAGTGGAATAGTTACATCTAGTATTTTTAAGGAAAAAGTTGATTTGTTATTATATAATACACAGAGTACTTAATCACTATGATATAATATCTATAATAGTGAGCCAAAAATAGTATTTCAGATCTTACATTTCAGTCATCTTAACCTATTAAGACTGTTGTAATCTCTTTTTTAAATTTATTACTCTTATTTATACCAAAAATTTTCATCCAACAATTACAAATACAATTACTATTCATAATTAAAAGTGTGAGCAACCCTTGCAATTTTCTTTTCCTTTCTTTCCTGCATCTTTATTCATATTTTTGCTTACTTAAAACTATTCGAAATCGAGGGAGGAACAACCACAGCCAGAAATGTAAAATCAAACGAGTCTATGATACATGGCATGTGCTTTGTCTGAATGAAATAATGACAAATAGCCGAATTAGACTGGACTCAATTTCTGTACACTCTTGACTTATAACTACCTCTTTTTATAAATATAATTGATAATTTGATTTATATTTATTATACATATAATAAAGGATAAATATTCTAATTGGTCTGATTCTAATTTCAGCGTTCCACAGGGTAGCATGATGATTCCATCCTGTTGAAAACAACTACCAAACTGTATCCGTAATGCCAGCACATTAAATTCCTTTAAAACCAGGTAAAAGTCTATTATCTCTCGAATTAATCAGTTTTCTTCCTTCCTTCCCTCTCTTCTTCCGTATTCTTGTCATCCTAAATCCACATCTGTGTTGTAATATCCTTCATATTATTATTATCTTATTCTAATCAGCACTCCACATCCTAAGGTTGTCTGGAAGATATTGCTGTTTAGCGATAAGACCGCCTTTTGTACTTCATACTTGACTTTTAGATTGTTGTTATATTGACAATAAAGAGTTAAATAAAGAGGAAAACATTGTAAATAAAACAAATTTAAATGAATTAATATTGAGTAATAATATTTTAAATGTTTTGTTAAACACATACCTTTGTTTAACTTATTTACATTTAAATATTTTACATAATTTATAATTAGATAACTTACAGAGAGATGAAGTATTCCTAAAATAAAATAAAAACATTAAAACATATCATCATGCCCAAGGTCTGCAAGAAGGTTCAATCCTCTTTCTTTTAATGCCTTAGATAATAATTTTTGCTGTTCAATTTTAGCATCCTGTTCTCTTCTTTGTGCGTCTAGAATATCATCAACAGAAACTTCAGTCAATGGAAGGTTATCTTCTTTTTCTTTGTCCTGGAATAAATTCAAATCAAAAATTTAGTTTCTTTTTTATGCCAGTTTCAACTACATTAGTAATCTATAATTCTACAAAATAATACTTACAATTTCACCTAAAAGAACAACATTTTCACCTCTAACTATGAAAATACCCCGCGGAATATCGCCATACTCTCGGCCAACATGTATCCTTTCTATTGTTTTATGCAGAACTAGATTCGCGAACTGGTCTACACAGCGCAAGTAGCCAATCAATGTCCTTCCATCCCGAAGCAGCACCATCAACTTCTCTTCATGAAACAAGGACCACGAAGTAAAAACATTGGACTTACAAATTCAGAAGAAAAGATGAATAAAAAACCTACTATCAAGTTCGTCCAGGAGGTTCGCTGTTCCAGCTAAAGGGTTCACGTTATTCGACATTTCAGGAAGCAGTTCTGATAATGATAATATATAACAGAATGTAATAAACTGTTAAGTTTTTGTAAATATTTTTGTACCGACTCGAAAGTCGAAAAGCAATCGCTATCTTGAAGATAATGAACTTGAATTGAAATCTTGATTGAAAAGTTGAAATCAATCATCAATGACAATTGACAAGACAATTGACATGACATGCCATGACAACATACCTCAGAGAAAGAAAAGTATATGGAGCGGCCCTACCTACGAAAAAAACGTGTATACCTCCGCAACCAAAACATGGCGGTTTTGTTCCTACCATTGATATAGGAATTACAAGGATTTGTTATAATATCATATAGATACTTAGTTATGAAATAGTTTAAAAGACGAAATAATAAATATAATGGCGTCCTTATCTAACGTATAAAATAAAAACAATCCAACTCAATACGCAACAGTTTCCCTATACTGTCAAATTTTTCATGACGTCTGACGTGTGCCATATTCTCCATATTGTGTTTCTCTTTATTACAGTGTAAACTGTGACTTATTACTAAGGCACTAAGGTACTAACTATTAAAACCCACTTTGACAAAGGAATGTCAAAGTCACGTCAAAGTGGAAATTAGTAAGAACAAAACCGCCATGTTTTGTAACGTAGATAAGCACGTTTTTTTCGTAGGTAGGGCCGCTTCTATACCTCAATGGTTCCTACTAATATCAGTTTTACGTGACATAAAGGGCTAGCTAACGTAAATGCGAGTCGGCTATGCTATTGGCTACCGATGCATTTCATTTCACTGCCGCTAGATCGGTAGCATAGCCAACTCGCATTTATGTTAGCGAGCCCGTTATGTCAAGTAAAACTCGTACTAAGCCCACAGATTAAATTTTATTATTTTATTATATCTGTGATACTTATGTCAAATTGTCAAATCTGTCACGAAAATGTCACAATTGTCAAATTAACAAATGCATGCATTTCACAGTGCACTTGGACACAACAGAGCGAGCTATTCTTTCTTTTCTTTTAATTGAAATGTGTTTTGGTTCAAATATACACGAGACCTTCTAATTTTTCATTGATTGCTATGTTCAAAGTTAAATTTACGAATTGAGTGATTTCCAAGAAGTGAAATATCAAGATGGATTTGGACGACGAAATAAAATCCGGTTGTTTGTTATTTCCACCCGCCGGAGGAAACATGTACATCAAATTTCCTAAGAAGGTAACTTTTGTGTGAATAGTATAAAAATTAGCTATGTATTTGAAGTTATAATTGTGTCGAAAAACTGGGTTCGTCACGCTAATCGCGTCGTAAGCGTGTTCAGGGTTGGTAGGACAGGATGCTTTCTAATGAGTCAGGCAGGCGGTAGGGTCGGTACCGCCGATATGTAACTCTCCTACATTTGAAACTTGTTCAGGAAAACGGGTATCAGCTGTATTTGTTACTGCAAATGCAATCATTATCAAACCTTGTAACAGAAATTCATTGTTATAGTTTCATTTAATTACATTGTATAGTAATTGACTTCCTTTAGTGTTGTTCCTTTGCCGACTATTATTTACGTGATTTAATAAATACTTTGTGATATAAAATAATAATTCAACGAAAAATTTTTCGTTACAGAAAAATTGGCAGCAGAAATACTGTATATTATTTAATTCAAGCAAACAGGGTATAGAGCGACTTGAAATATACGACAATAAAGATGATGTCACATCTGGTGCTATTCCGAAGATAATAACACTTGAAAATTGCATAAAGATAACTCATTCTAGTCCTAACACTATAACGATACTCACAAAGTCTATAACTCAACAACTAAGCGCACAGTCAGAGCCTGAAACTTTGGAATGGGTGACTGCATTACAATCTGTTGCTTTCAGAGGTAAAGACTCTGAACCTATAAGTTGCGATGAGGACAATGACCTCTATTGTTCTTCTGGTGAAGGAGTGTTTTCAGTAAAAATGTGTTCTTCAGATGCATCCACTCGTTGTGGATTGGACCCAATTAGATATCTCCTATTGCTTACAGCCACTGCCATAGAACTAAGAGATGTCAATGACAATAAGCTTTATGCAACCTGGCCATATCGGTATATAAGACGATATGGGTACAGACAGGGTAAGTTTACTTTTGAAGCTGGCAGGAAATGTGATACTGGTGAAGGAATATTCCATTTAGAACACCCTAACCAGTCCGAAATATTCAAGTGCTTGTCTCTAAAAATGAAAACTATGAAACAAATGATTGGCAATGATAATCTTAATAGTCCTGAGCATTCTGAATTTAATATTCAACCGAGTGTCAACTTGTTTCCTGGTTCAAGAAGTCCTTTAGTAGCTGCAAGACCAGATGACCTAAACTTAAGCTCACTTTCATTCAAAACTGCCTCAGTGTCTAGTCAGCAGAGTACTGGCACTGAAAGAGATTCTGCACCATTGTTGATGCCAAAACCACCCTTAAAACCTAAGCCACAAAAACCACCAAGAAAAATTATTAGTCTTCACAAACCAAACATGTCCGTTAATAAAGATCTACCTAGTTCAACTGATGAAAGCATAGATTTTGGTAGATACAAAAAACTTGATAATTATGAACCTATAGATCAAGTCAAAGGTGAAAGTCCATTGGTGCCATACGATAAAGTCGAAGTACGAAGTGAGGCTTGGAAAACTCTGGGGATTGATGACCCAGACCATACTGAGTTTACGCCAAATTTAGGCGATAATCCAAATGTTATGAAACTTATATCCAGATCACAAGATAACTTGAACACAACTGGGCCAGAATCATCAAGAATAATTTTGTTACCTAGTCCCGTTGTAGACCCAGAAGATGAGAATTACGACAGGCTACAATACTTTGGATCTACAAGCAAACTGAACAAGTCATCGAAGTATAAAAAGATTGAAGCGAGACCTACTACATTGGCTGTTGAACTTAAGAATAAAGATACTTGGAACGATTATGACGAAGTTGAAAATGTTATGCAAACGGCAAGATTAGCTGATGATTCCCATTTGGGTTATGGAATGATCCGGAAACCTAATACCCCCGGGCCTCAGGTTCCAACAGCTGCACAGGCTCAAGTACTTCAGAACACAGTGGGATTAGAAGAGATTAGCCATAATAATTGCAATGGAACCGATTATGCAATAGTAAGCCGTCCAAAAAGAGTGTAATGTAAGTAGTAGACATTCGATTATGAAGACTGAATTTAACAGCGAATTTTATTTTGTAATGTTAAATCACTTAAACATATTCCTTAAAAGTTTAGTTCTGTAGTTTTGTGCAGGAAAAATTTTGTTTGTATAATAGGGATGTTGACACTAATTATAAATTAATATAAATATTATGTCTAAAGTATTAGTGGTAACATTTAAAGGCCTAAAATATGATTATTTTATCGAAATCAATCACAATAAATTACATATAATTAATTTAAAATGTTAAAAATTGTACTCACTGCCACATGACCTCAAACACCATTTTGAGAATATGACGTCATTGTTCCTATTTTATATGGAAATTCAACAAACTTCAGTAGACAGATAGTATTGAATATCGGATATTGACGTCACGCGACGTTTTGGTGTGAAATTTGGTAATTTTTATTTTACAATTTTGTTTTTAAATTGAAGATTATTTTTTTTTGTGAATCTTGAGATTCTATCTATAAAATAAAATTGAATCCTAAAATTAGTCAACATCCCTATTTCATGTATTTTAATGGGAAAAATAAATTTTACTGGATATAAAATTTATATTGTTCTATTAATACATTAATGTTAATTATATTAGAGAAAGTCTCAAAATATATAGTATATCATGGGTAACAACTAATCAACCTATTAAGAACATTTCTCTATATAATTATTATCTGATAGAAGCTAAAATTTATTTTATGAAAATATTCTAAAGATTTGTGACTTGTGATTTGTTTACACAAAGGTCTTATAAATATTTTAATAATAAGACTGTTTTAACATTCCTTTTCTGTTTTTTGTCTTTTCTGAATCAGTTCTATTTTGATGTTGTATTTAATGTAATGTTATGCTTTCAGCACAAAATATTTTAAGAGATTATGATTTTTTATGATAATAAAGTGATTGTATGTGCCTTTTATTAAATAAGTATTATAATCATTATAGTAATCTGTTTACCAAGAAACCTTGTTAAGAGACTAAAATTTGATGTAATTTAATTTCTTTAGTAACTAATTATAACTACTTAAGAATTTTATATGCCTATGCCTAAAAGACGAAGACGCATTTTACAGTATCTGACTGGTTTAATAAAGACGTATTTATAAGTATATTTTTAATACTTATTTACATTCCAAAATGGTTACCTTTAGCATTATTTAAAAAAATGGAATGTTCTAAGGATGTTGCCAGTTTAACTTTATTGAAGTATAAAATAAAAATCTTGGCATTAAATTATTGATGAATTAGAATCTCATTTCACTTACATGGTTTCCATTGTAAACAGATGTAATATCTCTTTATTATTAATGATTACCAGATGGTGCCAATTTCTTTAAGTACAATAATATTAAGTCCAATAAATGTATTTTAACCACTCCATAGAAGAATAGTGTTTTTAATTTGATAAAATGATAATCAATACTGTTATTGTAATATGTCGATCGACACTGTTTAAAAGTTGAGTCATATGTAAGTTGGATGTTGAACCTGGATATAGACAGATAGATAGCTATAGTCTACCTTGAATAACTTTGCACAAAAATATGGGTATTCTTTTTACTCCTAACATATAATTGTATCTAAAAATATGATCAGTATTGCAAACAGACTATTTTGATATTTTATTTATTTTTCAATATTTTCCTAAACTTTAAAGGATCTTATTATTTATGATTAATGCTTATAATAAACTAACTTCATTAGAAGTATGTAATAATACTTTGGTTTTAATTACACAAAACAGTGCTATATATAAATGATGGTGCATATGTTTTAAGTTATTCTTACAATATGTATATTAAATGTAGTGATTTAATTTTGATATAAAACCAACAGAATTTTTATAGCAATTTGAAAATGAAAAATGTAAATTTAAGTATACCTAGCTTTTGGCCATATATTTACCTGTATGAATAAATAATATACACAATTTTTATTTTATTTCTACAACGCATTTTTCCTTTTTCTGTTTTCCCTCCACATAAAATCTGGGGACCCACTCCTAGGGACCCAATTCTTGGTTATACTTATATCAAAAATTAGTCAAATAAAACAGAATGTTAGCTATCATAAATATTTAATTCTTTACATCCTTGTGATTATCACAGTGAATTATTTCAACTAATATCTAACTAAATAGTAATTACTTTTAATCAAATGCAACTCCTATCTACATCTTTTACATACAAACCACACCACCTACAATATTATTGTATATACTTTCCATTGACATACAATTATATTCCTCATAATTATCAATGATGCTTTTCCCAATTCGCCTTTTTTACAACAAAATAATTAACAATCATAGAGTATAAAGTAGGTAATATATGCATCTAGAGAACACACCATGAAGAGCCGTAAAAATGATTGTCTAGTGACTACCAAAACTTTATGCCACATTCAAGAAAGAAATGCTTTATTTAAACAGTTACTACTGATAATGGGTATGGGTATAATAATGAAAAAACATTAAACGCCCCAACTCAGGAATAACTAATGGTTATTTATATCGCTCCTTAGTACAGAATTTGTATGGTGATTCTTTACTAAGGAGTGATTTAAGTAAACGTTAGTGACTCTGAGTTAGGACATTAATTAAATTAATTAATTAACTTCAATTACATTTTACAATTCTCTGTAGTAAGCACTAAGTGATTGCTATACTTTGGAGAACCACAGCACTAATATTCTGTGCCAACCATTTTGGAGTGCAGTTCATGTCACTATAATATAGAAATACTGAAGTAAGAAGTGATTTTGGGAAAGCTTGAACTGTGCAACAATTTTACCGTATTATGAACTACTATTTGAAATGTCTCTTCTCATAATGCATACTCCACTATGCTTCTCTGAATCATATTTAAATGGTCATTTAAGTTACCCAAATTGATGGACCTTATTATTATTAACTTGAAATTTATTTTTTTACTTACTTTTCTAAACTATGCAACAATCAAGTAATTTTTAAATAAACTATTGAGATCTAGTATAATATGGTAGAAAATAATTGATCTATGTGTTAAACCTTTATGTTAAGCTTGGAACGATTTTAAATTTCAGATATTATTAAATCATAGCTTTAAAATTAAAATATACATTGTACTAAGTAAGAAGCCGCTTTAAATGAATCTAAATATGAAATAGTGGAGCAAAAATATATTAATATTTTAAGTGCTTCGTAGGGCAGAGGTATTTATGTCTAAATTGCTTAAACTTTTAGAAAATGGGGGTTGTGCATGAATCAAATAGCCTATTAATCTCTTGACATAAATTGTTATAAATCAACCAGAAAATGATCACAAACTAATCTATAATTATATAAGAATTCTTTATCCATCTAGTTTCTTTGTCTCCACATTTTTAATCACCTCTTGGGCTATGAATTCTAAGTCACTGGACATGATTTTCTGTACCGTTTCACCCTTCTCGGCCATGATGTCTTCAATATTTTTCTTCCCATTCATATCTGAGAACCAGTTGAGATTGTCTGCTATCAAATGTTTGTTTTCGCACCCAACGCAAATCACGATCACCACACCTTTGTAATACGCCAGTTTTGTGATGAATTTGGTATTCCTCGTGTCGCATTTCTTACAGGTGAACATTAATTGAAATTTTCCCTCAGTTTTCTTTTGTTCATTGGTCAGTTGTACTTCGTTGAACTTGGTAACGGTGGTGCTGAAGTTTCGTGGAGATTGCACTTTGGGTGTGGATGTTGACAGCGGCCCAGCCGGCACCATCACTCTCCGTCCGAAATAAGAGTTTCCATTGCTTGGGAAGTAAACTACGTTGTTCAGTAAACGCGGCGTGTGATATTTCACAACAAAATCAATCAATGTTTTGTGTGACATGGTTAAAATAAGTGATGCTCGATTTCGAAACATAAAATATATTCTTCTGAATGTTTAACTTCACATCACAGTAGAAATAATATATTTTTTTAATTAAAATATGATTTCAATTTTCAATTAAAATATTGCGTCAGTCACATCACTGATCACAGCAGTTTTTGACAATCAAATCAAATCAAAGTCAAATGTCTTAGGACAACGCCAAATAAGAAGTAGACTGTCAAAATTTGTTATTTATTCTTGTAAATACTAAACACCAACCGCTGCTCGTATAATTGATAGATGACATGAAATCAGCCAATAGTATTGTTTGAAAATAATATTATGAGAGATGTTTGTGCAAGTCAGTTCCTATTCTTTGTTAGATTGTCTATGGCAAAAAAACAGCTGTCAAGCGCCATTCCGTTTAACGTTCAATAAAAGGGTATGGGCTAAAAATCCGCAAAGCGCCAACACTTAGTGCTAGAAAGCTGTATGAATTTTGAATTAAAGTGCTAATTTTGGTTAATCAAGTGTCCCCTCTCCCTGCCGGCTAAAAGGTTGGAGCTCGACAAATGAAAAAATTCTCAAAAATAGGTTGTATGATGAATTTACAAAGAAAACTATCACGGCTAAGTTAGCTTAAGTAGTTAATGACCGATAGTCGGTAAACCAAACTTACTACTTCGAAACTCTACATTGCGCGTGGCCTGACACGCACTTGCCCGGTTTTTAAATAAAAAAAGGATTTAATATCTATGACTCCCTGACATGACAGTGACATGACAGAAAAATTTGACGGATTCATGTCGTTGTCAGATGTCAGATCACATCACAGTCACACCACAATGTCAGAATTGTCAGATTGACGAAAGTAAAAAGAATTTTGAATAACCTATTTTTTACTTAAAATCTTTAAAATTTCACAGAGTTTCCTATTTAATTTGCTAGTTTTCATTTTAAGAGAGCATTTATACTAAACTGAAATTAATTCACGTGTGTGGGTTTTCAAATTAAAGGGATATACCAGAATAAAATAGAGTTGTATACAGTCAAAATGGATTCTATCTGGTTTAAACCAGAACTTGCTCAAGAAATCATTAAAAATGATCAAATATTCGAACAAACTCACAGTATTGTTACAGGTGAGGTATTAATAAAAGTAAATTTACTTATTATGTCTACTCTTTATCCAGGTACTTTGCTAACACCTGCGTTTAATTTTACTGGTTGGTAATGGTTTTTCTTACAACTTGTTAAGTAAACAAGTTATTAACAATGTCATCAATAAATTAACTTAACAATTCTATGAACCACAAGATGTATTTATGTAAAACTTGATGACATTGCAAACAAATTAGATCTGAAAACATTTATCTGTTACATTAGAGTATGATTGAGGATCAAACCTGGAAGGCTAGTTGCAGCTAATAATAAGTGTGTATTTTTAGTTGTTAATGAAATAATATCGAAGAATAATTTGTTTTTCTTAGATATTGTTTCTGGACACATGGAGATAACAAACTTACTAGAAAATATGGCTGGAGTTCTAACAAACACAAAAAAGGAAGAAAGAGAAAGAGGAATGAGATTCCTTACAAAGCTCCTTAAAGAGATTCCTAAGGACTACCTATCAGAACTTCAAGTTAAATATATAAGCATGTTTTACATAGATCGCTTAAGCGACAATCATATAATAGTGCCAGCAGTTTTAGAAGGGTTTTTAGCTATAATAGACATGAAGAATTATAACATACAGAATTCTGGAGAGTTTTTTAAAAAGCTCTTTGTTGCTGTACCTTGCCAATCGCAAGTCAGACAAGATAGGTACAACATCTACTTGATACTCAAGAAACTTATGGACAAAAATATAGAATGTAAGTATTGGTCATGCTCAATACTGGAATTATGATAATTTTAGACAAGAACAAAATCATATTGTGATGGTTATAATAATCATAAAAATAAGATGTTTATGATAAACGTCACAATATGATTTTGTTCTATTGGTGGCCTATATCATTCTTAATAGTAGGTAATATTAATTGATATAGCTTTTGCATGATAAAGGTCTTTATAGCACTTCTCGATTGCATATTATCTTGAATAGAGTAAAATCTGATAAAAACCCATCCAACCTTATATCATGTCTCACTAAAAACCTAATTGTAATACTATATTTCTTTTGCTTTTATTTTTTAATACTAATCAAACTTCAAATATAAGTAACATAAATGTTATCTAATAGCTAATAAATTTTTTATTTGTTTTATTCCAGACATGAAATCACTAGGATATGACTTTGTATGTGGAGTGATTTCATTAATAAACGGGGAAAGAGATCCGCGTAATCTGCTGTTCCTATTTGGACTCCTCCCGACTTTCATAGCCAATATGCCTTTAGGAGATTTAGTTGAAGAGATTTTCGATGTCATATCCTGTTACTATCCTATTGACTTCCATCCATCACCGGATGACCCAGCAGCTGTGACGAGGGAGGATTTGGCAGCTGCATTAGGTCCGTGCTTGTGTGCAGTAGACGGGTTTGGACAAATGTGTCTTGTGTTGTTGATAGAGAAATTGGACTCTAGTTTGAGAACTGCCAAAATAGACTCACTTAAGTTGCTGGTAAGAAAAATTTATTATTTCACTATTAATTGCATAACCTTAATGTAAAACCCAGATTCAATTTGGTTTAAGCAAAATCATTTAGAGTCCAAATTTTAGACTAATATATAACAAAAGAAAATAAATACCACAGTTAAATATCATGTAATCCTTGGGTTCATATTCAAATAATATTATCTAATCTACTACAAATTATTAGATGGCTCTGTAATGAAGTGATTAAAAATTCTGCATGTTAACCATATCATAATTTATAAGGCAAAACCTGTGTTAGGCCAATAGTATTATGTAAAGTTAGATATGTAATCAGTTGTTGAAACAAGTGTTTATCTTAATTAGTAATGCTTATTAAGAATTCAAATGAACATTTTGTTTTCATTCTATCAAGTATTAATGAGATTGCATCAGGTTCCTATCATAACCAGTTTCTAATTGATCTGGCGGTCTATTATGAACTCTTAATTCCAGCCATGTTCCAGTGTAAACGTCAAATTTGTATTACCACAGCGGTCACATGCATTTCTGAGCCAATCATACGTCGTTCAAAGCTTGATAAATGAATTGCCTGAAACATGAATGGTTTTATAAAAGTTCATAATAGGCAAACTGTTTAATAAAAATTGTATATTCATATTTATCCATTCTTAAAACCAATCATACCTCCTTTGCTCACTTATTATTAAAACAAGATCACTCCTGTTGATTATTGATAGGCTCTGTTTCTGTATCCATTTGTTTTATCATGACAGTGCTCAAGCATGATGGATTCTTTATCTGTTTAATTTTTAATCTGTAATGGGGGTTCCCCTTCTTTCATTTTCTCTGATATCTTTGGTTGTAGACGTCATTAAAATAAAAATTAAAAACAATATGTTACAAACTTTGATAATAAATTCATCCACAGAAGAAATAATAGGACATGTATAATAGTAGTTCACCATAAATAAGTATGTGTGTATAAATGTAGTGAAAGTTTTGAACTGAGTTTCAGACATTTCCGGATATCTAAAATAACAGAAATAATGCACTTTTTTCTTTTTATTGCTTTGCAGGCAGAGAGCTGCAAAACTTTTAAACCAGACACATATGCTCCATTTTTGAGAGCTCTATGGTCTTCAATGCATCGAGAATTATGCAACAAAACTGATGATGAACTAAGGTTGATAACACATGAAACATTATCAACTTTGGTGGCAAAATTGAGTACTGCAGCGAACACTGACCAGGGATTTGAGAATTTTGTTAAAGGGATTATTATTTCCATGCAAACTTCCTTAGCAGAATCAACAACCGTGGCCCAATTTGTACAGTCAACAAAAGTGCTGCTAACTACAGCGAATGCTTCAAAAGAATCATGTGTTATCGTTACAAGGACTATGATACCTGCTGTTGTGGCTTATTACGAATTTAAGACGTCACCCAAGCTACAGACAGCAAGCGTATATTTCTTAGGTGACTTGTACGAAATAGCCAAACATTGGGAAGTTTTGGATCAAATAGATAAACAGATAGATGAAATTCCACAATTGTGTTTAACAGCTGTGAGCCAAGTGGCCAAAGATTTTCAGATTGCTGGTTTCAAAACTTTGATTAGAGTTATAAATACACTTAAAAGTGAATTAGTGGTACCATTTGTTGAAGTTCTAATACATAATATACAGCATTCACAAGATGACGAGTTGTTGAGTGTTAGTGTGGAAACGATTCATGCTATTGCAAAGAGATATCCAGAGCTTATAATGGAGTTAGTAGTGAAAGGAAAATGTGATTTAGAACATTTGACTCAAGATAAAACTGCGTTAAAGATTCGCTTAAGTCTTCTTTCGAATTTGGCCAGCATTGATGACTTTACTAAAGTAATAATCGAAGAAATGCTTAAGTTAGTTACAAATAATAATGAAGAAGCTCCTAAGGTAGTTGATGCCCTAACAGATTCTATGTCAAACACAAGTCTGTTTACAGATAAGAAATTAGAACAAATTGAAAGCGATCATGGGCTAATAGATTCTATAATAATCTGGATATTAAAAGAGATTCAGAATATGTCCCAAGATGCATTATCAAATGGTTTTACTCTAATATCTAACACAATGAGTAGTTTGCCTATTGAAAAACAGCAAAAGGTTCTTGAGAAACACTCTAATGATATCTTAGAAAAGTGTAAAATGGATATGACTTGCTTTTTGCTTATAGAATCTCTGTATAAATCCGTAAGAGAAGGCATTTATAATAGTAACTGTGAAGAAATTTTGTCTTTAAGTTTGAGGTTAGCTTTGAATAGTGATCAGGAATTGATTCGAATAAAAGCATGTGGTTTAATAGCACATTTTTTGAACAAAGTTGAGTATGGACAGAAATTTGATTTGTTGTATGAAAATTTGAAGAAGTTTCTTTCAACGTGTAATAAGGATGATACTAGTATATGTCCGCGATTGATACAACTGTATGCATGGGTAGCGAAGGCTTTGATCATGCGAGGTGCTGATTCTTTCTTATTTTGGTTACAAAAGGTAAGAAAATCTTTGTATTATTTATTAATTTAATCTATTATATAAAAATCTCGTGCCACAGTGTTTGTGGTCGCACTCCTTGGCTCGACCGATTTCTATGATTTTTTTTTGTGTATGTTTAGTAGAAAACAACGTTTGCCGAGTCAGCTAGTATATTATATTAATTTGTCCTGATTGGTAAAACAAACAATGCCAACATCTGTCATTATCATTGTTTGATCATTATCATAGTTTGATCATTATCATTAATTTGATTGTTACTTATACATTCTTTAAAATACAATGTAGTATAAGCTGCGCCATTAAAGAAACGAATCTAAAATGCCGGAAATTATCATTCCCTCTCACTCGCACGCTAAAGACATGAATAACGTGTGAGTGAGGGGGAATGATAATTTCCGCCATTTTAGATTCGTTTGTTTAATGGCGCGGCTTATATACTACAAACACATTGCACCCGACTTAAGAAATGTATCTCCAAGTTCTCAGAGTTTACACATCTGAGATCAACTAATGTTCATCCTTACTCTGTCATATTTTCAATGACTTTTTTTTTACAGATATTAATATCAATATCAAGCCCGGATTGTTGTAAGGAGGGCTCAGAGGCAATTCGACTGATTATGAGTGAATCTACAGATTATTTGACAGCTAGATATCACTGTAGGAGCAGTATTCTATACAAGCAGAGAATGTTCCAAACATTTATGACATTGACCGAGAATTTTGATCCTTCGAGCACTGATGTCAAGGAAGCGTACTTGCTAAGTTGGGGCTACATTCTTGACAAGACACCCAAGAGTGTGCTTAATAATGAAGTTAATAAGGTTCGTAAATGCCTAATTTAATTGATAAAATACTATCAGTGTCTGACTGACAGAACACACTGCATTGATTAGTGGACTTTGAAGCATGAAACTTTGGACTAGGATTCCTTATAGTATGGGGGTGCAGTGAGGAAATATTTTTGAAAAATCGATCACTATAGGGGTAAAAGTCTTGGTCAATTTAACGTATAGAAACTCTACCGTTTATATTTACTACATATATTTTTTAATTTACATCTTTTCATTGAAGCTTACAATATGTATCACTCAACGCTATAACAATTACTATCGAAGTCAAACTATTTATTTCGTCATAGAAACAAATGGCTCCCTTAAAGAAAGTCAAAAGTTATGAAACTTATTTTATTAATTATGTAGTTATATATAATTCATAAACATATATATTATAAACAGTATAATATAAATATTAATTACAATTATTAAAATAAGTTACAGATATAACTATCCATTATCTAAGGCCACAAATTAAAATTTGCTTTTAAACTTTGAACTCCACAGATCGCGCCATTAATAATAGATTCTCTGGAATACGACAACAAAGGCTTGTTGGTGGTAATGTTAGATGTTCTATGTTACCTGGTTCAGAGGAAACATGGCACCGTCGCTGACAGCCTCCAGACTGTACTACCACGACTCGTCAAGCTATCCACTTATGTCAAGTCTATGGTAAATACAATAAAATTATTATTAGTATTGTATTTCGGTTTAAAGAACTTTATTTCTCATAAGATTTTTACATCACTTAAATGAGAAACTTAAATACTAAATTAAGTTACGGTTTGTGGCCGGCATGCATTCTTGTGTGCGTGCGTGCGTGCGTGCGTGCGTGCGTGCGTGCGTGTGTGTGTGTGTGTGTGTGTGTGTGTGTGTGTGTGTGTGTGTGTGTGTTTATGTATTGTGTTCGTGTATTTATTTATTTAATCAATGATTTATGTACACATTCATGGTTATGAAACAATAGTAAAATATATTTGATAAAAGACAAAAGACATTGTATAGTCCATTTTTTTGGTCGAGTGCAAAGTAGTAAACAAACTTACACCGTCTTGTTATCTTTATTTGTAATTTAAAAATAAAGCTGACACATAATGATAATAATTTAAAGACGACTAAACATTTAGTGCCGAAACTAAATTAAGTTCACCATTAATTATTTTTTTAATCAATTTAAATTAATATTTCCATAAAAAGTAGTGCTAAGTTTTTTAACCAAATAAGTCTCGTCTAAAAAAATGGAGTATACATAGGCAATGTATATGAACTACGAGTAGTTAAACTCGACTTCGGAGATATACTTAGCTTGTCAGGTGTCAGGTTTTATCAGGCGGTTTTGAAACTGGACCTCCTGATTAATACGCCATTAATGTCTACTAACGATAAGAATTAAAAAAAAATCATTAACAACAAGTATTTTTATGAATTATTATTAATCCCAAACCTTATCTATTTCCAGGATGTCCGAATAAAAAGTCTTCAATGTCTATATGATGTAGCCAATACATACCCAACAGTTTTGTTGCTATCCTACAAACAGGATCTGTTATTGGATTTAGCGCCATCTCTTGACGACAAGAAGCGACTTGTTCGTAACGTCGCAGTTAAAGCTAGAACAAGATGGTTCTTAGTAGGGGCACCGGGGGAGCCGAAGGATGAATAACTTACCACAAAAAAGATACACACAGAGAAGGATAACTCTATACCAGCAATCAGCATACACGAGCAATACACACATAGATAACAACTCAAATGCACAAATGTTAGGGAACATACCAAAACCACGTGACCCATTTAGGGAGGGGAGGGGGGTCTTTAAAACACCACGATTGGTCACAAAGGGGGGCGGGGTTAGGTTTTTGTCACGTAGTCAATATTCTAGCAACCATTGCGCTACACAAGTCGTCAAATATAAGAAAAATTATTATTTTTTAACTCTGTTTGCAAAAAAATATTGCAAACAGTATTTATAAATTACCACGTGAAAACTAGGGGGGAGGGGGGGTCTTCTCATATACTACGGATGGTCACGAAGGGGGGAGGGGGGTAATAAGTTGGAAAAAATGGGTCACGTGGTTTTGGTATGTTATCTTATAAGGATATAGGCATTGCTGTTCTTATCGATATTCTGAGCTTTTGCGTCGCTTTTGAAATCAAGTTAACTCTTATCTCTTAATGACTTTATTGACTTAAGAGCCATTTCGAGGTTAGACGCGCGGAATGAAGAATTTGATGTCAAAAATTATTATCATAAGAAAGATATTAATGCTGGCAAATGAACTCATAAAATAGATCAATCCTTCATCTTGGATCTTCATTTACCGGAATTTTGAAAATATTAATTTGTTTCTGCGTAATTGTCAATCTAGCATAACTATTTTTCAGCAAAAGGACGACAGAGTCAATTTCAGACACTGTTTTTCTTTATTAAGTTTTATTAAATTGAGTAAAAAAAAATGTCTAGAGAACACTCATATATTATATTTTGCATTTATTACAAGGGATATACGATTACTATAATATTCGTTTCAAAATTAATTCAATAACATTACCAATTTTCATGGTTTATGCCATGACTTTACCATCGATTTTTGTATTCAATAAAGCGTATTTCCCATCAAAAATTTATGTAGTAATAAAATATGGTCTTTGTCGAATATGACACGTAATTTTTTTTTTATCTTACTGCAAAAAATAATTTATTAAAACGAATTTACTTTACCATATAAAGATACGATCTGGCGCGAAATCAAATCAGTCGTGCGGCAGCACTCTTGGACGTCGGACCTATGTCAATTTTTGCTTTAGCCATCTAAGGAATAGATTTCGTAAAAGTAACGTAATTATATTGCCATTGAACAGTCTTGATCACGTGAGAATTTTTAGTTACAGTCAATTGTATTATTTTTAGTTTTCTATAATTTTCAGGGTTTTGTAGTCAAATCAGAATCATGTCTAGTCCGTTCGTTATTTCAACCGGCCGGCTAGCCCGTCCGGCCGTCCGTCCTTCCGTCCGTCCGTCTGTCCGTTCCGTATGATTTTTTCTTCGTCTACCCCTTAATGTGGGGTATCGTTGAAAAGGTCTTTCAAAAATATTATAGGTTTCAAAAGACCATTTTTCAATTCAGGGGTCCGTTTGCGTAATATTCTGCTTTAAACATCTTTGGTTTGAAGAAAACAATAGAAATTAAGTAACTATTTCTTTCCAATTTATGTAGTGTAAGTAGTAACGGAGAAAATCACGAACATACATATGTACAAAATATAACTATATCTATACTAATCTATACTATTACTATTGTAATATTATAAAGCTGAAAAGTTTGTTTGTTTGTTTGGTTGAACGCGCTAATCTCAGGAACTACTGGTTTGAATTGAAAAATTATTTTTGTATTGGATAGTTCATTTATCGAAGAAGGCTTTAGGCTATCGGATTTTTGGAAATTCAACCCCTATTGGGTTGGAAGTCACTGCTGTAATTTGAAATAAAACATTGTCCGTTTTTAGACATTAGTTACTGTTTACAGTATTTAGGTTTTTTGTTATATCTGTAAATTACATATTTACATAGAAAAAAAAAAATTATAACTTGTATACACATACCCTTTATTTATACAACTTTTAGATCAATCTGTACTTTATAGAGTTCCGTACCCAAACGGTGTCAACGGGACCCTATTGCTAAGCCAAAATGTTGGAATGATAGAAGCTCCGACATTAGTCAGCTATAGTCACTTATTATTAGTCAAAGATAATACATTCGTTGTTTGGAAACTCTCGTGCACCCAAGTTCCGTCAAATCCCCAAAACTCACGTATCTCAAATACACAACACAAATACAAATCACCCTCTCATTTTTTCCCTTCACAACCCCTCGCCTCCCCCTATACCCCCCCCCCTCAGTTCTTCACCCAAAAGTGGAATTTTGCGTCGTGATAATCTGGGAGGCATCCGGGCAAATACCGCACTCATCAGGTAGGCGCAGATCGGCAGATCAGGATATCGGGATATAGATTTTTGGAAAACCGGAAATCCCGGATATCTCGGAGACGGTGCGTCCTAGACAAGTTTAGACGGAAATTTCAACCCCCTTTAGTAAACCCCCAAACCTTATTGCTAAATCTTACTGAACCCACTTTTACCCCCCCCCCCCTCCCCAAATTTTCCTAAAATACCATATATCTCCTAAACGGTACGTCCTAGACGATTTCCGACTGAATTTCCATCCGCCCTGTGGAACTCATACTTGCAACATTACCCAATCTTATTGGGCCCAACCTTAACCCCCCCCCCCCTCCCAAATTTTCCGAAAACTCCTTATATCTCCTAAACGGTGCGTCCTAGACGATTTCCGAAAGGATTGAGTAAAAGTTGTAGCCCATAAAAAGATTGACATTTTATGTGCCATACATTTTTCTTGTAGAGCAAGTGGTTTGGGAGGAAAGTGCGAATTTTGTAAACCAACAGAAAACAATAAAGAATTCGTTTTTAACATTCAAAGAATAGTGTTCTGAATATCTTCTTTTTAAAGCTGTAATCATTTTTGTGTATGGATTGTATTTACCTTTATTTTTACGTTATCTTTTGTATCACGGTAATGATTAGGGTATCGAAAACCGATCCTGTTTTAAATTACCGGGATTTTCGGTACTCGCCTATGCTGGAACCGGGATTCCCGGGATTTTCAGTTCTTTCGGGATTATTTTACCACGGCTTTCCCCGCGTGAAAATAGTTAGTATCGCGTTTCCTATTTTATCTCTCAGGAGCATTAAATAGGGAAAAACTGTTTTCTACCCAAATCCGTATAGTCGTTTGCCGTGATTGAGTAACCATCATACTATTATACCTTACATGCAAACATAAGTTTCGTATTAATTGTATGAAAGCAACACAATTGTATTGCACAATTCAGCACTGCTTGGACGAGAAAAAAGAGTTAAATCATCTTCATTTATATTAGAAAAATATCGATCTGGGCTGTGTAAATAATATTATATTAGTATAGCTGCTTCATGTAGCCGACGTTCTGAATATCTTCTTTTTAATCTTTTTAATTTTTTTGTAATCATTTTTGTGTATGGATTGTATTTACCTTTATTTTTACGTTATCTTTTGTATCACGACGCGACATATTTTTATTTCCCAAAAGTTCAGAAAATCCCGGTTCTTTTATTTTGTTTCCCGGTTCTTTTATTTTGTTTCCTGGTTCTTTTGAAAAGTACCGTATTCCTTTGTAAATCCCGGATTTTCGGTTCCGGGATTTCCCGGTTCTATACCCTCCGATTGATTTGAATTTAGGTATACTTATGTATTTCGACGCGCTGCGAATATCGCAGGCAAAATGGACGCATATTGAATTTTATAGATCACCTTGAAAAAACGTGATTTTTAATTTTTCACGTTGATTTGCCAAAATATTGATTTTTGCAATATGCATCTATTGGACATCTTTATTGTGATGTACCTAAGTAGGTACCTAAAATGTATTATGTAAATAAGTTACCGATAATGGTACTACTACATTGTACTCTTAATTGTTATATAAACTTATATTGTCACAAACCAGATACATGTATGTGGTCACAAAGTGTATAATTAAAATTATATGTTCATAATTTTAAAATTTTTACGTTTGAAAGTATCAAGAAGATTACTCGCACAGAACTGAGATCAAGCGCGACGCGAGCCGCGCGAGGCAATATCACGCCGCGGAGCCGCTTCAAATACCTATAGTTTATCAACCGAGTTTTGCGAAATGGCTCTTAAGAACTTTCGTATAGAATGTTCCGACCGACATATGATTTTTTTTGAAATAATTGCAAGAGTTATTATTACTTCTGTATTTGTATTTCCGTTGTTAAGTGTTATAACATTTTCTTTTCTTGTATAGTTTTATGTACAGTATTTGGTGTCAAACTAAAAAGGAATTGTAAAAATTGTATATAATTAAAATGTTGATGAACAAATTTTTTTACCGTCTGACCAATACATTATTTTATCGAATTGGTTTAAAATAATAACATTATGATGCTTTAAATACGCGTAAATGTTAAGTTTTGTTCAACACGTTACGTGAGGTTATGAATGTTATGTATCGTGAGAGAAATACATTTGTAGTTATTTACAGTGAGTTTTATTTCCAAAGGTTTACTTATTAGGTGGTCCTTGTTTCCAAGAATCCCCTATGGGTTCCATACATCCTTGATTGACTGAATCCAGGCTATAAGTGAGTCGTTAACCCTGTCGTACCACCGTGCCAAGGGTCCTGGGTTCATTCTCAGCGAGGCGGAAATTTGAATGATGAGATTGAATTTATTTTCTCGGTCTGGTTGTTTGTTCTTTTCTCTGTGTGTTGTCCATGACGCCCACGCACACATGTCTGTGCGCCCACGACACGGATTCCTAGAGTGAGGCCATGAGTGTGTAGTGGTTATTATATTTATTTTGCTACTTTTGATGCAACCCTCGCAACGAACGAGGTTTGGCGCCAGGTTTTTTTCTGTTGGAGGACATTGAATGATACCACTCAGTTTAATCCCGAGAGTATTTGCATATTGTATTTGTATTTGAGTATTTCAGTTTTTGTTGGGTATTTCTTCGTACAATCGACCGTGAATTGTTGTAAAAGTGATGCATTTGCAATGTCGGACAGCCAATGTTTATGTACTTATTTAAGTAGTTTGCTGTATTTATTCATGTACCTAACAGATATTTTCGAGAAATCAAAAATATTCGTCTGTATAAATATCTGCAGGAGTTGTACGGCCACACGCTGCGTCGCGTCGCGCTATTCGCCGTGTGGACTATGGAGCTGCTAATAGAAGCATTTAGGTAATCATACTCTAATGTGGACTATCGTTAGCAACAATAATGGCTCACGGTAGATTAGAGGATGTCACGGTAAACTTATATTACTTTACCGCGATGTGTTCGGAGGCGATATCTCCTTAATTGCCGTCATAATTTAAATACCCAAGGAGTATGGCTTCAACCTATTAATGGTTCACTACTTGGCACGGGTCTCTTTTTTTGAGGATGCCTAGAGCATAATCCACCACGCTGCTCCAGTGCGGATTGTTGGAGGGGTTACTGTCAAACCCGAGTGTCGGAAATTTTCAAGCCGCCCAAGGGCATCCGATATGACTTAACGACTGTTATCTTGTGATAACAACCGGGACCGACGGCTTTACGTACCCTCCGAAGCACGGAAACGTTCAATAATTTTTGACGTGATAACGTCTATTAAAACGATGCCGGCCGCACGCATGAAAAAGCATGACTCATCTGTCGCGTTACGCGAGCGAGCGAACAATGGAGAAAGCGCCATCTATGAACAAAACTATATACACAATTAAGTCAGAAAGGAACTTGCTGAAAAAATAGTTTAGTTCAGGAGTTCTAGATGGCGTTGTAGTATAAAGATAAAAGTTTCTAATTATAAGTTAGTTTCCAGAGATAATATTATATTGGAGCACTACTTCATCAACGTTTTGTCATGACGTTGTCACGTTAAACTACCGTCTGTAAACCGACTTTACAGACAACCATTTTTTTCACTAGCGGTCACCCATGCAACTACCGACCGCGCCCGCTTGATCACTTAGGCCATTGTAACAGTAAATGTAAAAAAAATGTTCTATCAGTATCGATCAGCCAATACGTTACAGAGTGAAAGACTAGTAGCAGATGAAGCCTCCACGGAACCAGCTAATACCTCACTACAGTAGTACACAAACAGTATTCAATACAAATCAAAGTTACAAAAAAATTTTAAGTTAACGACCAGCCAATCCGTCACTGAGTGAAAGACCATTGGCGGGTAGAACCTGCATAAACCAGCTAATGCCCCACGTTGGGCGCCATAGGGCGATAATATGTATCATGTGATGTGAATCATGACGTAATTTTGTTTGGCACGCTCTAGGAAAAATATTATAATCGCTAAGATCCTAGATAGATGAAGGTACCTATGAAGTAAATGAGAAGATAATCTAACATTTAACTTCGAAAGAGTTTATTAAATGATATATATACCTATCTTAAATTAGGACACGGGTCTTTCCCAATTAAACTAAATCTGAACTCTAGGAAGCGTCTACCGCAAATGTTTGTAGCAGATTTGATCCACTGTGTTACCCAGTTTAGTAGGTATCTAATGATGGCTATACACGATCAAGTATACTTGTCAAGTTTGCAGCAGACTTGACGCGGCATCCAGTAAACCTGACGGTGTATGGACACGGTATGGCTATCTGGCTATATAGCTATCTCATGCATTCAAAAGTTATGTGCATTATCAAAGTTAATAAATAAATCAATTGCTTACAATGACAAAGACGCATGGAAATGATTAGCTCTGCAACCAGTTCCACTCAGAATAGTAAACTTTTGTATGATTATATCTTTTTTGTAATATTTTTTTTAAAGATGTGCTGAGGAGTTTCTTTAGGATTTTCTTCTCCTCCATGACAAAACACCTTCCGAAAAACCAAAAAATGCGTGTGCATAAGTGTATCAATGATATGAATAAAATATTTTGACTTTTTTTGACTTATTTCCTTATTTGATGTGAAGGAAAATATAGCCTGCCTCCTATTTTGTCAATAATGTCAGCAATGTGTGTGAGGTTTTGAATCCGTAGTTGGCCAGCGTGGCCAGTACTACCTACCTACCTATGGTCTGTGATCTTGTGGCGACGCAAGCGGCCAAAGCTCAATAGAAAATCTAATGTTTTCTTTATACCCAGTATTGATTTTTATTAGGCCTATGATCATTTAAATCTGTAGAGAAACGCTCTAAATATTTCTTCAACATTCATCACCAGATCTCCCCCCAGTCACGTTTCGGGTCCGCCATTACCATTAAAAGGGCGCCAAACGGAACACGATAAGAGATTATGCAAATTCAAATCTAATTGTTAGTGGCCAGAGATTTGTTTCTCTAATCCTCGGACGATTCGGGTCCTATCTAGAAATCCTTCAAATGTAGGTATTATTTTATCTTACAGGAATAGCGAATTTATTTTCTATTTCTGGACCGATGTTGGACTGATGATGATAATCTGGAATATATTTCGAATCCGACATTTTAATGCTTTAGTATTTTGATTTGAAAAAGAGAACATTCCAGGATCAATTTTGATTTTTTTCTTCTGTCGTTTTTTATCTAAAATAAAGTAATTTGTAGGTTTATTACAATAAGTAGGTAGGTAGGTGCACTTCTACGCCAAACCAAATAGTCCTTGGTATACATAGTAGTAGGTACTACAAGATAGATACAGATCAAAACGTCTTTTACCTTGATCAGGGATCATTCACTAATTATACCATACATATGCAGAGCGTGTGAAGTCAAGGAGATGGGACATTAATTAACGCCCTAGATTATGGTGTAAGTTACGGCAGTAATTACAGCGATAAGGATACCATGACAAGTGACACCTAAATCTGCGTGTTGACTACTTTGCTAACAAGAAAGACAAATTGTGTTTTAAATTTTATTATCTTTAAAATTGTCCTAGATTTACCACGAGTTTTGAAACTTAATGAAATGAGTTTGATTTAATCTTCAACTTTCCTTATTGATCCCGTGTTATAGACACATAAAGTCCATGTCCCACAGAATTATGTGTTCTGTTGCATTATGGAGTAGATTTTCTTTTGCGAAACAGATCTTTGATGATTGATTCATTTGAAATATTTCGGAAGGCAATTAATACTTACCTAGTAAAGTTTACCTACTGAAGTAGGTATATTTACTAGGTGATCCTGAGAACTAGCGAGTGTAAGAAAGACTTAAAACGAAAAATATACAATATTACAATTTTTTTATGGCTTGAATGATTAATTACTCATTAGTCTGGAAATGCCTGACAATATTGAATAGCAATTTTTTAAGTGTGAGTGCTATTTGTAAATGTGAGGTGTAAGTTTTCTAAAATATATAAAGGGAGAATAGAATGAATCTTTTGGTGTCCGCAGTTTTTCCCAAATGTACCGAGGACTTTATTTATAAAACGAATTTGGAATTTGGAATCGCCATTCGCACTCACATTTATAACGCTCAACGGCAGTCTATGCAAATTTTAATTAAATTACCACTGTGTTGGATTGTGCCATAATCCTTGAAAAGGTCCGGCATTACTCGGTCCGGACTCATCTTGGACTAACACAGTCCGGCTTTGAATACAAATCTGTAACGAGTTTAGGCGGAATACGCTGATTAGGTGATTAGTCACGGCTTTTGGTTTCTGTGCTAATGAATTGAGAATGTCGGGGGAAGAAATTTATACAAACTGCGTGTTCGTTTATACTTTATACAAACATATTCGACAAAATAATGACCTCAGGAGCTCCTTTATGGTAAGTGGTGTACCTCGCCCATGGACATCAGTAACACCAAACCATCAAGTTGACCAAAAAAACGGAGATTCTTTTTTTATACTAAATAAATATACCTGCAGTACTGACAGAGAATAACTTCCTCTTATGCTTATCTTTACAAGTATCGCTCACAGAAGTTGTTCTCCCATGAGACAAAGTTTTCGTGTTCTTTGCCAACAAACTTACGAAGGAGACGTAGACCTTACTAAGAGTTGGTATAACAATATAATGTGTGATGGAATCAAGAGATGTTTGTGTTGCAATTCTAATAGAGATAACAATACCCTCGATTAGGTACATAGTACATATTACTAGGAAATCGCCCTCACTTCGCTTCGGGAAAAATAGTAAAAAAAATTATATAATAATTATAGCCTATGTCACCCGGGGATAGTGTAGCTTCCCAACAGTGAAATAATTTTACAAATCGGTTCGGTAGTTTCGGAGCCTATTCAGTCAAACAAACAATCAAATCTTTCCTCTTTATAATATTAGTATAGATAACTAACGTATAACTCAGTGGTGACCTTGCCTGCCAAGAGTTGAGTTTCGGGTTCAGAGCCCGGCTGGAGAAGACTTTATGTATAAAAGTCGTAATTTTTACAGATATACGAGTTTGAAATTTTGCGTATTTGGCTTTTTCCATATCAAGTCCAAAATACTACAATATTGTCTACGAAGAATCTTTAGTTGTTATTCAGTAGATATACCTACTTAAGCTATCAGTTGCAGGTATTAAAAATAAGACTAAACGTAGGTTCCTTTTTAAAATACAAATTTTAACCTACATTCCACTGCATGTTACAATGGGGACGTTAACAAAATTCTGACGCAGCTCAACGAGTAGATAACCCTTTGCTCAGCGAGGTAGCAAATTCTATACGTTGTGAGGAACCTATCTATTCACTGACTCGAGAACTAGGGCTTGGGAACGGAATTTTATCATTCGCACGATTTCTTCAAAGGCCAGGGAAGATAATTTTATTTCAACTCAAACGATTTTAGCACCTGTAAGTATTCTGGATTGAATACTCGACCGGGGCAGAAGAAAAATTGACTAAGCGACATTGAGCTAACTTTATAGGAGTGTACAATGATGTTTATTAGAGATACGTTATGCCCTTAGAAATGAAACGAAAAATCTGTTCCGAAAACAGCTACGACACACTGCGACCAATCAGCGCTTGTTAAATTATGTAAAAGGGATAGCATTACTAAAACCATAATAGTGAAAAAGACAGCTAGTGTTTGTCGCTCGCGTCACAAATCGCCTTACATTCGGCTGGCGCCAAGCTGGCGCGCTGTCATGCCGCCATACTTATTTTGTTAGAGAATTATTGAAATGAAATAAAAAGCAATAAATCATGATTCCTTACTTGTGGTATGTTATTCCATGAATTTTATTTTTTTTACGTAAGTAATTAGTGCATTTACGCATAATACACGAAGGCATTTTAACGCTGTATGTCAAATCTCCAGCACTTCTGACAAAAATAAAAGCGTGCGTATCGACAGAGTATTGAGAGAGCGACTGCGAGTAATGCGAGCAAGCGTGGTCAATTGACTACTCTTTCGCTCTTCGCCGTCGGCGCGCTAGTAACCCATCTACCTCTTTTATACATATAATATCATTGGGAGTGTAGTTTAAAGTTGAATTTTTGTTGTCTATGGCATCGTAGGTCCCAGACGTAGGTATGAACCAATTTTGATCTACTTTTGGCGCGATGAAGAAAAATGATGAGAGTGAATTTTTACGATGCGCGCGCACACCGACACCTAAATTCTACATCGTGAAGTTAGCTAAATTCTACATCGTGAAGTTAGTTGTAGGTGGCATGAAAATCGATAACTATGTTCAAGTTGTATATTCTAGTATTTTTATATTTAGAACACGTGTTTCGTAACAGTACAATTAAACAGTGTGAATAAATAAATATTATTTTGGTGTTTTTATTAAATCAATTTCATATACGACGGTGATAGTATTTACTAATAATTTATTATTTATTAGTATATCTATAAATATTGAATATTAGTGATAAAACTGATTTGAATAAACTGTTTTGAGTGCATTTATAAATTTGAAATATTAATTTATTTAAATAAAATGTTTTTGATTAATTTTAATATTTATCGTTAATCACTACTGAATTTTAGTTTTTTTTCCATACGCCAAAGAAGGATAACTTCTAACGCGTGCACATAAGTACACACACTCTTTTTTTTTAATTTGAAAGGTGAAAAAATCGTGAGTGTTCTTAGCTATATTTAGTGTAAATAAAGCTGTCGAGGGTTTTTTAAATTTTAATTTAAGATTATTTTTTACACTGAAAATTCACAGCGTAGATTTGCAAACCACACCTTTGCCTACCTACTACACCTTTCACTTTTTTATACATGAAGCAGAAAGAGGTATTCTACGGTATTGGTTATTCAACAATAACTATTCCTTTTACTTTTTACCATGATATATTTCCAGTTTTCCTAACGTTTACATCAATAACAATCTCTGCTACGCCGTGATAAATAATCGAATCCTATGGAATGTTACACGTATTGTTCCAAATAGATTGACATAATCCTTATTCTAAATATTTAGTTTTTCTTCATGACTCTTCTCGTATGACAGCATCTGCATCGGCCGATCGTTGTAGAACCAAAGAGGTCGTTCGCCGGCATACATAGGTAGATATATGTATAAAACAAAGGTTGAATAAACATTAATGAAGGACCGGCCCAATACGGCGAACCGCGTAATGAAGAAAATCTCCATTCACAGCAATCGCTCTCGACCCTCGCCAGGGTACAATAACACCACACACTACTTAGTTACAGAAGGGTCAACTGTGTTCATAATTAAACTATGTTACCTAAACGTAAACTTGACGGAAAAGTGTTTTATTAGTAATTCAGTGTTGTTAGTATCTTTCCTGTTTCTTGTAAAATGAATGTTGAGATGTAAAACAAAACCCAATTTGCTAACCTAAATATACCACATCCTATTTTTTTTCATCTATTATAAATAGTTCGAGGTCATACATTTGTTGTGAAATGACCAACTAAATCTAAAGTTGCACACCAATATTCCACATCTCGTCTCTCATCCATATTTGTATTAATTACTACGAGTATGTAGGCATAACAGTTAACAATTTAATAAGACAAAAAATACTTCAAAAATAGGGATAACTTAAAAGCTACTCGTCAGGTCTCGCTCAAATTAAGTGGGACTACATGACAAGCACCAGCTTTCGATTAAAAAAGAATCAAAAAATCGGTTCACCCAGTCGAAAGTTCTGAGAAACTAACATAAAAAATACAATTGAATTGAAGACCTCCTAAAAAAAACAAGTGAGCCTTCTGACACGTTACTTGATATTTGTCGGAATATTCTCCGTAATGTAGTGTTTGATCTAAGCACACTTGAGCCCCAACTTATGTTTGTGTATGGAGTTTCTACCTGAAATAATATAACACTGAATTTTAGATTTTACGTACAAAGGTATGTACGTCAGTTAAGTTGAAGGTAGTACATTAAATAATAAGCTGTAGGTACTTATTTAGAATAATAATTTTACTATCATAAGGACACTGAAGATATTATTATATTGTACAGTGAATAAAAACAAGCAGTGCTTAGCGGTTAGAACGTTGGTCTCCAGAACGCAGGGGTCCAAGTTCAAATCCTGGCACGCACCTCTAATTTTCAAAAATTATGAAATCACGTGTGTATTACTATACCGAATAGAAGAATCCGATATCCTAGAATAGAAGTACGATAGAAGACCCGAGCCTGGCAGTGGACAATTATGGGTTGTTGCTTTGCTTTGCTTTTTTTATACATATTTATCAAAAATCCAAAATCGTAGAATAAAACCATTGAAAAATTGAAAACCATTTTTGCAAGGTACCTCAGGGTGAGGTATCGTTGAAAAGGTCTTTTAAAAATATTGTGGGTCTTCTATATTCTTTTCTTTGGAGGGGTCCATTTGCGAAATATTTGGATTTAAAGTGCTAACAAATATCCCCCTACCGGCTAAATGGTTCGAGTTGAACAAGTGAAAAAAAATCACAAAAATAGGTTTTATGATGAATTTACAAGGAAAACTATTACTATAAGTTAATTATAACTATAGGTAGGTTAATTATAACTATAGGTAGGTTAATTATAACTATAGTGTAGTTAATGATTACTTATTAGTCGATAAACATAGTACTTCGGAACCTTATATTGCGCATGACCTAACACGTACTTGCCTGATTTTTTAATTGTCTGCTCGTTTATTACAGCTAATCTTAGAAGCGGTTTCACCGACTTTTATGAAATTTTTACTGCCTACTAGAATTTTCGACTATGTATTTTAAAATATAAAAGTGTTTACTAGGGCCAACCGCATAAAATATGCATTCGTAACAAAGTGGAGTAATACTAACATATAGTTTGTTATTCACAACGTTCGCACAAACATATTAATCATTGAAGAATTAGAAGTCATGGAAGTGAAGTCGACTCAAGCGAGACGAATGTTTTGTGAGACTTGTAACGTATGTAAGTATTATGCTAATGCCTGCGAGAATTCTTTACCGTTTGACGAAGAGGAATTGTGAGAATGGCAATACAATGACGCTTCGCAAGTAATATTTATGTAATTTAGGAATTCAGGAGTTTCTTTGGCGAAATACTCAGCTTCAAGAATTCGTAGTTAAACGAAAGAATCAAAAAAATTATTAAAACGCTTTGGCTTGCAAATAATAATAATAAAATTTTATTTAAGAACTAGCTGTGCCTCGCGGTTTCACTCGCATTAATTTGTGGAAAAACTAACTACTAAAATATACGATGTTATACAGCCTATAGCCTTCCTTGATAAATGGACTATCAAACACAAAAAGAATTTTTCAATTCGAACCAGTAGTTCCTTTCCTGAGATTAGCGCGTTCAACCAAACAAACTTCAGCTTTATAATATTAGTATAGATAACATTCCATATTGGTATTAGTTACAACAAAGCTGGGAGTAAGAACGTATTAACTATCGGGTGATCAGTTGGTCTCCCGTGCTATGGACGAATCTTATCAAATCTACGACCAATCAGGAAAGTTAAGAGACAATAATTGTTTAACAATATTCCGCCTAGTGGTACTCTAAACTATAGATGAAAAAAAAATTATGCAATAATGATTAATACAGCTTATGTATCGGAGCGCTTACAGCTCAAGGCTTGTCTTCGCAAGTGATCAACCAAGTTAATAAAATGCAGACGCGCTAGCTGAATGGTTGAAAATAGCAAAGTTACATTCTTCAACGTTTCCACTCGGGGGCCATGTTGAACCGTCAGACATGTTGAAATATCAGGCTGTATTTTTTTTATGGAAATAGCCGGGAAATGAGCTGACGATCCACCTGATGGTAAGTGGTTATCATCGCCCATGGACATCAGCAACACCAAAGGCATCACTGATGCGTTGCTGGTCAAGAAAGAGAGAAGAAAAAGAAAGAAAGCTAAGAAGATGTATTCACAGATCACCCCCAATAGATACCGCATACAAGGCAACTGACGTGCGCCAACACGTACTTGCATTTGCATGTTCACGACATTAATTTCGACCAATACTGATCCGTCAAGTTCAAGTATGTATTAGAAATAGCCAATCACAGCGCATTTTGATGTCCCCCGCAAGCCGCACCTTCCGCCAAATTTTGTGAGTTCAAACTCTAAGAAAATTTCACCTATGCGGTATCTATTGGGGGTAATCTGTGAGATGTATTAAACTTCCGTCACTTGTTTGTCTACAAAGTCCTCCAACAAACACGTAACATAATAGCGTGGTAAAGGCTCTAGGTCTCATATATTATAATGCGAAGATTAACCTGAAGTGGATCGCTCTAAGACCTAACTTCGTCGTCTTCTTCCATCTCAATTTCGCTACGAAGTTCTTCACTTTCCACAGCAATGCTGATATGCATTTCAGACGATAAAACCAAAATACCAAGGCAAAATATATACAAGTAATTTCCACTACGTAGGAACGTTACATTTCCCACAAAACTTTTAACATTCTGCAGCACGATCGACCGAGTATGTAAGTACATCGTAAATGCAATAACTGAAATAATTACAGGAAACTTTTCCTAAGTATTCCTAGAACACTACAACTTTCTAAATACGCGTGAGTATCGCTAAATAATTTGTATTTAAACTAACGGTAGGCCACAGGCTAATAAGAGTTTTTCAAAGTTTTTCCCCAGTCTTTCTAATGGCCGTTCTCAACTATACGAGTATAGGTTCGTAATCCTCATATTACCTTGTAACTGTCATAAATACAACATTACAGTGATATATGTATTTCTTAACTTACTAACATAATTATGTAGAGTTTATGGATACATGTAAAATATTTAGAACCGAGTTCAAGCAGGGTTATGTTAGGGAAGATGGTGTATTCATAGCATAAGTTTTCCTCCGCATTGGAGGGCTTAGCATAGAATCCCAATCCCACGTCGAATGGGTATCGTAAGAGGAGACTAAATCCGACCCACTGGTGGTAGGGCCCCTGAGAGGGATTTCGTATGGTAATTTGATTTTATTTATATTATTTCACCTGGATAGCTACCACCTCTTGTTTAAGTCAGTCGCCAAATGACTCGTCGTGTTCCGGCTGGGGACTTGAGAGCCAGTTCTTTCTCTCTCTTTCTTCACTTTCTTGGTCAGCAACGCATCAGTGATGGCGTCAGTGACATAAATGATTGTCGCCGATGTCCATGGACGACGATAGCCCCTTACCATCAGGTGGATCTTCAGCTCGTTTGCCGGCATCAGTAACCCAAAAATCATCCAAAACCCACTGTTTTACTGGATCTAAAAAAATAACCTAAATACGATGAAAAAACTAGACATAACTAGAAAAAACTAGGCACTACATTCTGGTCTGGCAAGTACGGCTGTGGCGTGAAGTGTAATAAACAAAATCCCAGGTTTATTGTACATACATAACGCTCTCGCAGCTTGCGTTACTCTGAGTTATTGGATTCCGACGAATACCACCCTTATAGTTTACGTACTTGGTGCACAACGGATCTAGTCTGCATTGTTTGAGAAGATTTTACAGTAACTCGCTTTCGCTTTGCTTAAGGGAAACTTATGCCTTAGTACCCACACTTAAAATTATTGCTATTAAATAACATCAGACATTGTTATGTATTAAACGAGTTTCGTATTTATCTTTATTTATCGTTTAATAGGAAAAAACCGTCAATTTGATATTTTTAAGTTCGGTTGCGTTTTCCATCGAAAAACTATCGTCTCTTGCTATTTGGGTAATCAATAGAGCATTTTTTTTTATTTGGAAGGGAATTTGTCCACATCATCACCACTGAAGCCTAATTTCTTTACCATAGGATAGCAAATTTAAAATCGATTTTAGTATTCTGTAGGCAATCGGTAGACCTCTCACATGAGAGGAACAACGAGCCTGATGTTGTAGGGCACTTCTACAGCCTGTGAAGATCACATATCGGGCATAATTGGTTGAAGCGATATATGACAGAGCTTCTTTAATTGCAATAAGTTCTAAGTGCATAACAGAAATATGAGCTTCGATCTTAAATTTCATGCTACATCCCAGGCTAGAGTAAAAACGCAGATCTTGCTCCCTTATCATCTTTGGATCCATCAGTGAAGATTTAGTGCCAGCCATTATAATTTTCATGAATAAAACTAATACAGGTAGATCTTAACTGGAGGGTATGATAAGTATGAAGAGCATCTTTGATCGTAGTTTCACTACACCGTTATATGTATAAATAATTTCATGGACTCGACAGGTTTTAATTTTTATTCATAACGTAATAATGTTTAACATAAATCATTTTGTTTGATTAATATTACTAGATTTTTTTACAACAATTTCTTAAGTCCCCATACTTGTAAAACAAATGTAACGATATACCGTGGCTATTTTCGTTGACAAGTCGGTGGAAAAGCTTATTCTGGAAACTTAAGCCCCTTTGTAACAGATGAAGGCGTCTAAATACGAAAACAAAAGTAACAAAGTGTTGCTTGGAGTGGGAATAAAGGAAGTGAGAAAACAATGAATTTGAAACGCGGCGCCAGAGCCTAGTTTGTTTTAATTTTCATGAAATTTTATGTCGTAATTCTTTCATAATAATTGATTGTTGTTAGTATTGAATACGAAACTGAAATACCTACGATTGCAATTGGATTTTACTATCAAGTATTTTAGTTTCTGTAGCATCGAGACTTCGACACTAAGAATTAATAATTTAATTTATTTTTGTCTCTCGTTTTATTGTTGTTTTGTTTCTTTTGTCATGGTCGGCTTTTCTATTTTTCTTTTCTTTCTTCTTTTTGTAATAATTGGGCTCTTTTAGAATTGTATCATCGCGGACACTTTGAATAATTTTAAAAGCAAGGGGTCCTTACTATTTTTGATTTTTATGTTTCGTAACCATATTATTCATGTAGGGACAAAGTATCAGTATAAAATACAATAATTGAAAACTAAATTAATCGTAAAAAAATTAAAAACTTTTATTTAAAGGCGCTCAAACGATGAAAATTAATTACATTTGAGAACAATTTGAGAATTATTGTACTTAATTATATACAAAACAATCAATTCCAACAGGATCAAAAGTTAAAAATGAATTATTATAGCTTCCTTCAACATTGCGCTATTTATACGACCAGCTTACGTTACTCTGTGGAATTATACAGGTGATTTATATTCATGTATGTAGGTTTAATGTAAGTCAACCGCTAAAGCTAAGTGTACATACATATCCATAACGGTTCATCGCATTGCAGTAATGCAAACAGTAGGCAAGTCTTCAAAATTCGCGGTTATTATCTATCTCTATCTATCTATCTATCTATATATATTCTATAGAAAAAAGTGATTGCTATTAGCGTTTAAGCAAAGCAAAGCAAAGCAACAACCCCATTGTCCCACTGCTGTGCTCGGGGTCTCCTCTCACAATGTGAGGGGTACAGGCCATAGTCTACCACGCTGGCCAAGTGCGGATTGGTAGACTTCAGACACCTTTGAGAACATTATGGAGAACTCTCCGGTGTGCAGGTTTCCTCACGATGTTTTCCTTCACCGAAGCAAGTGATAATTAACTTGTAATACGCACATAATATTCGAAAATTAGAGGTGCGTGCCAGGATTTGAACCCGGGCCCCCGCGTTCGGGAGACCTACGTTCTAACCACTAGGCTATCACTGCTATTTAGTAATAGCTAAACGCTAATGCATTTACTAGTAACTTAAAATTTCGCACACGTATTCCTCTTACGTATGACGTAGGCATCCACTAATAATATTTGTTTAATTTTTATCTTCGTACAATTATAAGTTAAGCTTAGAACTACAAGTGAGATAAGTCATAAGTCGTAAACCGTCATGGCGCGAATCGTCCATTTTGTCGACAAAAGCCGCGCCGAGCCGCTCTTTGAGGAATGCATTAACAAAATGGCCGCCCGCGCTAACGACATCATCTTGTTTGTTGTTCAAATTGTTGGGAACTTGAGCTGTTATCCCGCAAAATGTGCCAAATTACGTATTAGATATGAGGAGATTATCTTCATCCGGCGAAATCATTATTTTGCTACTTTCTAGTGGTGTGAATGGTTGGATTAGTTCTTGAATCTACATAAGTGCTAAAATATCCCATCAAGGATATTGGTTAACGAAAGAGACTCTTCTCTTTTATTCTTTTTTGGAATTCTATAAACTCTAGGGGGTTACGTAGCATCCCGATGGTATGCTATTAAATTCTTTAGTTAACCTTCGTCCATGGACATCAGCAACACCAAAGGTATCACCGATGCATTGCTAGAAAGAAGAAGGAGAAAGAAATATTTTTAAATGTCTTAATAAGAGTAAAGAATGTCCATTTTACACGCGAAATATAGGAAGTCCTAGATCAGGTATTGGGAGCATTGGGAGCGTTTATTAAAAAGAAAGGAATTATATAAATATATTGCATAGGTATCCATCCATCCATCAGCCTTTGGAGGTCCACTGCTGGACATATGCCTCCCCTAACTTGTGCGTCTCTGACCGGACCGGTGTCTATTAAATAGTCTTTGAAGTCTTAACTAATCCTATAAATATAAAACATAGCAAGAATGAAATTATTGTGAAATAAAATCCTTCTGAGAAATAGTAAGAACTGAAACAATTGGTTTAAATCGTACCAATAAAGACGGTACTATGTACCATGTACCGGCGATATAGTAACGAAATGGTTTTCAGTCCTAGCAAGGTAATTGTGTTCAGGTTATTAGAGGACTCGATGTTAGAAACTTATACTTCATTGTAATCAGTGTCATTACTTTTTTGTAACTGCTGAAACATTAGGTCCGATGTCTGATGGTGATGTGATGATGTTATATATGCGTACAAATAGTAAATATACTGAATCCCTGATCGGTTGGCTGCAAAGAAACAAGCAATTTTTTTTCGAATTGGTTGTTTAGTTAGCTTCGCCATTCACACTATCTTTTGAAGATTGACCTCCCCTTTGAAAAATGTAGTCTCCAACAAATGTTCTCAATTTTCAACTATTACAAAAAATAATGCCACTTTAGTCTCTCTTTTCTAACGCCCGAACGTAATCTCATAACGATCTTTCACAAATAACAGCTGGTGGATATCACGTATTATTACGTATAGAACCATTAGACATTTTCCTGTAAGCGACATTTTACGACGACAGCTCATATATTGCCGACAGTGGGATGCACATCGTAAGTTACGTTTGCACCCGATCCTGTAATAAGGCCCGGATAAATCTTGCTCGACGACGCGATGTTCACCTTTTGTCTTCACCTTTTGTGTTCACCCTTGAGGTTAGCGATACGTATGGGGTGGACTGAAATAATAAGTTTTGATTTAGTCAACTCAAGAACAGACATTATGAGGGAGGATATGTCTGATAGGGGGTGCTTCTTTCATTAATTATACGATGAGTAGTGTTGTAGTAAGATAACAATTTGTTTTTATTTATTTATTTGTTTAATAATTTATGCACACATAGATAAAACAGATAAAACATCAAGTACCTACGGTTAGTACAAAGGAACTGCTTATTTCTTATGAAATTTCTTCCAGCAGCCCTGAGACTAAAGAGCGGTATGTCTAGATGGCAGAAAGACCGTGTACACAAAATACAATAAAAAGGAACTCCAAATATACATAATAAAGTTTTTGTTATTGGATTTTAGCATTCCTGTAGATGGTAGCACTAGATTGAACATCCATCTTCATCGTTAATCTTTTCAGTAAGTTTAAAATTAATTATTACTCGTTTGAGAAAACCTTTATTTATTTATTTATTTATTCTTTATTGAACCTTAAACAAGTAATGGAACAAAAGGCGGACTTAATGCTAAAAGCATTCTCTGCCAGTCAACCTTAGGGCAGTGGGAGAACAAAGAAGGCGGTGACAACAAAGAAAGAGAAGAGTAAAATCTGAGTGTTTTTATATCTGAGATATTCATAACTTTCGAGATGAACTGAAGCCATATCAAAAGAATGTCTGAAGATGAACTGGAAACCCCGGAGTACAAGCTACCAGGGGAAGACAGGCTTGTCTGATATAATTTATAATCACACCGATAATTATAATCAATGCAGCAATTTCCAATAATACGAATAGTCTTTGACGTTTCGTACCTCTACACGGAAAGAACGTGACGAAAAAATCCTTTAAAGGCCTAGAATTCGTTTTAAGTTAGTAAGTAAGATTAGTGTCAATTAAAATGAAAAATAATGAGAAAATGTTCGCGAAACACGATATATTTTAATTGGCGTTGTAAAAACAAATTCTCCTGTAAATATTTTTATCAAAAAATAACTGAACAGGCGCTTCCATTGTTAAATCGTTATTTTTTAGCTTCATAAAAAATTGCAATACTACGACGGCAATACAAAACACAGAAGAAAAACAAATGCACTTGTTATTTTATAAAAATCAGCTAAAGATGAAAAAATTGCTAATTGAAAAAATTACTCACCTCACGCAGTGATGCTTAAAATTTAAAAAAAAAAAACAAAATACGTAGATACCACTGAAACCAATTTTTATGCTTGCGACGGAGTTGAAAAGCTATGCATTTTAATGAAGACAAATAAAATTCGAATAATGATTGGATAGGACGGAGACAATCATAAACGTATTTTACAATCTGCCGAAATGGGGAGAAGTGTTTTATTTATTGAACGAAAATGTTCTAATACTTTCCGTTTAATAGTTTCTGATGATAAAGGAGGGTGAGGAAATGAACATAATATAAAGTTATAAGTAGATAAATTAACTTAAACACAAAATATTTTAGAAATAATAAAATAATCTAAAATAACACATTGGTATATTATGAATATTATAATAAATAATTTATTTATTCAATAATTGAATAGAGAAAAGTGGTAACATTATCTACTTATCTTTCATCGTCAGATTTCATGCAATGTTAATGCTTTTAACTTTTCTTTTTTGCTCCCAAAATTGTTCCCAAAATTAGACCTCTGTTACAATAAATAAAGACTATTTCGAAACCTATGGGATGCGTGAAAACAATTTCGTAGTTTTAATTACTTCTATATGCTTAACTATTGCCTATGTAAATACTACGAATATTTACCATATAAACCACAGACATGTATACCTAGAGTAGATGCCGCATGTTCATACATTTCACGTGTAACAGAAAGGATTTGAAATCCTATTTGAGCGCCGTGTCATTTAGTTGGCGTTTCATTGCTATTGGCAATAGATGTCAACTGAAATAACGAAAAATGCCTAATTGTAACGTTTTAAACTATAGGAATTCTACAAATACAGTTAGCAGAGGTAAAGGAAATATTTCTTTTCATCGTTAAGTAATTTATTTATAAAATTGTGTAGTAATTTATTTTAAAATAATTTTTTTCATATTTATTGCATTTCTACCACGTTTTACAACGAAAAGCACTAACTTATACTGTGTACTGCATACTACTCAATACATTGCTGATTTTGGTAGCAAAATTTATACGGCTTGTTTACTGGAACACGCAATGAAAGTAAAACAATCGTTACTATAAATCGTCGCTTAGCTTCGTAGTACGGTGAATATTGTCGTGTTTCTGTAAAATATAGCATATAGTGTTGTTCATTTACTCGGTGTGGTCTCGATGTTAATCGATTTTGAAAACCAATGAATAATAATATTTACATAGAAACAGTTTTTAACTTAGCAAATTATTTTTCATTACAATATTAATGTTTCTGTATAGTGATTTTATTCATGATAACATTATAATTAAAGGTTTTCAAGTGACCCCAATATTAAAGCAAAATGAATTATAGCGACGGGGCATAGAGATTAGTTTCCAACAAAACATAGCCGTATATGTTCTATTCATTTCAATGATGACTGTTTTACGGATTCGAAAAAGAAACGAAGGCTGATTTCAAGCGCCATACCGAATATTGATGTACTGTTTTTTTATTTTGAATTTTTAATTAGAACAAAAATATTCGTTTAACTTTAGGTAAGTTTAAATGTGTTTATAATATGATTATGATGTTACATATTTATGATGTTTTGATTTTCATAAAAATTTAAATTTTTTAATTTTAACTTTTTTAATTTAAATTTCTTCATAAATCGGAGGACGTAGGAAGTACCTGGTACTTGCTACGCCGTACTCTGAGTGCGACCCTTTTCTGGCATGCTTTTCTGGCTGCAACTCCGAATACAATTTATAATTGTTGATATAGTAATAGATATACCACTATTTTTTAACATCGTTGCAGTGCCTATGTCGGATTAAATGTTTCTTTCTTTTTTTCTTTCATAAAAGAAATGTTTATAAATATTTTTTTAATTTTCATTTATTTAATTTCTTGAAAGAAAATAATAAACAATCATAATATACGATCTCTTTATTTATCTTTACATTTTTGAAGCTCGTGTTTATAATTCACAAAATAATAATCAAGTTAAATAAAACACAAAACTATTTATTCTGTCATATTCAAGCACTATTATAGTATATTATTAATATTATTATGTACAACCAACCAAAGGCATTTTTTATGTTTTACATATTCTACGCCTACAAACGATCATACGATTTTCTATATACCTAATTATAATCGGTAATCGATTTTGAGAATCATTAATCGTTGTCGAGAATCGGTAACGAATCAGTTTCGAATTGATATCGCTTGGATGGGGAATTTCAGCACTAAATATTCTTGTGACAGCACAATGTGTCAAAAAAAAGTGACACGCTTGGTTTTCATACAATTCGAGGTACATGCGTCGTCTATTCTTGATATATGTCTGTGATATAAACGGAAGCATCAAATCAAACACCTATAACTGTGCCTATAACTATCAAGTATTGTTCAGAATAGGTAGATAAAAATTAAACTGGCAGTCAAACTCGCGATAGGATTTGAATTATTTGAAATCGTAAAACGAAACGGAATCGCGAAGGTACTTACTCTGTGTTAGGCAGTCGGGAAAAAGCTGTCACGGTAAAAACGGTAAAATATTAGATACGGAAAATTTGGTGGATAATCAATCGGGTAAACAGAATTTTCGGATAGTTGAATATAATTATTGTTGTGAGTGGAAGTGGTAGAATTGGCTGCAGCGACGAATCCAGTGCTGTCTACCGCTCGCTGTGTGCGTTGTAACGGAGGTCACGCGACGGAACACACGAATCCTTTTACCCATTAGTTGAGAATTCCCTTTGGTGATTGTAGTATTTTAGTTATCCACCCCCTGGGGAACCCCAAATCCCTAGACTGTACAGACTGACTAGTGACTTCTTCAGCAAACTCATTGCAGCTGGAGCGCACAGGTGAGTCGCTAGTCTCTAACCAAGTATTCATATACTTACAACTGTTTACGTACTCGTTTTAGGGTTTGTGTTGTGGGGCCCGCCGATCCCCTATGTACAATACAAGTATATATTTTTAAACTATTCTTTGACGTCATCCCTATGGCGATCGTTATGAGGGACGGTACAACTAACGAAGCGATCAGCTATTGTACGATGGTCTTTTGTGCGCGATCTCAAACGAGGGGAGTGGGGACAGATGCAGTCTTTGTAATACTTGTCAAAGATGTGCTGTGAGCCGTGATTCTGTAGGTAAGATCTTTTCGTAAAGATTCAATAGTCTCGCAAAGTCCGAGGTTACTCGGGAGACATAGTAAAATACTGATAATTAGTTACTAGAGAAAAAAGCTTATTGTTTAAAGTTGAAAAAAAACTTCACGTAACACTTCAACAAGTCATAAATTTGATTACTGAAATGTCAGGTGTTCTTATGCCTTCCGAAGCCACCTTTTCTGAAAGCTTCAGAGTCGTTGTTATTGCTTCGAAGGATAGCTTTGATACCTGGCCATTTTCATGCTTCTTGGATCGTGATATTTTTTATTTTTTATTTATTTATTAAAATCACACTACATCTAACCTTACAGGTGTCCCCAATTCGATAGAGTAGTTAAAAAAAAAAATATACAAATTATAACCAAAAGGAACCACTATACAATGTCAACATTAAATTATATATGTATGTCAGCACAGAGTACTTAATCACTATGTATGTATATTTATGTAATTAAATAAATGATGTCAAATTTTGATAATTAAATAAATGTCAAATTTTGTCATTAAAAAAAAATATATTATGTCAAATAAATATAGTAAGTAATTAATTAATAATAATAAAATAATTTAATCATCAGAATATGTCATCATTTAATAATGTGATTTATTAATAAATGTCAATCAGAGAACATTTTCAAGAAAATTACAGTGAACTCGTCCAGTTTACAAGTAAAAAGGTCTGCATGGCATGCCACGGCGTTGAGCGCCCGCAGTGCCCGCGTGAGCGGTGCGTTGCGCAGCAGGTTGGTACGCGCGGGCCGCAGCGCCAGAAGCGATGGTCGACGACGACGCCACACGCTGTCAGCGGGCGCGCACAGCTTTAATCCCTCCAGAATAGCAGGATTATCCAACTCACCGCGCAGTACCCTCAAAAGGTACTTCGCCAGGGCCAGCTCTCTCCGTACTTCCAGTTTACTGTATCCAACCATGCCTATTACGAACAAGGTTGGATACAGCAAAGGATAGCCCGGATAAACTCCGTACATTTTTAGGTAGAGGAACCTGGTAAATTTATTTTGGATGCGTTCCAACATTAATTTGTACTTGATCTCACTCGGAGCCCATATAACCGAATTACACTCCAAATGACTCCTCACCAAGGCTTCATATAAGGCACGCAAAGCATCGAAGTTAGTGAAGCTTCTCGCTTGCCTTAATATAAAACCGAGGTTACGGTACGCTTTTTTGCATACTTCGGTTATATGGTCTCGGAAGTTGAGATCAGAATTAAATCGAACGCCCAGGTCCCTCACCTCTGTAACGCGTCGCAGGGGCTCGTTCCCTATGTAATAATTGAAGTTCAGAGGAGCACGGGCGCGACTAAAAGTGAGCAAGGAACACTTTTCCACGTTGAATCGCAGTCTGTTCCTGCGACTCCACTCAACGACTCTGTCAATGTCCCCTTGCAGTCTCCAGTGGTCTGTCATGTCACTCACTTCGCGTACTAACTTCAGGTCGTCAGCATATAGTAGACACGTAGAATCTTGGACCACCTCCGGCAAGTCATTAATCATGATAACAAACTGGAAGGGTCCCAAATTACTACCTTGACTGACGCCTGATCTCGTTTCATATTGGTCCGAAAGACGTCCGCTACAGTCAACGTACTGACGCCTGTTTCGCAGATAGCTGGCAAAAAAGGAAAGGGTGTGTGGCGTGCAGCCTACACCAGCCAGCTTCGCGAGCAGGACATCGTTATCCACTGTGTCGAACGCCTTTCGGAAGTCAAAGTAGGCGACATCAACCTGCCGTCCCGCATCCACCGCCGGTACCAGCTGCGCCATCAAATGCAGCAGGTTACCCGTCGTCCCACGTCCCGGACGAAAGCCGTGCTGCGTGTCGGACAACTGGGCCCTCACCTGCGCATACAATGCGTGGTGGATCGCCGACTCGAACACCTTGGCTGCTGCACACAGGATGGCCACCGGTCTGTAGTCACTCGGCTCTGGTCCTCCCTTTCCCTTCGGCACTGGCACCACTCGGGTGAGTTTCCACCGATCAGGAAAGGTCGCACTTGTCAGGCAGACATTGAATAAATGCAGCAGAGGGTCCTCCAGGACGAGGCGGCAGTCCTTGAGGATGTACGGCGGTATTCCATCCGGCCCTACCGAGCGTTTTGGCGGAAGCTCTGCGAGCGCGCGAGACACGTTCGCCAGATCGAGGCGCGCCAGATGCACGCGCGTACCTCCCTCCACCGCCGCGCTCGCTGCTGACACATCTAGCCGCGCGGGCTCCGGGCTATACACGGAATGGAAGAACCGGGCAAGCTCATTCGCACACTCCTGATCTGAAAGAGTACGCCCATTTCTCACTAATTTACAACTGCCCGAGTCACCCTTCTTGGATCTTACAAAACTCCAGAATGCTTTGGGGTCAGAAGCGAGATTTCTCTGGACGTGCTCTTGATACTCATCATGAGCGGCCGCAGTGTCCGCCTTCACTATCGTTCTGTACCGAGAAAATTCCTCATAATCACACTGACTTTTACTAATTTTATATTTCTTATGAAGACTATATTTTATTTTAATATTCTTAATTATTTGTGGCGTATACCATATTGGATAAATATATCTAGAGTTGTCCAGTTTACATTTTTTCAAGGGCAGACACTCATCGAAAGTGTCATTTAACTTGTTGTAGAAAATAGTTACAACTAATTCAGGATCATTGGTTGCATACATTTCAGTCCAGTCAATTTTTAATATTGAATTGTACAATCTACAGAGGTCAGCTTTATTAAAGTTCCACTGCTTAACGTGGGATGGTTCCTGGCTATCCCCACTCGAGGTGGATAGACGCGCGGCGGCGCCGACGGTGACGGTAACTGCGAGCGGTGGGTGATACGCATCCACCGGCCGCAGCGCCTCGTCGGCCGCCGCTACCGACACACCGTCGCGCGCGCTCAGAACTAGGTCCAGGTGCCTGCCGTTACAGTTCAGAACAGTGTTAATCTGGACGAGTTCACAAAACGACACAAAATATTCATAGTAGCTGAGAACATTGTCACTATTACACGAATACAAATTAAAGTCTCCTAATATAATTACATTTTGTTTGTATCTGACACACACTTTTTCAAATATATCAAACATAACTAGGTACTCATTTTCCCCAGCCCGCGGCGGAATATACACAACACAGCAGGCAAACAAGAACCGATCATGCGTATAAACGGTAGCACATACTAGTTCAAAATTGTACTTGTCCACGTCGATCCCGGGGGGCACGGGTACCTGCCGCAGCTCCAGGTGAGGGGCAGCTGCCAGCAGCGCGCCGCCCTGCTTGCGGCCGTCCGCGCGGTCGCAGCGCAGCACGGAGTAGCCGGGCGGCGCGATCTCCGCGTTCCCAATAGACTCGTTGCAACCTGCCTCGGTGATCGCAAACAAGTCGGAGCCCGATGATTCCAATAAAGATAAAAATTGAGAAGTCTTGGTACGGAGTCCTCTTACGTTTTGATACAATATGTTGATTGTCCTATTAATTCTTGATTAATTGTCCTATTAATTATTATGAACATAATAAAATTATGTGTGCTTCCATGCGTTTATATCTTACATTATTGACAAAAAAATTAAGGGATACTAGGAGCTCTTATAAAGTACTTAAACTCTCTTTTATAATGTACTTAAAGTACGTAAAATCAACTCAAACCCATTACACTATAAAGGTTCGTTAAAAGTTATGACAACTGGTAAAAATTACTACGGTAAGGGGTTAACTAGCAAATATCCCTGAAGTTGTGTCCAATAAAAATAGGGCCAATTTCAGTGACCTCCACAGCAACTAGTTTACAAACTGAAATTCATTCAACATTCAAAAATTCTGCATTCAAACTGAATTAATATTCACCTAAGATAAAAAAGTACACCCACCTATCCATTATCAATTTTATACTCTTTCAAATTTGAAAATTAAATTCATCATTAATTTTCACGTTCCCCTCGTAAAATTCTTCATTAAAATTTCTTTATCCGTTGGTAAAACCGTTGAGCTGTGCTTGCGCGATAACTTCGCGAATATCAAGTAATTAAGTTATTAATGCTTTTCCCGAATGGGGCCATAAATCCTTCCTCGGGAGCTCTGATAAGGCCCCTTAATTTTGAGGTGTCCCTAGAATGTTATCCTGAGTGGGGCTTCCGATGAATACATTATGATCGAATACTCCAAATGTTTGCTTTTATAAAAAAAATCACAAAAAACCATTGAAGTATTATTACTAGCGTATAGAACAGACACCGCGAACACCATGTATGTCCCAATGCATTAGCGCCACGTGGATTCAATCTTCAATGGATTCGTTCGATTTTGAAAGGAGAACCGGGGCTCAATTTTGAAAATGGAATCTCTCGGGTGGGACACACATTTTGTTCGAGATGTCTGTTCTATCACATTATACTTCAATGCAAAAAACGTTAAATACTGATCTACGAGTTATTTTTGTTCTTCGTGTGGTCCTCTTATAGTACTGTTATCGTCTTGTCTTAAGAAAGAATGTAAAAAGCTGCAAATGAAATGATTTAAAAAGCTACAGTTTAAATTTCATGAAAGGAGAATTTGAAGATAAAGACTGCCTTTTCCGTAAAATATTAAGTGTGAAGAAAAAACTAACTAAGTACACCTCATTAGAATAAACGTATTCTTCGACTGGTCCGACTTGGAAAGTTCGCTAAACGTGTAGAAAATGGAAAGCTCTTTTGTTTGATCAGAAGAGCGATTCACTCGGTGGTAGATAGTGGAATTATGGTTCTTTCAGGAAATATTGGCGTTAAATGATTCACGTGTAAAAGAAAATTTTTCTCCGGGAAATATTGTTTCGATATAAAATTCAGTTATGATATGATACTGTTTAGTCTTTCTACAAATAATAAAATAACGAGAAGTTGTTTACAGACACTATTATCTAACTATATTATCATTGGGATACTGAGTTCAGCCGTGATCAAATCCATGCAACTAATGAGCACCCGTATCAAATAAAGAGTGGGTATTAACATTGAAGTATAATGTGATAAAACAGACATTTGGAACAAAATGTGTGTCCCGCCCGGGAGGTTCGATTTTCAAAATTGAGCCCCCGTTCTCCTTTCAAAATCGAACGACTCCATTGAAGATTGAAGCCACGTGGCGCCAATGCATTGGGACATACATAGTGTTCGCGGTGTCGGTTCTATACGCTGGTAATAATACTTCAATGGGTAAAGCAAAGCAAAAGCAAAGCAACAACCCATAATTGTCCCACTGCTGGGCTCGGGGTCTCCTCTCACAATGTGAGGGGTACAGGCCATAGTCTACCACGCTGGCCAAGTGCGGATTGGTAGACTTCACACACCTTTGAGAACATTATGGAGAACTCTCAGGTGTGCAGGTTTCCTCACGATGTTTTCCTTCACCGAAGCAAGTGATAATTAACTTGTAATACGCACATAATATTTGAAAATTAGAGGTGCGTGCCAGGATTCGAACCTGGGCCCCCGCGTTCGGGAGACCAACGTTCTAACCACTAGGCTATCACTGCTGCTTCAATGGGTATTAATGACAAAATGTATGGTGTTAATTGATCCAATTATGTAAGACTAGCTTTTGCCCATGGCTTTGCCCGCGGTAGAACTCGATTTTTTATAAGACAAATCTCGCGGGTACTATAAATTTTTCCGGAATTTAAAGTAGCCTCTGTGTTATTCCAGGGAATAGGCTATTTCCATTCCAAATTTTAGCCAAATTGGTTAAGTAGTTGTGGCATGATTGAGGAACAAACATTTTCACAAACGTTCGCATTTATAAATTTAATACTTTTTAGAATCAAATAATTTAAAAAAAAACCATCTAAAATTAAGTATTAAAAAATATAAATGGTAAAATACTAACTATTGTAAAACATCTAACATCGCTATGGGTCGTTATTAAAAGCAACTTATGAAAATGATGTTTCTAATACCGCTCCAATGTAAAATTCTAAATAATATATGAATGCCTTCTATTTATGATTTAGTTATGATTTAAAAAACTGGCGGTAATAGAATACAAATTTTAGGAGGAGGCGTTAATAGAAGAACTTACGTTATATTTATTTATGGAAACCAATCAGTAAGTAGTTAGTTAATCCTCGAATTGGATACAATATCAGCCATCTGTCCTGTCCTTTCCCCTAAATTCCCCTCCGTGCTGATTTTTGATTGCTCGATAATGTAAATCGAATACTAAATCAATCAATGCTAATTTGCATCGGGACCAATCGCCCGACATGTCAGTACCGTTGTTAGCTGTTTAACGTACCATCGTGATTGATGTGTAATTGGCCATATCCAATGATATTATATATTAAAAAGAGGCAGATATGTTATAAGCGCGCGTTGTGTGACTCAAAAAGTTCCCAATTGGGAACTCTTATTCACGTGAAGAAAGAGATAGCGATGTAGTTTTGACGCGAGAGCGATAAAGACGTGCGATAAAGCAATAAAGCGTGCCTTGCGGACATCGGAACAGATTTTTCGGTTGATTTGTAAGGGCATAACGTATCTATATTTATTTAAACATCATTGGCCATATCAGACATCAGGCGTTTCACATTAGTGGTTATTTTTGTATTATGGTTCTGTTTTTAGGGTTAAGGAATGAAAATAGCCAGGATCGGGGTTGATTCTCAATAAAAATGCTTAATTTTCCGTAGTTTACTATTTTATATTGTTCAAATATTTCAATGCTCAACATTTTATAACGCTATTTTTTCAAGCTTGACAATGTATGACAATTTTTCTTTTACATATGAGCCAGGAGCTTAACAGACTATGTAAAGTATTTACAATGTCTTTATTACGTAGCCGAATTTAATAATATTACTGCATATAATAAATAGTGGTGATTATATGCTTAAAATAAATTACAGAGTTAAGCAACAGAAAATAAATACAGAACGTTCAAATATCAATAAAGAATTATGAGTATATTATATGAAGGCAATGATGTTTAAGTAAATAATATCTTTGTATGAAGGTAAAACATATTCATTTAATATTATAAGGCTTACAGGAATAAGTCAAAATGTAACCGTTATAGTTGTGCTTATAGTTTCGGCATGTTCGTCCGACTGGTTTTTATTAATGTTTTATTTATCACCATGAAAGTAGGTCACTGAAACTTATCATATACTTATTATAATAGATTTTAAAATGTTCCAAGACAGAATAAACGAAGTTCCTGGAAAACATTAGGAAAAACTGGTTTTATCCAGATCGAACTTACTTTTGGTTCCATTTTCTATTTCCTATGAAAGTATTGAGAATTATGGATTATGAATTCAGATATTTTCGAGTATATTGCGAGTCAATAGGTAATTCGGTAATTTAACTTTCATATTTTCTAGTAGTATATTGCGAGTCAATAGGTAATTCTAATTCGGTAATTTATTGCTACTTTCTAAATCTTTAGCTTATGTTCAAGTTTCTTTATCTGAACCCTTCTGCGTAAAAGAAAAAGTTGATCAAATCTACTAATCTACACAAGGTTTACACAAACCTAAATTGGTACAGAAAATATGTAAACTTATAAAATATACAAAAGCTAGAATGATGATAAGATGATATTGTTTTTTGAATATACTTTGAACGGGTTCCCAAAAGGCCCATGTAAATTCAACGAATTAATTCACGCTCGCTGAACCCTTTCATATAAACCTGTTGAAATCTAGTCAATGCGTTCTCCCCTTCGCGACTCCTAGTACAATGAAAGAATATTCCAGACTTAATTTCAGCTTTATAGTAAGAGATGGCGTTCGTTATTCAGACTTCTGAATCACGCTAACGTCTGTACAACGTAGATAGTATAAGTAGTTTCAAAATGAATACCAAAGTAACTTTGCGCAGTGGCAATATCGTAACCAATGAAGTTCTACTGAGGTGCGATTATTGCTATTTGAAAACTTTACCAATACCCCGCCTTGTGGACGCGTAAAACCGTCCGCTATGGCAATTTTTGTAAAGCCCTATGGGCTATATAAACTAAGAGTATGAACGAGAGAGACTCTACTCTAATGTCTCTAATAATCCTTTACTATCTGGTTGTATTGGTGCGGCCTAGAATACTGACCGCAATCCCATGTCAGTGTATCAGATATTCTCTCATTCTTTGCCGGCAACGCTAGTGCCTTGCCTTGATATTACCAATGTATATGGGAAACCGTGACTTATTATTATCTGAATGGTTTATTCGTTTGTTGGTTACTCAAATAAACAAATAATAATGGGATTTTATAATAATAATCCTGATGGATGAGATGGATACAAATAATACTATATCTATCGTGGACAGTCTAGTTTATAAGTACAATGAGAAGACTTTTTGTCTACAAAAATATCACATGGAATCTACTGAAATAAAATTAGGCAAGCTATAATAAGCATAAAAGACAAATGTTAGTATTTCATCAAAGGAATTCGTATATGAGACTTAACTATTTTGCTTTTTGTAGTTACTGCAGCTTATAAAACTGCACATGATTCATTTAAATGTTCAACAAATGAATAACAAAGCTTGAAATTAGAGAATAAATGAAAGCGGGTACTATTTAGGTGCATTACCTATTTGAATTTATGATTCCTTGGATTTAATACTCTACGACGAGATATAATAGGCTGTCTCTACACACACATAAATCAATTTAAAATGCATTTTATCGACACCAAAACTACCACTAAAGATACCAAATATACCACTAAAATAACAGTTTTATTGTCCATAAAGTCCATAATCAATTAATATCTTCATGAAGTAAGGTTTTGTTGTTTCTAACCTATAATTTCGTTTTTAGAATCACGTTGGCTATCTCCGGTAAATTTTGTCTTAGTGACCAGTGACCCAGACGTAATGGAGGATTTAGGGTCGGTTCAGTGGCGTAGAACGTCTACACAATTGGACGGATGCCGCACCGTCCAAAACAGGTGATAACGTAGGTCTGAACTTAAATTTTTTGTTTATAAAGCCAATGTATTTACAATATATACAATACAATACAATATTCTGTATTGTGCACACTAGAAGTACGTAAAATATTACAATTTAAGTATTAAAGACACAATAGGCGGTCTTATCGCTGTAATTGCGATTTCTACCAGACAACCTAAGGGTAGAGGACACAGTCGTTCAAGAAACACGTAGGTAGAGGCAAACTGTAAGAACTTTACGAAATAATATTTAAAACCATAGATAAAACTAACTACACATATATTTACTACTAATTAATCTAGGGGGTCCCTGGTTTACTAAGATACAGGCCAAGGCTTAGTTTAGACAACAGATTTCCCACATAATAGTGTAGTTCCTACGCACACACTCCAAAATGTATCCTGTAGAATACCAAGAGGCTGGCTAGTCTATGCCTGTGCGCGAGGCTCTGTAAACTGGTCTCAACTAATTTAAGGTCACCAATAAGCCTCTTATCACGCCTCTCCATTGAATCCAATGTCGACAGGTGGCATTTTTCAGCACCAGCCCAAATGTGCCAGCAGTACTCCACACAAGGCCGAACATGTGCTTTATATAAGGTTAAAACTGGTGTCAAGTATCGCCGCACCTTTGCTAGGATTCCAAGCTTCCTAGCAGCCACAGCTTTAGCGTGCATAATAAAGACTTCATCAACGCCTTTTTTTTGCCTTATCTCTCAACAGAGGTGTACAGATGTTGCTTCCCTTCTTTTCATTTCCCAAGTAAGTAATAATTTAAAATACGTGCGTAACTTTTTATTAAATTAAAGGTGCGGGACAGAATATTTGAAATTGGGTCAACTTTGAAACCAATAGTCTATCCATAGTTTCACCAGCAGCAGAAAAAAAAGGGATCTGTAAAATAGTTCACACACATAAAAGCCTTATTTTTGTTTATTTGTAACTTTTACTGGCGAATCCATTTGGTTCCATATAGATTAAATTAAAATCATTGTAATTACGAACATCAACAAAGTAATAAGTTTTATATCCAGTGCAAAGTGATTTGTATTCGAAAAGGCTTATAGGCTTCGAATGGCTTTAAAGCCATTTAACCAATCCGATCCAACTAGGCAGGTAACTGCTAACTGTTATACCCATTGCTAATAGAATTGCTTCGCTTCGGGACGGATTGGATAAAATTAAATGTGCTTCGACTCATTGAATTGATATGGTAAAGCAATATGGCGAATGCGTACATGTGTAGCAGAGCTACTCTGTATTTTATAAAAACCTTTGTAAAAGTCCGTAAACTAAATTCTAATGTATAAATTTACAATATATACAGAACCATGTTCGGTCGGAGAAACGGATGGTATTTTATAGTAATGTGTCATCCGATGCGGTTTTCACTCGGCGCGGCGCCGCGAAGCCGGATCACTGCCGGACAACAGCTTGCGTGCTCCATCCATTCATTCATCAGCCCTTGAAGGTCCACTGCTGAACCATAGGCCTCCCCTAACTTGCGCCACTCTGACCGGTCCTGAGCCTTCTGATTCCAGCGGATGCCCGCTGTCTTCTCCAGGTCGTCAGTCCACCTGGTCGGGGGGCGTCTTATGCTCCTTTTTCCGAGACGTGGGCGCCATTCGAGGATTTTTCTTCCCCAACGGTTATCAGTCCTTCGCACTATGTGGCCAACCCATTGCCACTACAGCCGGCTAATTCTTTAACTACTACGCGATCTACGGATCTCCTCATTTCTGATGCGATTACGTAGAGAAATACCGAGCCTTGCGTGCTCGCTTCGTCCGAGAGTAATCGGGCACGCTCGGGCACAGTCAGTCTACTCGTACACACTCGGGCACAATCAGTCTGCTCGAACACGGTTATCTTGAAGAGTTGGTCAGCAGAGTTGAGTTACGTTTTTGGTTGGAATTAAATTTTCATGTCAATTTTCCTCTATTATTGCCTTTGTTAATTCGCTTTGTTTTCCCTCCTTCTTGTTACTTGTTTGTTTGATTCTATATTATGTAAATAAACTAATACATTCCGGACTATCTTTCTTCCGCTACCTACAAACGTATCTGAATAAATCTACTTTAATAAATTGTGATCCCAGAGTAAAGAATTTTCCGTAATAAATCATTTCGCTTCATAAATATGAAATTTAAACAAAACACCATCTATTGGAAAACTAAGACTTATCCTAACAATACAAATATTCCTCCTTTGTTATTGGATCCACGAGACATGACCAAAAGTCATACACAAAATACCCATTCCAATTTTAGGTATATTCTTTCCTAGTATAATACTGGCGATATACAAAGTATACTTGTCAAATTTGAACCATTGAAGTACATATTATTACTAGCGTATAGAACCGACACCGCGAACACCATGTATTTCCAAATGCATTGGCGCCACGTGGCTTCAATCTACAATAGATTCGTTCGATTTTGAAAGGAGAACGGGGGCTCAATTTTGTAAATCGAACCTCCCGGGCGGGACACACGTTTTGTTCGAGATGTCTGTTCTATGATATTATACTTCAATGATTTGAACTTGAAAAAATCCTTTCATTAGATAAATTCAATTCAATTCCTAATAAACACGTAACTAATAATCTGCGAATGGAACCTACTCGTACCTACCTCCTTGATATTTGATTTGTAGAAACCGGATTAAACTGGATTTTCGAACTTGAATCCCTTGAGTTCACCCAGTATTATTAAATGCTGCTATTGATAAATGGATCAACTGTGCTCGAGCTTAAACTCACTTGGAGAAGCTTTGATTAAATACGTTTAACCCCCGAAGACGCGTATTAGTAAACATATTTGCTTAAAACAAAATTAGGTAGTCTTAACAAGTTTTGCAGAAACGTCGTTTAATCCTTAGATTTTACCCCCAGAACGCAGTATGTTCGTAAGTACACTAAGTTGAGTTAAATTTACTCCGAAACAAAAGTCATTTAGCTTCAGGTGACGTTGGGTTTGGAAGTTCTGGCTTTCAGTTCTTATGAGAACGTTATGTTACATTTGTAACTTTGTTAACTCGAAGCGAGCTAGCGTTCTCGAATAACAATAGTGCTGATTAACAATAAACAAAATGCTTCGTAGCTAATTGCTTTGCATTACAACATTTAAATATTATTTATTCATGACATCCACGAAGTAGGTAATAATTAAGTAGGTAATCTTTGATTATTCATAATCTCATCTATTAAATAAAACCCACAGTTGACGTGTCTGTCAGCTAAATATTTAAAAGCCAGGATTATTTAATTATAAAAGTAGTTAAATTGCAACTCACTACTCAAGTGTTAGTTAACTACTTACATAAAACATTGACATGATATCAGAATAATCTGTTATAAAATTTTAAGACAAAAAATACCGACTTCAAAATGAAGTACATCCTTTTCAATAAAAAAAGAATCATCGAAATTGGTTGGCGTGATACTGAGTTATTCGTCCATTTGTCGCACACATACTTAATGCAAAATACAACTAGTCGAAAGTTCCGAGGTAACAAACATAAAAAAATACAGTTGAATTGCGAACCTCCTCTTTTTTTGAAGTCGGTTAAATAGTATTAGAACAAAGCTGTTATATAGTATTTTCAACCACTATGTTTTCAGCTAACATTTCGCGTCTGTACCTGACAATGTCTCCTGTGCTAGCATACTGGCATACATAGCGCATTTGAATTGTTATACGATGTATTCGTATTCGTGTTTTGAATACGCATTGTTATTCACGATATGCCTTGACACAATTATAACGATTTTTGTTTGGCTTGTTGTTTGTTAATTCTGAAAACAAACCGAAAGCTTTAAAAAGAGGCAAATAGCGCAATTTTGTTCAAATTTTTATTATTTACCGGTACAAACTGGTTGTCAATGTAAATATCAAAAGTGATTTTGACTTTAGTTTGTTAATAGAAAGTATTTACAAAAGAGCATACGAACCACCCGATGATGATGATAAGTGGGCACCTTCACTCATGAACGGTTTATTTAAATTTTAAGAAGAAGGATATCTAATTATTTATCGTGGGGGTATTACTGGGTGGTACGAAGCCCACTTACTTCCCAAAGGAGGAAACTAGTCTCGTCCGTTTGTTCAACAAAATGCATAATTATGGTTAATCATATTATAATATCTTCCCCGATGTGAAATGATACAATCATATTATGATAGTGTTCACAATTACATAGGTTTATAATTAAATGTGTAGATATTGGTGTAGATACAATGTGATAATAAACAACATCTTGAGATAATTAATAGAGTTTCTTACACCCCTTCTAGATCTAGAAGCTAGATGATTAAAAGTGAAGATGTTTCATTCCACAATAAATTATTGTCATTGGTACGTGTAGGTACTTAACAACATCACTTTAATATAATTTCGTGTAATACTGTAGAGAATGCGATACCTACTGAATTTATTGAAACAATGGCTGCAATATCATAATGGTATTCAATGCCATTATTATTACCCGTAGACCGTAAATATACATTTTCATAATGTACTCGTGTACGTAAAATATATACGCTGCCAAATATACTTATACAATTATACGTATATAAATAGGTATAAGTGTTTCATTAGCGTGTCATGTTCAAAGACATGTCGATATTACTAGGTGCTACATTAATAATAATATGTGAAAGTAGGATATTTGTTAGGTACCTAATTTCAGACGAAGCTAGTCTATAATGTAGACAATCCACTATATCTTCTGATTTTGAATATCACAGTGTCTTTTAAGCAAGAATTCAAGAGTGGTTTTCTCTAAGTTAGTGCCCTTTACAACTGATGTAAAGTGGGCGATAAGGATTGACTTAAGTATAACTAGATAAAGAAAGAATTGGAACCACAAGATAACTAAACCATATCTACATGTAAAAATCCGATTTTAGGTATACTTAAACTTTATGGGGAGAAGGAGTGCAGAAAGCTAAATTTTGTGAATATTATGTATTAAAAATTAATTTACTTAAGAAAATAGAACAGTAAAAAATTACAAGGAGAAGTCAATCTTCAAAACATTGAATTACATTCGAATTTGGACTGCAGAACGGACATCTAGTAATAAGAAATACAACACAATTTAATCCAGAAACATCGCGTTTTTCGATAGCAAAATTACACGCTTTTCAAACACGAATTTAACGTTACGACTAGAATACGTATTTATGCAAACAATAGCACGTATTCGTACGTTATCTTGTAGTCATAGACAAATAATGGTATTACATTCGTATGCACGTTGCAGAAGCAATATGCCCGCGTATTTAATCTTGCATTACTCATTCCAAGTTGTGGGTGAACTTGGAGATTTGCATACTGGGTGCAAGATTGTGATGCCTAATGTTGGTTGGCTAAAGTCTTGGTCTTACAAGTTCAACAAAGTTCGACTAGGTTTATGTTAACGTTCTGCTATTGTATGGCTGAACATGAATTGTAAGGTTTATTTTTATCTAAACTTGACTACTAAGTTTGACCAACAGGAAGAAACATACAATGATGACAAACCAGCTGATAATCGTTTTTTTAACGCTACAGTCATAGTTCAAAACAAGAAAACACACACACACTGACTGAGAACAAAAACTCAACAGCAAAATTTACTTCAAAAGCAACAACCCATAATTGTCCCACTGCTGGGCTCGGGGTCTCACTCACAATGTGAGGGGTACCGGCCATGCTGGCCAAGTGCGGATTGGTAGATTTCACACACCTTTGAGAACTTTATGGAGAACTCTCCGGTGTGCAGGTTTCCTCACGATGTTTTCCTTCACCGAAGCAAGTGATAATTAACTTGTAATACGCACATAATATTTGAAAATTAGAGGTGCGTGCCAGGATTTGAACTCAGGCCCCTGCGTTTGGGAGACCAACGTTCTAACCGCTAGGCTATCACTGCTTCCATTTTCTTCAAATTTGCTTCGCTGGGAATCAAATCCATTCGAATAGCGCTCTGACATGGTAATCATTACGCCACGGGGGTCATCAATATGGTCATCGTAACTCAGTGACATCAGTAACACCTCAGATATCACCAATGAAGTCGATTTCTCGTTAATATTTTTATGATTGTAATTATTTACCATTTCCTGTTATTTCATAGTTCCCCGTTTTCTTACCATAACAGTTATAATTATGAAAGTGATGACGGACGGTAAAATATTTAGATTTTCATTGAAATCCTTCTTCATAAAATCGATAGTTTTGTAGTAAAAATCACTAGTTGAAATTGTTCATTCGAATAAACTAATTTTTTACTTTTAAAACACATTCCAATTGTGGCTTCAACCCATTAATGGCCCACTACTGGGCACGGCTCTCTCCTTTTAAGGAGGCCTAGAGCATACTCCACCACGCTGCTTCAGCGCGGATTGTTGGAGGGGTTAGTGGCCAACCCGAGTGTCGTAAGTTGAGCCCGAGGCAGTGGCGGATTAAATGTCGACGGCGCCCTAGGCAAGCAGTTCATCGGCGCCCCTTGCTCTTTGTTATGGAGTTGTTTTTTTTTTCGAATGCACTGTTGCTGTTGACCCTAGCGGTCTTTACAGCTTCAAGCGAACAGATGGGCGAGCTTGGAAAGGCTCAGCCAAGAAGACAAAGCGAGAAGGGAGGACTAGCTCTCCCTCTACGAAAAATAGGGGATGAGAACGACCTAAGGGCACCTCCATAAATTTTTAATTTTGAAAATTTTCGTCTTGCTACGGAGCGATATTTTACTCTTCTTGCTTATAGAGACTACTATAGAGCTTATATATTCTATATGCTTATAGAGGCTTCTTGCTTATGGATAGAGTCACCTTAGAAAGCAGCCCGGTTTCTTGCCTTTTTGATGTGCTCTCTGAATGACAGTCGCGGGTCTGGTGCCGCGACAGCTCTTGAGTCTAGGGTGACGCCGAGATATTTGACAGATTTCGCCCAAGATATGGTTAAATAATGAAACAGGGCGGATCATTTATCTATGGGTGGATCTGTTAAAGTTGAACTGATCTTTTTCGGGATTAAACTCTATTCTTCATTTCCTAAACTGCTCACCTATGGCGGTGGTTGCGGCTTGGAGGGTTGAAGTGATGCTGGCAGGTATAGGGTGAGATTGGCTGGCAGGTGTATTTGGATGTCTAGTAATGTCTCTAGTTTATAAAGTATAGAGTAAAGGGGAAAGGACAGATCCATGAGGATCTACGGCCGTTATTGTGTGGGTAGAAAAACGTGAGTCCTCACCTCTGTATCGCAACTTGTGATTCGTTAAAAAGTCTCGTATGATTTGCAGCAATCTGGCACTCCCATTTGGTAAAGCTTATATATTAAGCAGCTGTACCTACCAGACAGTCGAACGCTTTGGTTACGTCAAAGAAGAGGGCACCGGTGCCTCTGGTAGGCCTTTTGTAACTAAGGCTGGTTGGGATGTGCTTCGTTATGCGGTGCACCTGTTGTACACAATAGTGATTGACTCTGAAGCTGAAGTGATCCTTTATTAGGAGAATCTTGCATAGGGCGACCGCCTTGATACGACTGAGAAGTATCTTTTCGTAGATTTTTCCGAACGTGTTAAGGAAACTGATAGGACGATAGCTCGAAGGCTGATTCTTGAGTTTGCCGGGCTTATGAATGCCTATCACTTCTGCCTCTTTCCAGGCGTCTGGGATGATACAGTTAGATAGTAGAGCAATTAACAATAGTGTATGTGATGGTGTCCATAATTATAATGATTTTGTCAAGAATCGAACGATGTAGGTGTATAGTCGACGAGCGTGGTCCAAAGGTTTTAGAAAAAGTAAGCATAATTTTTTTGAAGTAGGTACTTAGTTAATTTTCTCGTCAAAAAATTCAGTCCGTGCGCGCCCCTTTGTAATGAAGCGCCCCTAGGCATGTGCCTAGTTTGCCTTAAGGATAATCCGCCTCTGGCCCGAGGGCCAATTATAACTTTCCAATTGTTATTGTATTCCAATTGTAACTTTATATTATTCTTTGTTATCTAGATCAGGCAAAAATATAGTTTTATTGGAGGTATTATGGTTTCTGTAATGAACAATGAAGCTGGCCCAATTTTGGCAATCTCCTTTTCAGTTTTTTCAAACGGTTTATGAATTTTGCATGACTAGGAGTGGGAAATATTTCAGTGTGAAAATACGGCCCGTCGCCGCCCGTTGCATGCCTTGCAGTATATAAACCACAGGCAATTCTACATGTTTTTATATAAATAAATGGCACGTTAAAATAAATAAAATCCGCTAACATTGGTCAGGTACTACGTACGATCTTTATAAAAGACAATATGATCGTAACTAAAGGGTACCCATTTGAATTTGAAATATTAAGTATCCACGATAATATGAGTCTCAAATCATAAGTGACACTAAATTAGTACGTGTATTAGCAAATGCAAATTGTGGGACTTGATTACAAGCGTATCTCGGCACAGCCAGCATTCGATTCTCTGTGAGACATGAAACCAATATTTCACATTTTCTCTATCTATAATGTATGACTTCAATATTTCGAATTTGAGGTAAAGTGAATATTTGTTGTAATAGAAAATTATAGAAGGGAGTCACATTAGTTTCCAAGCGAAAGAACTCATTGTTATGTTGTCCCTTAATGCCGATGATTGTGGATGGGAAGGGGATTCATTGCCGTCTGATATATGAGCGGAATTCACTCGGCCATTGTAATTTGAGCCCTAATGTGATGAATGAAACGAGACAAAATTTAGTTTTTTTTTGCGTTCCGATTTTGAATTCCAGGTAAGCATAGCATTCTAGTAAAAGATTTTGAATATGATAAATAATATTTATTTATTTATTTATTTATTAAGGTTCACCAACAGTTTCTACATGAAAACAATGTGTAGGTACAAAACAAAATGTCTTATGCTACATGCGAAACCAATGACAGGTAAACACAGCTTTCACCAAAACAAAGTATGAAGTGTGGGTAACAATACTTTAAATCTTCGAGTAGGTTCATACAAAAACAAATATAAGAAAAAGAACGCGGTCTTTAGAAAATCGACTAATTAATGTAGTGAATCATTATTAACTAAGCTTTTATAGTTTTAGTTGGTTTAACAAATCAGAGATCATTAATATCGGTACAGCCGTTCTTAGCCTCTCCTCCCTGTAACTCTCCTCCGTCTTCCTTACATTTAGCTTACTTACATAATATTATTATCACAATTCTTAAGCAATAATCTTAAGCATATTGTATAAAAATACCTATTACAGTTAATTTTTCTAACTATAAACTACCTATGAATTTTGTATCTAATTTTGAGCCAAAATATATACTAATATCAATTTACATGTTCTCAACATCAACAATGACGAAATTGCGCACCAAATTTCATCCCCTAAATTAACCCTTGAAGAAATTTCCAAAAAATGTTTTAAAATCAACTTTTGTTAACTTACATAAATATTCATGATTTCAAAACCCAAACTAACAAAGTATATGATGAATATGAGGTTAAGCGTAATGAAGAAATCATAAGCACATTGCACTTATATTATAATTAAGTTACCATTTCATATTTTTGCCTTTACATAATTCATAGAACAAAAATAAACCTGTAGATGAAAGTGTATTTATTTATGTATTTCAAGAAGTATTGTATTTAATCTATTTTACTAAATTAAATTTTCTTAACTTTACTATAATATTGCATTACCTATGATAAACATTATAACACTAAGTAACAAAAATAACTAGTGCCCGGGGCTTCAAGTTTTATACTTTATTTTACTACGATAGGGGATGAAAGAATACTTTATTCGTGCGTTCCCAAACTATATTAGGATCTCCCAATCATGATTCTTAATCCACTGAACCAGGTTGTCTGGTAGTTAGTCACAGATGTCACAGTAAGCCTTTGATTAAGTAGATTACAGGAGTCGTCATTACTGCAATGCAGACAGAAGGATCTGATAATATAATGAATACAACTGCAAATATTTCCATTATTCATATTATTTAAAACAACGAATAATCAGAGATTTATGGTAGCTCGAGTGATGTTTTACCTACAAGTATCACGCCTCATTCGCAGCGAGTAAAAAGCGGCTTATGAAAATCCGCTTTGCATTGCTTATGTCAGAAGGGAGATAAAATTAAACGTGATTCTATGTATAATATCTAAAACATACATTGTTGTATACATTACCGTAATACATATTATGTTATCAGTAATGGTTTTGTGAAGTTATAAGTTAGTATTTTGGATACGGAATTATTTTATACGTCGGATTTGGTCAATTGAAATGACACGGAAGGTGTTAAGGTTCGTTCTAGATGTCAAATCCGGCCAATTTTATTAAAAGGAAATGCAAGACACTTCTATACTGCCTAGAGAGAAACGTCACGTATAAACTTGAGGAAACAACACGAAACTGTCCCTTAGTTTCTTGCAGCGATTTTATCCTCGTACTTAGTTAAAATAACGCTTAGTGAAGTATGAATAATTGTGCAGACTAAACCCAACGTACTTAATACACATCCTGGGTCTCGGACATTTATAAGATATTCAATTTTATTATAATGGGAAGTTTATTTGTTTGTTTTATTGTATTGTATATTGTTCAATATCGTTGCAAATCGGTTAACCAGCTAGCGAATTCAGTTATTTATAGGTTTATATTGCCACAGGATTAATTGTCAATGCTCCAATGAGCATAACACTAACGAACCGCATACTAGCTTTTGCAGTATTCAATAAAATAATTTGTTTATTTTATATTTTCTAATTAAAGAGTTATTTCAAAGAAACTATAATACATGGTAGCAGCGCTTTTATAATATGAATTTTGTATTTTAAAATCCATCATAAAACAGCTGGTAGTGTATTTATTTGGATAAGTTTATACTATGACTTACCTATATTATGAATACCTAGACTTCAGGAAAACTTAAAAACTAAACATAATAAATAATAAAATTATTTTAATTACTCTGATTATATCATTATTATACACGAAAAACACAGATACTAACAGTAACTCTAATTCCCACAAACTTCATACAATACATAAGTACCCGGATGACCGACCTTTGCACAGTTCAGTGTTGCTTAACAACGCCATTTACTGAAGTAGCTTTAGTGTTGCTACTTGCCAATAGATGTCTGGAAGAGTATATTGTAGAAGTTTATCATTGCCTGAAAACACCGATAAAACGACATTTTCTAAAAATGAATGCTAGCTAGATCGATTTATCGCCCCCGAAACCCCCTATATACTAAATTCCATGAAAATCGTTGGAGCCGATTCCGAGATTCCAATTATATATATATACACAAGAATTGCTCGTTTAAAGGTGATAACTAGAACACTAGATAACTATAACAAAATATTATTCGCACAAAGACTTGCTATGTCAGGGATCAAGTTAATCTGGTCGTTTACCCCGTCGAATTCAGTTCATACAGTCCACTATAGCTATATATTTAACACACTAATTGTTTGTCGGTCCTGCGTGTATAATATTTGTGTTTTGCACGGATCAAAGACATGTCAGGTAGGCTTAGGGGAAAACTTGTGCGTTTTTCTTTTGAACTGCTCGCGGTAGTCAATTTAGGGGAAGGAAGGGAGCCATATCTTTGAGGAATAAGCTGCTTTGTTTACATTTCGCATGTTTTTCCGTTATTGAAATTCCGTTCCCGTAAGCAGTGTAAGTGGAATTGTTTGTTTGAAAAAATCATCAACAATGATAGAAAACTTTATTCTAATGCAGTTTGCTGTTTTTCCAATGACATTATAACTATGTAAAACTTTATAATATTATTGGATTTTTTAGTGCATTTATAAACCTAGGAACTTAGCATGTCATCTTCTGAGTGTAAGTGATAAATGCTTGTAGCCCAAATAATTCATTTGGAAGTTGATCACACATTAAATTAGTACGAAAAGAGCAAAAATCCATATATATTTAAGTCTTTCGCTTTATACCTATACCCATTATACCTATCTGTTTGTAGGTATATTATTAATGTTTCCTATATATTTTTAATAATGACTATTGAAGTCGAATTTCAACTACTGGAAGAAAACTTGTTCCTTATAATGTTTTAGTGTATGTAAAAGGGGCCACGCTGGCAAACGCCACATTCTATGAATAAGTTGTATCAAAAAATACGATAGCCGATAATCCACAACAGAATTATCGGGAAATAAGAAATAAATACTTGCTTATACCGATCCAGTAATCCTAATAGGATTATGATTGAGATCGAACGATATCCAAGATAGATATGTTTAATATCATTTGACCTATATAAAATGTACTTCAATTATGTTTACTGTTAGGCTCCCAAATTAGTTGTAGGTTTGAATATTTTTATGTAGATAAGTAACTTACACACAAGTAGACAAGCATTGCTATGTGGTTCGAATCGTTCATGGAAATCAGTAAGCCACCAAAGATATCAATGATGCGCAGCTGACCAAAAGGAAAGCAGGGGATTTTTGATTGTTCAAACGAAATAAAACGTTCATGTTGATAATTAGAAAAAGTCTCGTCCATATCGAAGCCGGGACTCCTCGCTTCGCAGGCAGGGGCGTTTCCAACTACGCTACAGGGTCGAATATAGTATCAGATATGAATTAATAAATAATTTGAATTTGGGATTGGCGTCTCGAGAGAAGATTCGTGACCGTTGAAAAACTGTAGCTGCAAAAATCAGGCGATGTGGTGCAATTTATGTTTGTTTTTTATAGGAGTAATCGTCTTCAGCATACCCTTGAGTTGGTTGGTAAAATTGACAAGAAAAGCAAATAACTAACTTCTTCTGAAAAGATGACGGATACGGAAACTTATCTGTGGAAGTCTAGACTAGCTTAAGTAATGACGTACCTGTGTGTTGGCTGAGGATCGAAAGGCAAACAAAACGCGATCGTTCTATCATGCAGGGGGGGGGGGGGTGTCCGGGAGGGATCGGTCATTGGTCTGTTTTGTCATGTTTGCCTATGATAAATGAATCAGCAACGCTTTCATCTCGTTTAATGGTTCTGTTATGTACCTATATTTTCATTCATGAAACAAACAGTGACACGTTGGAAATATCCAACAATTTATATGTAGGTATGAGTCATTAGGTTGATTCGACAGTAATCTTTTGTTTATTCCTGGGACTAATATAGATTATCTCATCTTTCATAACTTTTGAAGTAACATGATCATTATGTATTATCAATTTGTTCATGTTCACGTCAGAAATGTCCAAATCCAAAGTAGGTAAAAAACAATTATTGTATTTTTATATTCACAAATTAGCATATTATTGTTATGATATAATTCATTCATTTTAATTCATTTTAGTACGAGATATATTTTATTCAATTATGCACGTCGTTCCATGAAAATATTTCATCTTACGTCTAGCAAAAAGTTCTCATAACGTTTAGGTTAAGTAATAAAGGATCTACGTGTATTTTTAAAGCTCGTTCCATTTTGAAACGGCGTCAAAATCTACTTATAAAGGCATGAGATACTGAGCCCTGTGTAACTGGACCCTTTTAAATTGGGAAATTTTATCATAATACCAATGCTTCCGTTTTATTCCTCCGTCCTTCTAAATCCGTATGCATTTAAGGATTTGGGTATAGGGTATTTCCCGATCCCAAACACTTATGATCGGTTCGAGAGAGCGATACTTTGGACGCAGGTCGAGGTGGGTAACGAAACGTTTATGAAATATATGTCGGCGAGGCCATGAATCTCCAGTGAAGGTCCAGGGATGGACCTCTTTATCCTACAACGCTTGTCCAGAGGCTGTCATTTAAGAAACGTCATGAAGGAAAACTAAATAGATTAAGGAATTGTCAATAATGTAGAACAGATTCTGATGATAATTGATCACGTAGTGTTGAAGTACTTTGGAATATTGATGTGATTACAAATACTGGAAATATATCATGGTGAAAAGTAAAAGGATTTACTTTTCATAATGACTTTTACACTTCATAACCAACACCACAGAATACCCCTTCATGCTACATATACATTTATATCGACTACATATACTTTTATACACTTGGCCCGAAGTACCTGTCATTTTGGTCACAGAAAACTTTCATCTAACCTTGCACTTATATTTTGAAAAGATCACGGATTTTCTAAATAACTTATCCTGCCAAAAACCAGAACAGAGTGCGAATTGGAGAAAAAAAATTACTACTTTAAACACTGAAATAATAAGTAATGTATGCTAACATGTAATTCGTGTATTTTTAAATTGTAAGAAATATATAATGTGTCCGTATCTTGTGTTGGCAAAGGTGTAGACCCAGAGTAAACCTTTTCCGCTAGTAATTACGTTGGCCCCTTACCCTTTTAGCGAGGATGCATGCTATCTTTTTGACAGCTGAATGGATGTGTGTAGAAGGGTTGTTATTTATCAAAGTTTAAAAAAATCGCAGTTGAGTGCCAGTTTCACTACAAATTTTTTTTTGATTGGTTGGCAATTTAGATTCTGTTTTCTGTCCTGTTCGGTAATCAATACGGTATACTCTATGTGTTGAATTATAACCCTATCTTTCTAAAATAACTGAGGTCTCTTACGGATTATACTTTAAGTTACATAAATTATGTGATACAGTCCTTAGCAACCAGCACATACTGCTGCCTTTTTCACTTGATACCTATGTTTAAAATTTGATAAATAATAAAATAGTTCCTTTTGATTATAATTAATAATTAAGGGTGTCTACGAGTCAAAGAGTATTGTACGACTACTGGTGTGCACAATAAAATACCTATATTGTATTGTATATTTATAGTGGAATATTTGTAGTGGAAGCGCTCATAGCCCGGCGGCTTGCGTCGATTTGCGATCGACAAAGTTAAGCAACAGCGGGCGCGGTCGGTAGTTGGATGGGTGACCGCTAGTGACAAAAAAATCTTGAGCGTTTCCGTGCTTCAGAGGGCACGTAAAGCCGTCAGTCCCGGTTGTTATCATAAGATAACAGTCGTTAAGCCATGTCGGAGGCCTTCGGGTGGTTTGAAAACTTCCGACACTCGGGTTGGCCACTAACCCCTCCACCAATCCGCACTGCCCAGTAGTGGGCCATTAATGGGTTGAAGCCATTGTATTGTATGTCTTAATTGACTTTCAAAAAGCGTCTTTAAAAAACTAATTTTTTAACGAAAATATTTAGGATATGATTGATTTTTTTGAGTATTGTTATTATCTTTTTCGTATCCGTTCCTACACTCTTTCCTTCAGTACCCGATGGATAAAAAAGTGTAAAGGTACCATTTTTCATTTTGTTATATGTATAGCATAGCAACCGTATAGAGGTTCTATACGGTTGTCTCCGCCACCGGTTACCATGTCGTCAGGTATACGCACTTTTATATGCACAATTAGCTCTGCACTGCATTCGACGTTTCCACTACCATTTGTTTTTTCTAAATAATAATTATACGAGTAGGTATTCGAGTACAATAAAAAATTCAAATATTTTTAAATGTCAAAAACAAGTACCTGTATAATGTATAATCTTTTGACTATCTGTACAGTTATTTTCTTGTTAATTGACTTCAGTTTTCTTATCTCTCTAAAAATTAACCATTAATTTTACGATAAATAACTGTAATGATGAGTACTGGAATAAATAAATAACGCTACACACATATGGGGCACATATGGGGCACATTAGGATTCCCTGTGTCGAGGGTGTAATGGACAACATACAGAGATAAGCACAATACATTGAATACACCCAGACTAAGAACAGAAATTCAAACTCATCATTCAGATTTCCACGTAGCACGGCATTGGCGCCACACGGGTTATCGTCGAATAAAAGTGTATATTTGTTAATACATAACATTTATTATCTGGGTGGCAAAAATTTAAATCCGTCCGCCGTTTTTAACCGACTTCAAAAAAGGAGGAGGTTCTCAATTCGACTGTACTTTTTATGTTTGTTACCTCAGAACTTTCGACTCGGACTCGGACTTTTTAATCGAAAACTGGTGCTTTTCATATGGTCCCACTTAAATTTAAGCGAGATCCATGGTATGGCATCTATGAGAAAACCATATAAGTCATACATTTGCATTAAGTATGTGCGCGGCAAATGGACGAATAACTCAATATTACGCCAATCGATTTTGATGATTCTTCTTTTATTGTTATTGGAAAGGATGTACTTCATTAGAAGTCGGTTTTTTTTTGTTAAAATATTAGATTATTACTTCTGTGAGACATAAGCATCTCAATTGATTCACTAAAGTATATTAAATAATAATTCAAATCGACTTCGACTTCCAAAGCCGTAGTATTGGAGAGTTACGTAGAAATCGTGTTTGAGCGTTTCCTCCGGGCACAGTTGAGTTTCCCTCCCTCGTTCACAATAGCCGATGTATAGCTTAAGGGATTTCCGCTTACAAGCTGAGGTCTGTGATTTTCGTGGCACAGACAGAGAGATTACATCAATGCTATACATATTATACAAAGATATGGGACAATTACTGTTTATAGGTATGATACGGTGTGAGAGGTTAAGGGATTTTCCCACGTAAGATAAATGTTTCATTAAATTTATATTACAGATTATTTGTTTTCACATTCCATTTTCCCAAAACACTCAAAATATGACAATTAAATTGGTCTTATTAGACTTATGATCAGTACGTGCAATACGTTGATCTCACGTAGTTTTCGTGCTGAAGAGGATATACAATACATATAATATGTCTATCAGGTAATACTATAAAAGTCAATGTAATTAAGTAAGTTTTTTAAAACATGCAATCGCATGTTGTCCTCAAATTAATAATATTATAATATAATATAAGACCCGGAAAACATCATATCGCCTAAGAATCAATGAAAGTTGTGATTCTTTTATCTAAAAATTTATAGTTTTGGTTGGTTTAATAAATCAGAGATCATTAAAATCGGTACAGCTGTTCTAACAACGTCACAAACTCACAAACTTTATCTCTTTATAATAGTGTAGATAGTGTGGTTTTATTTATATTTTATAAATAATGATACTTTGTTAATAAACTAATAAATAAATCATCCTCGGTTCGCTTCGGGAAAATTAGTAAATATACGAGTAATATAGCCTATGTCACCCGGAGATAGTGTAGCTTCCCAACAGTGAAATAATTTTTCAAGTCGGTTCGGTAGTTTCGGAGCCTATTCAATGCAAACAAACAATCAAATCTTTCCTCCTTATAATATTACATAGATTAACTGTAAGTCTCGTGAAGTGGAGCGATATTCAAATAAGTGTACTAGATAATCTAATACTCTTTTACTATAATAATGTACAGGCATTTATGTTTACCTATTGTGATTAACTGTATGTAAGCATGATACGTATATTTTATATATATCATTTATGTAGGTATGTATCATAAACAAACAAACATATTTATTCATTTATTTTCGGGTTGCTTATTTAAATTCATTCAGAAATCATTATGATGAGAGTAAGATGAAACTCTGAAGGCTTTCCTTAATAAACAGCAAATTAAGGCTCAAATCATTTTGTGAGCTTTACAAAGTACAAAGAAAGCTTTAGCGTAAATACGATTCACATTGCTCTTAGGATTGATCATTAGGATACGTCTCAAGTTGCCAATTAAATTGAAAGTTAACGAGAAAAACGGGAAAATAAACACTTGCTTTACTGTCAACGAGTAACTATTTTAAATTTATTTTGAGTTTAATTGTTAAGTATGACAATCTAAATTTTTTTACAACATACATTGAAATCGTCATACATATCATATATATCTATGATATTTGAGGATTTCGCATCATCAGAAAAATATAGTCAAATCAGTTGATACATGACAGAGTTCTGAGGTAACAAACAAATTAAAAAAAAATCTACTCGTTATCTGTCCTGTTTTCTCTAAATATTCGTATTTTGTATATCTGTTTTTTACAAACGTATAATGAAACTAGTGACCCAGCCTTTGCTTAGCTTCGGGTACCTAAGACCGCTGAAGAAACTCCTTCTTGTCAAGAATTATCTATATAAAAAAAAAAAAAAAAATACGGATGTCCTTTATCGACTTCGAAACCATCCAACCAATATGACAACCAATAAAATATTTTAATTTGAAAGGCAATAATGCGAAGATGGATTGAGACGACTTTCCCATACAATTTTTTTAGCGTACTTTGTAGCATACACCAGGTATCCGCTAGTAATATTATAAAAGCCCAAATCCAAAAATTACGTGCACAAGTGTATCAGTGATACCTATATGAATAAATTATGTATTTTGAAATTTGAATTTTTGATGATCTCGGGCTCATTTCCCAGGGAGGTGGCAATGATGAGTTCTTAGTCTTAGCGTGTGTGTTGTCCATAGCACCCAATATACAAGGAATCCTCCAGTGGGGCTATGCGTGTGTAACGGTATTTATCCATGTACTTTGTTTGATCATTTCAATTGGTATTTTAAACGTTATTGTAACTTTGCTTTGGTGAAGTAAGTTATTATTTTAGTTTTATTAATTTCTTCGTGTTTATTTCTGCTGAATCTGACTTCAAGAGTAGTAATCGTAATCGCCTTCAAATAGATCCGAAGTTCTAAAAGCTTTTAAAATATTACATAAATATTTTAACTGCTTACTTACCTGCTCGTGAAAATACTCAGAAACTCCTTAAAGAGATTAACTTATAAATTTTAGATGTCCAAAATTTATTACGTAATCGCATTATGCTTTCAAAGATGTAACTAATAAACTGGTAATGATAATAAAATTATTGGGTAATGAAAACATTTTTATCGCTGGAATTATGATGTGGAAAACAAACAGACAGACAAGTGATGTCTATTGTGTCACTGAAGTCCATGGGAGACAAAAGCCACTTACCAGGAAAGGTGGATCTTCTGCTAGTTTATTAAATAAAATCACCTGATTTTTATAATATTCACAATGAGGCCTGTAGACTCCCAATATGTTACCTGATGTGCGATAATTTCTTTAACCCTTCTTCTCTTCTTTAATCCTTGATGTGAGACCACCAGTGGCATAGGGATAGTTGTCTGGAAAAATTTTTTTTTGTTTATCTATACTAATATTATAAAGAGGAAAGATTTGATTGTTTGTTTGCATTGAATAAGCTCCAAAACTAACGAACCGATTTGAAAAATTCTTTCACTGTTGGGAAGTTATACTATCCCCGGGTGACATAGGGTATATTATATATTTTTTTACTATTTTTTCCGGAGCGAAGCGAGGGCGATTTCTTAGTTTATTATATTTAAAAACCGACCTTTACACTTGACGAAAGAGAACTTTGCTGCGTGACCACTGACCATACTCTTAGCAATGGAGAATGCATATTCTGCAACAGTGATTAAAACGTTTTTTCTTAAATTACAGAATATCCTACTAATATTATAAATGTGAAAGTTTGTTACACTTAACTTTGACGCAAAAACTAATGAATAGATTTTCGTGAAAAGCACACAGATATGTAGGCCATGAGATATAGTACAGTCACTTGCAGAGAAAAGTAACCCATCTGTCTATTAAAACTGTTTAAACAGATGGGTTACTTTTCTCTGCAGGTGACCGTACATATTATTCCGGAATAAGATATAACTAGTACATATTATTCCGGAAAACGCAGGAAAAGCCGGGAGTAGAATGCTACTTTTGTTATATAGCAACAATTTTATGGCTTCAGCTTGAAACATAATGTGGTAAAATCGTTTAATTCACGGCAATTTTCGCTCTTTGCGCGCTAAAGAAAGAATTAAGAGAGCGACTGCGTTATTAAGCGAGTGCCGTGTATTGTACCCATGGCTCCGGTTTTTTAATGGGACGGGTTGAAAAAAATACAAAATTATCAGAACTATGTATGACTTATGAACATGAAGTTACATCTACATGAATGCATTCGCATTTAGTTTACAGTTCTTATTTTTCTTGAAGTTTCAATAGGTTTATATTTATCTGATGTTTGAAGTTAGTAAACGTTGGAAGATTATAATAATAACCTAAAACCTGCTAAAAGTTAGAAGAACTAAGAACTCAATATTGGTTATAACACTTTGTTCCATATCATGCATTTTAGATATTAGTATAAATTATGGACATAAATTCAATTAGGATTGTGTGAAGCCATCCACTGATCTGCTCAAATCCGCAAATCTGTATGCATTTGGCGGGGATTGTACATCAGTGATGGATTATGCAAAGCATTTGGTTAATTAATATTCTGATTATCGAGCTTGTAACTGATTCCAAAAATTTTCGCTATCCTCTATACTCGTATGAATATAATAATATCAGGGTTTATGAGTATGAATTATTAACTGGTGTTGACACTGCTAATGATATGTTCAATTCATGCAAGTAAAAATAATTATGTTGTTAATTATCTGATGACGAATACATTAAGTTCACGTTTTGACTATTATTTATTGATTTTACCAAATAAAAATTACGGTAAATGACAAGGTTAAAATTCAATCATTTTTCTATCAAAAACGTTATGGTATCACTCAGTGGAATTAAAGACTGCAGTCTGATTCCTTATTTTACTCAGAAAGGCTGCAGTCTCCACAAGTTACTCCATAGTCGGCTTTGACTATTTATTATCAGATGGCGTCATCGCCATTTTCCACCATTAACATAAAAATTATATATATTTTTAATAACATCAAATCTCAGGAAATAAAAAAATGTGGATATAATACTCATTATGAAATGGAAGAATATGAAAAATCTCTCGTAAGCCGCTTATTTGTTGTTATAATGAAATGTATGACAGGCGAACATGCGAAATTTAATGAAAACTCTTAAGTGTCTGCTTAGTACCACAGTGCTCACCCTCCATACAAAGAACAACAAAGGTAATGTATTTATAGCGTAAAAATACGCGCTGCATTTTGAACCTTGCTATCTTAGCATGAGGTCTGTAATAGCAAATCTACAAATTTGTAATAACGTTCTTTTTCTAGATTGTTTGTTTCATATTACAACACCGTTTCGTAGGCCACATTTTTGTTCGGAGCATCTGATAGCCGAGAAGCAATTGAAATAACTTGCTATATGAAAATAACTCGTCTTGGAACTCATTGTTATTTACAGTTGTGCTATTCATTGTCACAATTAATAATTGTTCCATCGCAAGGTTTGGTCGAACCAATTTAGTAATATCACCCATTCGACTTGGATTCACACATGTAGGAAATATTATGACTCCTCATTCCCTGTATACAAGTTTTCTTGCGATATTCTTCCGTTATACCAGTATATTATACTTATACATTTCACATCTTCTTTTTGATTCGTAGAGAGTAGGTATCTATTTTTTTTAGCTTCAAAGGAGCTGTTAGTTTGCTTGATTATTGAGTGTTATTCGTCGGTCATGAAAAGTACTGTCGAACAGAACTTTCACACCTTGGTCATACTTCATACTTCTAGCGAGTAACCATAATTATTACTTTAGGTATTAGTTCACACGGCTCATGTTTAACCAGCAGGCAGCATGAGTAAATAACAACAGCGTTTCTGTATTATAAAACAAATATATAAAATGATTAGATCAAACGCACTGCACAACGAATCCATAAAAACAAACCAGACGGACATTTCGACAGCTAGCGCTGGCGCGTTGGTGCAGCGGGTAAATGTATTACCAAGTCCATTCCGAAATTAAAGCAAAGTGAACAATGTGGGATTTTTACTGATATTTTGCGACCAATTACATGATTTTTTTGTAAGTATTTTTTTCTTGTTGTTTTCAATATACTACTGGGTTGCCTGGAAGAAATCGTCACCCATTGTTTTGTGTTCCTTTCTTGTGCTCTTTATGTATATTATGTTATGGTGTACTAACAATAAGGTGTGTAATAAAATTTAAGTATCTGACAAAAAAATCCACTCATGGATAAAATAAATAATAAATAACGCTACTCACTCATAGCCCCACACTAGGATTCCCGGTGTCGTGGATGCCATGGACAACACACAAAGACATGAAACCCCACACCTACACTGAGAATAGAAATTCAAATGAGAATAATGGTGAACCCACATAATATTGGGGGTACTTAATCTATGGTTGCGACGAATTACATAGAGTGATTCAGTGTGCTTAGTACGAGTTTTACTTGACATAACGGCGGCGTAAACTAAGCGCGAGTTAACTAAAATTTGTATGGTACTGAAGCTGTACCGGCTGGGGCTATTTCCATAAAAGAAGCTTTTCATTTCACTAGGTGCCGCTAGATGGCTCTGCTCCAGTCCCATACAAATTTTAGTTAACTCGCGTTTACTTTACGCCGCCGTGTCAAATAAAACTCGTACTAAACACATACATTCAAATGAGGATCTTCTTCTTCTTGTTTTTGATAGGTGTCCGTTGCGATGCATTAGGGTGCTTTTCCACCAGAGATGTGCTATGCAGCTATGCTGCGAAGATGTGAAATCTACGCTACAAAAATATGTGACCGTTTCCACCAATACTATGTAGCTGTGCGAGGAAAGATGCGATGCTCGTAGTAGGGAAGCGGCGAGCTGGCATCGATAGCACGCATCTATAGCACGCATCCTTCCATATAAAAAACATATCTAAGCTGAATCCGTTTCCACCAGTGCTACGCTATGTGATGTGCACCAATGGATATGATTGGTGGATATCAAACGCATCCACAGCAACGTAACGTAGTACATATCTGGTGGAAAAGCAGCCTTATAATCATTACATAGTGTGATTCATGTTGGCTTGACGTCACTGTGTGACATTGTTGCCACAGCTACAATCCCACCTAATTATGATGGCAAAGCGCGTTATATTAGTAAAAACCTATTCGCACGTATGTATTCGCATTAGTTATATTGTGAAAGACCCAACCATAAAAAGGTAAAAATAACATTCATGGAATCGACTGCTGGCCACACTAGATAAGTAGAAGTAGTTTGAGAATGCTATGCACCGCTGGAACTCAAAGTGGCTTTTGTATGAAATATTGCAGCTAACCCAATATTTATACCTATTTCAAACAAAATTGCTTTTCGTGTATTTGGAATGTTTTAATTGAAACAGGAATTGTTTTTCGAAAGCTTTATTCACAGTCAGGAAGCAGGAATACAAAACTCAGTAGTTATCTCCACATGAAGAGGAAAAACACCCGTACTCAATGCTAGGACTTTTGGAGATACCAAATACAGGGGGTTGGCTTTAGTATCCTGCGGCATCAGTATCTGGGTGATTTTCTCTTTAATCAGTGATGTGATGGCAGTGATGTCCTAAATCATAATCTATAGTTGCTTTTTGTGAGGTAATGCGTTATATTTGAATAATCTTAATTTTAATTTTTGAGGTTATTTCCAAAAAATACAACACGAATTATGTTACTTATTTATAAAATTTATGTTATTAGGTATATTTTATTGTATTATATGTATATTATAATTATTTATTATTATTATAAACAAGAGTTAATTAGAAAGATTGGTGGCCCGGGGAAGGTGGTCGGAGCTAGATGAAATTTGGAAATAGGAAATATAAGAAAAGTTTTTTTTATATATAATAAAAGGGTAATATACATATATGTAATATATAAATTTTACTGCTTATGTCATACTCTATTAAATTTATTTATTACATTCTAGTATTTTTTTTTCAAAATTGGTGATAGAACCGACTTAGTCAACCCCGACCCCACGTGGTACTAGTCTGCCCTACCCCTAGAGTGAATGTAAACCCCGGAGGCGCGGAGGGAGAGCAGCCCCCGCCCGCTGTAACAAACTGCAGGCACTGCGGCTGAGGCTGGTCGCCGCAGGCGACCAAACAGCCGAAGCTGCGTAGGCGAGCATGGAGTGCCTGCAGTTTGTTACGCAAGGGCGGAGGGGCTGCACTTCCCGCAGCGCCGGAGACGTTTAGAAGCCTGTTTGTGTATCAAAGACCCCTAAATTCTCCCTAAAAGTGCTTAATGCAACTTTGTAATTATAATGATTTATAATTTTTTTTTTATAAAATTGGTGCGTTTTGTATATCCCCATACGGAGGTCGAAATTTTATTGCTTCCTCCACCACCTGACATTAATTTAGACTAGTTTAAAACAAAAATTGAGCAGTTTTCACAGATTTAACCTCAAAATAAAAATAAAAAAACTCAAAAACTATGTGTTTCCTCACTTAGCCCCTTTAAGGGGGGGTCCTTACCCCACCCCCTCCCCTCCCCCCTTAGTCCACTCCCCTCCCGTGCCGCAGGATACTAAAGAAATACCAATACAGGGGAGTGTCCAACTTTAAATACCTGAGCTGCAATTTTACGGACAATCACACCCGAAAGGAGTAAATCGGAACACGCATTTATGCATCCCTGCACAAATTTCTGGTGTCCAGGCTCCTCAATAGACGTACTTAATCAGAATTACAAAACTGTATTAAAAACAATAATAATGTGTGGTAGTGATGAATGGACTCTAACGCTTGAAGATGAGAGACCAAATTTTTAGTTACCGTATAGAATGAAGACGTAGGCACATAATATATAGTAGCACATAAAGGTAACGTAGGTACAATATAGATTATTTAGTTACATCCTACTAATATTATAAATGTGAAACTTTGTTTGTCAGGATGTAAAGATGTTTGCGTACTCTTTTACGCAAAACTTACTGAAAGGATTTTCATGTAATTTAGCACACAGGTAAACAATGTGTAATAATATACAGGGTGGAAATAAAAGACGGTAATTGGAGAAAAAGTATCCTGAATATTGTCGATGGCAAATTTTGATCAAAGTAATTATGCCTTTATTTTCAAAAATAAGTAAAACTGCAAGTAAATCAAACCCTTGAAATGTGAAAAATAAAACATCCTGTATTTTATGATACCAACCGAAAGGGTCATTCATAAGGATTCGTTTATTTTAAGCAATTTGATCTTAAATTAAAGGAAGACCAAGAAAAATGTGAGTTAGTTGAAATTTTTTGTATTGTGAAATTCCTACTTACTATCTAAAAAAATTGTTAAAACAGTAACTCGTAATAAAATGAGAACCATTTTCACGTATGCACGGATTTATTCTTTGGTTATGGTGAGTATTTAAAATAATTTGGTTTTATTATTTATTAATATTATTTTTCAACAAGTCAGTGCTCCGGCTCATACTCGTAGTAGTACAATTTCCATTAGATATTATTGTACTTAATTAATCTTTTCAAAGAATGGGTCGCCATGAAGCGAACTCAATATTCAGGGTACTTTTCCTCCAACTACCGTCTTTTATTTCCACCCTGTATAAGGTACTTATTGTCCCGGAAAATGCAGGCAAAGCCGCAGGCTGAGCGTTAGTTTTTAATAAACTCGTAATTTATGTTCTGTCTGAACATCTTGTAATGTCATCTTGTTGTATGTTCTCCCGCAATCGCCAACAAAACTATTCATTGTGTGGACCCTCAAGACTGTCAAGTATTGTCAAGAAGCAATACTTCTTTTTATTATTTGATTCTCTTCTCTGACGTATACACACAAACTATTACAATATATCAAAAGGGTCAGTTTCTGTTGTCATTTCCCCCAAAGCACCACCCTCTTACGACTAAATAACAAGCGGTCGTGTCCTGATGTTGCACGGCTATGTCCATTTCGAGGGGTCAGGTTTATTCATTAGCGCTATTTCCGTAACAATATACCCTCTTTTTAGATTTTAATGTATAAATTAAGAGATTTACACACTTAATCAGGTGTTTATAATATTATAATAATGATTAGTTTAAAATTAAGCATGTCTGTGTGGTTTGTAAATATGGTTTATTCCTGAAATCGCGTACCGAGGGTACTTACAAACTTGTATAACTGTATAACTTTTCGTTACAGGATGTTGCCGCATTTGATAACGTGGTTCTACTGCTCTGGTAGAAGTGCAGCACGGCTTCCGTTCGAGCCGAAGTAGCACGTGTCAGCCCATATGCGCTTCTAAGATTATGTCAGTGAAAGTCTGTATGAAAGGAAGCATGTTGTTGTGGTTTCGAAACTTTGGATCACGCGAGCTTACTTCAAGCTACGAGTGAGTGTGGGATACGAGATTAACGAATTCTTTAAAACCTATCTTAAACTTATCATAACTTCAAGTTTTCATTGCGGGAATTACTGGTACGTCACGGGAATGTGTGAAAAATTTTAAATGATGACACTGTGAAGTGAAACTGTTCTTAACAATATACATACATGTCATGTAGTTTTTTTATTAGTTACTTGACTTTACCATTCTTTACAGTAATATTTTTTAAATAGAAGTTTCATTTTAAAATCTAAGCTTTTATGAAGTTTTATTATTTTTGAGTTAGGTTAGGCTTTTTAAAATGTACTAACTTCAATTTTTTTAATAACACAGGCTTTCGTAACTACTGACATTATATTTTACTATAGAAATATTACATAGATTAAAACTCTGATTAAAACAGTTCAACAAATATAGAGTACAGGCATAGCCACCTGATAATGCTAATGATATAAAAAATGACATGAGTAGTAGTTTCTAAAAACTACGGTCCAGACTCCCTTGTATAAATAGCGAAACTGTACGCCATTAGGAAACTTGAAAAAAGAATATATCTTTTTCTTCCCCGATGTGCAATTAATGATGGCTAATGATACGGAATCTTCTTTGAGTAGCTGTACTGGCCATTAGTAATATTATGTAAGATGTGATTAGATGTGTTAGTATCAGATGTATCTACTTGGTAAAGGTGTCTAAAAGACGTTTTTTATAACAACACTCAATAACACTAAAGGTTTACAGATGGTTTTAGGGTATTTTTTTTAGATGATAAAAGTCGTAGAGTAACAGAAATTTCACTCATATTAGTTTTAGGCACGCAAAGTTAAATTTAAAATTCAGTGACTTCACGACATGAAGCCGCCCCAATTCGGCAAAAATCTATGTATTGGAATATTATTACAGCTATTAAATTTTGTAATTGGCGCAATATTGACCCTGTAGTAATCCCCAAAAGTATTGCGCATTGTACATTTTAATATACCAAGAACGCCTAGTAAAAATACATCCACTCAAATTCATATAGTTTATCACGGAATATTTTAACAAAATCAATATCCAATAACGTTTTTTGACGAGAAAGGCTTCTATAGTGTCCGATATTATACGCAATGGAATCCCGAGGGTTGAGACGGAATGTTTAATAATAGTAGAGCGCGCGTCCGGCTACATGTCACTCGGATCCATTGTCAACGTTTGACATGTTGGCCATCCCTATATGCAGGATAATATTACGACGTATAATAAATTAAAAACTGCCCGATGAAGAATAATTTTCGCAGGGGTCAGCTAGTAATGGTTTTAACGTAGATGATTTATTGATCGATTCCTCTGCTTCTTTGTGAGCTTGGAACGAATTGGTGATATACCTACATAACTTTGGTTTCAAAAAATATTGAGGCGCTTCTATTGCTGGCCATCATCCATCATCGGATCACCTCAACAGTTTTATCATCTGTTAAACTTGTATTGTATACCTACTTGCATTAATATATGAAGAAAAGCTTTTGTAGGTACCTTTTTTGAAAATAAACGCACGTAAGCCTGAGATATGATCAATGATGTTTAAAAAATTATAGATACGTCATGTCCTTATAAATCAATCAAAAAATCTGTTCCGAAAAGAGCTACAACACACACAGGTTTATCTTTTGTTTCACTACACCAATCACACTACAATAATACACGAAGGAATTTTAACGTTGTATGTCAAATCTCAAGCACTTCTGACAACAAAAGCGTGCATATCGTCTTTTAATGACAGAGCGACTACGAGCAGACAAAGGTCAATTGACCGCTCTTACGATCTTCATCTTCGGCGCGCTAGTGACATATCTACCTCTTTTTTACTTATAATATCATTGGATTTGATACACCTAGTTTAAGGTAAAAGTACAGAATGTTAGTAAAAGTTTACACGAAGATCAAGTACAGAAAACTCAATTTTATACTGCAGTGTATATTACACGTACATGTTTCTAAGTATCATTATGAAGCACCTCTATAAAATGACATACGGATAAAATTAAATACCTACCTACTGCTCAATTTCTAGCGCCGAGCGCGTATTCACTTGACGCGATTTTCTTGGCAACGGTTTCTATAGAAACGAGGGTAGCAACCAGCAACAATGCCAATACCAGACCACAAACATAACGGGACCTAATTTTTTACACAATATATGATTTATATGACATTATCGATTCCATCAGTTCACACGGTGAAGTGGAAGTATTTTAAAGATTTGTTACGTTTTACCATAGAAAATTATATAAATACGTATATATATTTACATAGCGAGCCATAATGAACTTGATAAGTGCGAGTTACGCTCGCTTGAACGATATACCCTCTCCGTACGTTGATTATGTATTCATCGTTATTTTTATATTTTATTCACTTTTTCCCATTTCTTAAGACAATAGACTTCATATAGGTTTTCCTATAAAATATAAGTAAAGAACTATTTTCAGTGTTTTTCTCAAAATTCTAGCCTCAGTAACTGTAGTTACGGAGTTATGGGGAATGGTAAATTTTTGTCTTCAATTTTCGTTCTTTCTTGAATAATTTTAAAATTATCCATTGTAGAACTATAAGAAATATTTGAAATCATTTCATTTGACATGCCACACGATACGGTTTGCTAAACAGTTTTTTTTTGTTTTGATTTCGTTAAAAACTTTTTTCTCAAAATTAATTTGTTTTATTTGTACCTACTTTCGTTTTTGGGTTACAAAAAGCACATGAGTACCAAATTTCAACTCATTTGGTCCAGTAGTTTTGGAGAAAATTGGCTGTGAAGGGTGGTCACCCAGACATGAGTGATCCTATATGGGTTCTTTTTTTCGTTTTTTTCGTTCGGAACCCTAAAAAGTATGTAAAAATACCTTAATAAAGCTCAATGTTTAGCAGAGCGTGGTTTCGATCCACGGACCTCTGGGTTATGGGCCCAGCACGCTTCCACTGCGCCACTCTGCTCTTAGATGCAATGGCGGAATATTGAAGCACACTGAATTCTAACACACCGTACTAAAAATAAATTTGTATACAACATCGTCAATTCCTTACATTTTATTGGTCTTTACCTATGAAATTGGAGATTTGTATGAAAATTTTAAAATATATAATAAACATTTTGGTAATCTTTTCATTTTATTTTTTTATATCAAGTTAAATAGTATACCAAGAAATTATGAGGAACGAAATTCGCATTTTTCTCTCAAACCACTGGCTCTACAAGAAAACTGTATATGAAATAAAATATGCGACTATTTTGTCCTATGATATTCGTTATCAAGCTAGCAAGTATAGCTAAATTAAGATCAATCGGTATTGGCTAAAAGGAAGTTCACTCATCTTTTTAGCGCACTAATTAGGCGCTGAGCCTAGGTCCAACCACTGAGACGTACATGACCGTACATGCTTGTACGGTTGGCGTACAAGATCCACTTTCATTGCAGGTAAATACAATTTAGAATTCCCTCGTTTCTATGCTGATTCAATATTGCTATGCATGCTTCGACGCGCAAGTCTCGCTTTTGGTCACTCAGCCCACTTATTTAGCTTTTTTATCGTTCAGATTTGACAAAAGTGCTTCAATGTTGTTTTAACACTAACTCCAACGCTCGCAGGAAACTAAGCCGTAGATTGAGTTGGATCCGCTTCCACTATCGCCACTATCGCCTTCAATTCGTCGTTGTCGACAATGGTTACCAGCCGACCGCGATGCTCGTTCTTTAACTCAAAATTTCCAGATTTGAACCAATTGGACCATGTTTATGCAAGCAGTGTTGGGCCCGTACACGTCGTTAATGTTTCGTGTTTTTTGCGCAGCATTTTTTCACGTAAGTACTCATATTCGAAAATTCTATGAATTTTCAGTTTATCCATGGCTCCAAAAACTACCGCAATTTCAAGAAAAAAAAACAAAACATTATCTTAAAGCAAATGACTTTGACAAATGAATTTGAAACTAAAATAACACGGCTTTCGAAAAAAATTTATTTGAATTTCGAATTGCGCGTCAATCCACAGATAATTATACCTATGTAAAAATGCTGGTTATAAAATTTCCAATTTTATAGGTAAAGACCTATTATATTAAAATATAATGATGGATGTAGACTTTTTTATCAATTAGAGACGAATCCGAACAAAATATATTAAAATAAACCAAAATAAAATATGAGTATTCATATTTTATTGAAATTTTTGCTTGTTACCAAACCGAGGCGTTGATTGGTAACTTATGTTAGGAATTGGTTTTCATTCCGGGAAACGAATCCCTTTCCGCGGGATAACAGATACATGTAAAGAGCTCTTACAATAAGTGAATATCTTTTTTAATTTTATAGAATGTCTAGAATGATTCCCGAATTTGATATAATGCCTGAAAAATTAAGAAGTATAGATTTCCCGATACCAAGTGAATGACAGTTAGTCAGTTTTAAGGTAATGTGGCGATCATTGATCCAGCAAGAGAGTGTTAGCCAGCCATTTGGGCTTTACGGACAGTAACCAAATTATCTTTTACAAAACGTCACACAAAATTCCTCGGCTCCGTAGGTAATTCAAATGATTATCTTTAAAAGTAGTATTACTAAAGTCTCATTTGGTTTTTAAATTTTTAATCCCGGTGCAAAGGCAGGCTTAAGCCCTAGTCTTGAGTTAATGTTAATTGGATTTCTTTAAAAGCACCGCCGAGTTGCAATGCAAAATCTTATTCGCTGAGCCCAGCTGAAATATCAGTTCCCGAAATAAAAATCTAAAGTAAGCGAAAGAAACTAGTCTGCGAAAATGCATCGGAAAACATGATCCTTGCGTTTATAAAGCAGACACATCCGTTGCGCGATATTATATTTTCTCAAGTAGATAGTATTATAAATAATTTTTCTGTGTTGCGTGAGGCATGTATTTCATTTCATAATTATTTCCTTGATATGATAAGGGTACTCACAAGATTTACATATTAGGTATTCTGCCGCCAAACGATTCGTCGTGTTCCGGCTGGGGGCTTGAGAGCTAGTTCTTTCTTTTTCTTCTCTCTTTCTTGGCCGGCAACGCATCAGTGATGCCTTTGATATTGCTGATGTCCATGGGCGGCGATAGCCACTTACCATCAGATAGATCGTCAGCTCGTTTGCCGGCTATTTCCATAAAAAAATATATTTCGTACACCGATATTTCGACCTTCAATGGATAAACTGCAATAGCGCAGTGAAACTTGACAGGATGACTGACAAAATACGCAATTATTCCATTTAAGTATAATGTCATAGAACAGACATTTCGAACAAAATGTGTGTCGCGCCCGGGAGGTTCGATTTTTAAAATTGAGCCCCGGTTCTCTTTTCAAAATCGAACGAATCCATTGAACATTGAAGCCACGTGGCGCCAATGCATTAGGACATACATGGTGTTCGCAGTGTCAGTTCTATACGCTAGTAATAATACTTTTTTTTTTTTTTTTTAATTTATTTATTTACCAACAAACATAACTCGTTTATAATCATACCCGCCAAACCGTTGAAACAGTTTGTAGGCGGAGACTGAACGCTCTTAACATTACAATAGTGAGTAGTAGTACATACTTGTTTGCTAACTCTTATAATCTTATTAATTCTGTGACTTCAATGAATTATTCACAGGTCGTATCATATGTTAATATAATAAATAGTCCTTAGTATGGTGCGTAAAGTTTAAAATCGTTTGATATTATGAAATAGAATGTCTATTCAGATTGTTCAAAAGTAACTCGCAACTTTCCCACGTTACCTAACTCGCTTTAGCTGATGGAACCCAAAACTCATTTCGTTCGCTGTTTTACATTTCTAATGCCCTGTGAATCGAGCTCAATCTGGCTGAAATTAATGAGCCGAGGCATAATTAAAATGGATTTCCGAGACGCAAATTAGGCCCGTTGTTTTATTGGAAAATCGAGAGTTATTACGTAATTCGTTACGTACTTTAAAGCGGATAATGTAAGTACTATACATTTTAACTATAAATAAATAAATAAATAAATAACGCTTCACACTCATAGCCCCACACTACGATTCCCTGTGTCGTGGGTACCATGGACAACACACAAGACAAGGACACTCACACCCAGACCGAGAACAGAAATTCAAACTCATCGTTCAAATTTCCGCCTCGCTGGGAATCGAACCCAGGACCCTTGGCGCGGCGATCCGGCATGGTAACCATTGCGCCACACGGGTCGTTGCGCCACACGGGTCGGGACTATAAAGGTTTGGGTGATCGAAATGACTGGCCGACGAATAATTTTCTGGTTTTTTAAATATGTTTTATACTCGTACTTCCTAACAAGGTAATTATGACGTGGTTTTAATCAAAGTCAAAGTCAAAGTCAAAATATTTTATTCATATAGGTATCACTGATACACTTATGCACGTCATTTTTTCGCAGTTAATCGCAGTTAACATTCCTGTATTTAAAGTAATAGGTATGTACTTACAATTTCTTTTATTCATTTTTTGCGGTTGTAAGACACCTAATTATTATAATTAATGTGTATGATAGTCAACAAAAATAACAAGTTATTGCACTTAAATTAAAAGCATTACACTTCACACTGTATTTTAGTGGTCCACCGTAACGAAAAGTACTTATGTTGCTTAAAATAGTTCTAGTAAAAGAAAACTCGAAAAAATAACGATTACAAACAAAATACCAAGCTCTAGACAAAATACTGACCCGCTTTTGGACAATGCTTTTACTAAAACAAATTACTTTTCTAGTGACGACGATTTTTATTTCTTTTTACTCTACTTAGCGCTTTGATACTGTTCTCGGCTTTTTAAGTTATTTTTAATTTAAAATTTAGAGAAATGTCAAAGGAATAGCTGCAGTATTAATGGTTTACTAAATTCTGTATCAGAACTTTCTACAATTACTTTCGTATTTTAAGGCAAGTAATGCCCTCTAAAGAAGACAGCGGGAAGCTGCTGGATTCAGAGGACCCAGGACCGGTCGGAGTGGCGCCAATTAGGTTAGGCCTACGTCCAGCAGTGGACTTTAAAAGGCTGATATACAGATAACGTCCTCTGTGACATGCAAGAAAGTAATAAAAGACATTAACATAATAGCTTAATTGTGAATTAAATATAGGTATTACAATGGTAATAGTGGTAGTAATATAAACTAATAAGTTTGAAGATTATCGAGCATGTAAAGCTTAATTATTAATGCGACTAGCACACCAATCGCGCCAGTATTTGAACTCGTTCACTCATCCCGATAAGCTGTTTGGCTTTACAAAATTTGTTTTGAAATAATGCTACAAAATATTAAATTGAATTCATACATCTACAATCTGATCTCCACAAAAAGCAATGTAAATAAGTTTTACGTTATACACTTACATCAGTAATTTATCGAATGAACCACAATCCACAAACTTATCCACGCGAATGTACCCGCGCTCGGGAGCTAGTAAATACAGTTAATTCAGAAAATGACTGAATAAAATACGTTTATTTTCGTGTGACGCAAGAATGCGTCGGCAAATTAGTGGCAAAGCGAAAATGCGCTCTTTTCGAAATCCGAAACATTGAAACTTGAACCTCGCTCGCTTCGACGATGAGAATAATTTTTTAATCAATTGCATTTCAGTTCTTTATTAATCAAATTGCATTTACTTTACTTTTGTAATGTCATGATTGTACACGTAATAATAAATATTCATACTCTCATACAACTACCTAACATAGACATACATATAAATTATTATAATAGGAATGGAATTCCGAACACTGCGCTCTGCAGGCCGGATCATCACTCTAGAAGTGGTCAAGGAATGACTCAAAAGAGGGTATAGAGTGCGTGAGCGGGAACCTAAGCGATTTCTTCAGAAACTTATTCAGGGTGCTTAGGGAGATTTGATATTTGCCGTCTTTCCTTTCCTTACTAGCTTTAATACGACCCAGTATTCCCTTTCCTTTCCCTCAGAGACATCGTTACTTCCTTCAACGACATTCTCGTCATACAGAATGCATACAGGACTCTTATTAGTACTCATGTTGGATAACCCAATTGTGTTACTAATAACAGTGTACGTATATCTGAAAAGAATATTTTGTGGCTGCCCCCCTACGTTACCGGCTAGGCTACCGTGCCAGACGAAATAAAATTGCGAAAACCTATAATAAGATAAGCCCGAAAGCAAGTATACAATATCAATAGGAGTTTTAGCCAATAAGGTCGCGTTTCCTACAGCGAGCATTAGACATATTATGCGAAAAGAAATCTTCATCAATATCATGATTGTTTTCCCGCCTCTGCCCAGTTATCCACTATTAAAAAAAACGCGATTTCTTACTGTTAATGCTTTTACTACGTGGAGGTACTATACATTACATGTGGTTACTATAAATTTTAAGATAATTTTCGCATCAGGTAATGGTTATCACGCTGAATTACTTTAATTTCGATATTTCTGGAGCGTGTAGTTCAAAAACGGTTGGAGATATGGAAAAAGTGTACAGAATTAAAGTTATAGAAAATTTTATAAGCTTTCATTTCATCTTAGAACATTTTTCGCTACAACACACCGTTTTTGAGATATTGGCGAAAAACCTAAAATTCAGACCTTTGTAACCCCCCCCTCCCTCCGGCTCACCTCCTAGACCCCAGGACTTTTAGTATGTTATCTCCCTAAGCACCCTGAATAAGTTTCTGAAGAAATCGCTTAGGTTCCCACTCACGCACTCTACAACTACTTTATTGACTGTACTACTAAAGCATTGAAGTATAATGTCATAGAACAGACATCTCAAACAAAATGTGTGCCCCGCCCGGGAGGTTCGATTTTCAAAATTGAGCCCCGGTTCTCCTTTCAAAATCGAAGAATCCATTGAAGATTGAAGCTACGTGGCGCCAATGCATTGGGACATTCATTTCGTTTTTTTAAGTATGCGATTACTACGTTTCCACTATTTTTGGACAAACCTCTCCTTCCGGACGAAAAATTCACAAGCATTGTTAACTTTTACTATCTCTTCCTGCAACGGTATCAAAAGCAAAAACATTTAAAACAGTTCCAGTTAAGTAGGTAGCTCTATACAGTTTATAGCTTGAAAACTACGTTAATGTAGTTCCTAAGTCGGTGGATAATTTCTCCCCGAGCCAATGAGGGCAGTGGGAGTGCTGTATGCAGTCTCTCAGAGTTTTAAACTGTACTAACCATTGAAACTTGCTCTATAGTGGAGGTGTTGAGAGGTTAGGCTGCGGCTACACTTATCGGGTTTGTGATTAAAATAGTACTGGTCCCTAAACTAAAAAACAGTGGCGCTCTGAGAGTGCCGACAGAAGTGAAAACTAGAAAAATTGCGAGTTCAATGGTTTTTCCCATCACAAAAATACCCAATGCGTCTAAAGAAGTTTTCATTTTAAAAAATCTTGTTACCTAGGATTTTTTAATGGAACTATCTGACAAACGAGCTGACAATCCACATCATTTAGGTTGGCTATTCCTCCTCCTTCGGTCGTACGCTCACTGCTGAGCATCGTGATGTTCATCAGATTGTTAGCTAAACATCAGACTGAGCGAAGCCATACACTGTGCTTCAGACCGCGGAAAATGGCGACAGCTAGTCTACGAAACATCAAATTGAGATCGGAACATCACGATGCTCAGGTTGGCTATTAACCCCTCTAGAAATCCGCACTGAAGCGTGGTGGCGTATGCTCTAAGCCTCTACAAGAGGCCCGTGCTTAGTAGTGGGCCATTAATGGGTTGAAGCCTCATGGGTAGATTGAGCCTCTCATACTTCAGTTCATCAGTACTTATTTGTGATAAATGAAAATAAGAAGGCATTTGGATAAACTCCTTTACGAAAGGCTGAAGTTTTCCGATACGGAGGTTGTTTTGAAGCTGACCAACACTCACAGTGGTTAGTATCATAATCGACGTAATATTTATATTAAATGTGTAAAAAGAACCATTATATTGTGCGTGTGCATTTTAAGATAGGTACTGTTCACTGTTTTACAGGAATTAGATTTTTACAAATAACTCCAGACACAGAAAATCTATATTTACACACTCTATTTAACATTACTTTACTTTTTCAATGATCAGTACGGTTTTTAAGGTAACTTTTAGTCACCTAACGAAACACCAAAATCTTTCCCGATGCGTTGCCGGCCAAGTAAGTAAAAGGGATCCACATTTACTTAATAACTTAGGAACTTCGTTTGTGTGTGTTTTGTTTGATGTTAATGTAAATGTCGTTCTACGAATGGTATATAATGGAATCCTCAATCAATCCGTATTGAATTAGAATTGACAATCAATCAATAATACTAATACATATTGTAATTGCGAAATTTTGTAAAGATGTTTGGGTTAGCATGATGCGCTAACCGTTGAACGGATTAAAACGTAGCTTGGCACACAGACAGACAATTTTCAGACTTAAAAACTAAGCTATATTTTATTCCGGTCATAAATTCCGGTGGGATGATTTTGACGTTTATATGTTTGTGAAACCACTCTTCCGCGGGTGACACAACAGGCGAAAGGCTAATCTTTCATTATATTCTACTTATTTGGCATACAGAGCAATGTTTCGGTAATTATTACTACCACAGACATATATCAAGAATAGACGACGCATGTACCTCGAATTGTATGAAAACCAAGCGTGTCACTTTTTTTTGACACATTGTGCTGTCACAAGAATATTTAGTGCTGAAATTCCCCATCCTAGCGATATCAATTCGAAACTGATTCGTTACCGATTCTCGACAACGATTAATGATTCTCAAAATCGATTACCGATAATAATTAGGTAAATAGAAAATCGTATGATCGTTTGTAGGCGTAGAATATGTAAAACATAAAAAATGCCTTTGGTTGGTTGTACATAATAATATAGTATAGTGCTTGAATATGACCGAATAAATAGTTTGTGTTTTATTTAACTTGATTATTTGTTAATTATAAACACAAGCTTCAAAAATGTAAAGATAAATAAAGAGATCATAAATATTATGATTGTTTATTATTTGCTTTCAAGAAATTAAATAAATGAAAATTAAAAAAATATTTATAAACATTTCTTTTATGAAAATCAAAACATCATATGGACACATTTAAACTTACCTAAAGTTAAACGAATATTTTTTTCTAATTAAAAATTCAAAATAAAAAAACAGTACCTACATCAATATTCGGTATTGCGCTTGAAATCAGCCTTCGTTTCTTTTTCGAATCCGTAAAACAGTCATCATTGAAATGAATAGAACATATACGGCTATGTTTTGTTGGAAACCAATATCTATGCCCCGTCGCTATAATTCATTTTGCTTTAATATTGGGGTCACTTGAAAACCTTTAATTATAATGTTATCATGAATAAAATCACTATACAGAAACATTAATATTGTAATGAAAAATAATTTGCCTGTTAAAAACTGTCTCTATGTAAATATTATTATTCATTGGTTTTCAAAATCGATTAACATCGAGACCACACCGAGTAAATGAACAACACTATATGCTATATTTTACAGAAACACGACAATATTCACCGTACTACGAAGCTAAGCGACGATTTATAGTAACGATTGTTTTACTTTCATTGCGTGTTCCAGTAAACAAGCCGTATAAATTTTGCTACCAAAATCAGCAATGTATTGAGTAGTATGCAGTACACAGTAAGTTAGTGCTTTTCGTTGTAAAACGTGGTAGAAATGCAATAAATATGAAAAAAATTATTTTAAAATAAATTACTACACAATTTTATAAATAAATTACTTAACGATGAAAAGAAATATTTCTTTTACCTCTGCTAACTGTATTTGTAGAATTCCTACAGTTTAAAACGTTACAATTAGGCATTTTTCGTTATTTCAGTTGACATCTATTGCCAATAGCAGTAAAACGCCAACTAAATGACACGGCGCTCAAATAGGATTTAAAATCCTTTCTGTTACACGTGAAATGTATGAACATGCGGCATCTACTCTAGGTATACATGTCTGTGATTACTACTATACTATTATAATATTACTAGGAAATCGCCCTCCCTTCGTTTCGGGAAAAATAGTAATAAAAAAATATAAAATAGCCTATGTCACCCGGGGGGTGAAATAATTTTTCAAATCGGTTCGGTAGTTTCGGAGCCTATTCAATGCAAACAATCAAATCTTTCCTCTTTATAATATTATAGTATAGATGTATCAAAAATATATAGTTCAGTAAGTTACGTTATTTGAAGAGATTCCATATTGTGTTTATAAACAAATCCCCTCTCAATATTTCGAGTCTGGATGGCCGGGCTATGAAGTCGAAGACACGACCGCAGCAGCTATACGTCAACTTTGACGTTTATCCAATATTGTACGTGCCGCAGAGACACGATCTAATCGCCAAATATCGACCGCTACGACAAACATTCTCATGTCAAGAACAAAATATTACCCAATGAAATATAGTATACTAGCTAGACTAGCTGTTGCTCGCAGCTTTGCATACGGAAATTATGTTTTAAATAATTCAAACTTTTATCCAGTTTTCCCGGGAAACCTTTTAATTTACCGCGATGAAAAGTTGTCTAAAATATGACCCAGGGTATCAATAACAACTTTACCAATTTTCATCGAAATTCGTTCAAGGGTTTTTATGTGATGCCCGGACAGATAAACAGACACTTTGAGTTCTATTATATTGTAGTATAGATTTTGTTCTTGACATGAAAATGTGTTCTATGTAGAGAATAAAAATAAGTTTATTAGTGATTAGAATTGGGTTAAATATAAAAAGTTTTAGATAATGTTACATAGTAATTAATCTAATTAGGTTATGTAGTTAAATAGGCCAAGAGAAAACAGTTACAACCCTTGTAATTAATTACGTCTGCTTTTTAGGATTCCATAGCCGAATGGCAAAAAACGGAAACCTTATAGATTAGTGATGTTTGTCTGTCTGTCCGTCCGTATATCACATGTGATTTTATTCCGAAACTATTAGGACTACACAGTTGAAACCTGGTAGGTTCTATGAACCTTTTTGCGATTTTTATACAAAAATAAAAAATTAAGGGGGCTCTCCCTACATGGAACTTACACAGTCAAAAGTTATACAAACATTCAACATAAATCTATTGAAAATAAAAAATACGTAAAAGAGAACCAAACTTGTGCATGTAAAATGACAATCTACAAATCGCTTTCAGTAATTAATTTTGCAAATTCTAATTTTTTCTATGCAGATATTGATACTTGTACTGCACAATAATATCGATTCGATAAAAATATATTTTCCCACCAACCACGATCAACTCAATTGGTAAAGAAACCCTTTCAATACAGTTTCTGCGAAAGCCCTTGTAACGCTTCAATCAGCGTTAGAGGGGATTTGGTTCCTTATATAAATCCTGTGGTTTAGGTACAATCGACCGAAACTCGGCAAATATTTGTGGAATAGAGCTACTCTTACGCCGTGACTTTACGCTAATAGGATGGATTAATAGGACTTAACTAATTACCTAATGTTTTATAGGACACAGTCTGCAAGAACCTGCTCGATTTTAAAGTTGTTATTTAGTACTAACTTGTTGTTACTACTCCCGTAATATTGCTGGTCAATTTTAAAATATCTGTCTGGTATGACGAAAAGATATAAAAATGTACAGAATTTACCGACTAAAACTACCTACTACCAGCAACATTTAAACAACCAGCCGTAGAAAATTTAATCATACAGTCGTAAAACCCTTTTCAGAACATTTTCTGAGTACTTTCATCGTAAAAACCTTTTCAATACATTTTCCAATCACTTGTTACGCCTCAATCAGCGTCAAAGTAATTCGGTTTCATAAATAAATCCCACGACATAGAGCTATTCAGTCACTTGCCTCCAATATTTGTCGAGGGTCACCACTCGATGCCCAGTGGGATGTCGTTGACAAGGGACTGGTTTATAGCGTCCTTAAAACGGAATGCCTCAGTTGCAGGCAGTTTTTTCAGGGCTGTTTAAAGCAGATAATATAAGGTTACACAAGACAAGACACATAAGTTTTATAGCTCGAAATTGTTACAAAAACTGTGCTATATACGAGTAGGTATAAGTATACAGTTTTGACGATTGAGATTTAAAAGCGATGAAGTTTTCCCGGTGCGGTATAATGTGGGGTTTATCAAGAAACGCGTAAAAAGAGTTCTCCTTGAATGTCGGAAAGTATTGGCGACTTCTCTGGTGTTGCTAGGGTTCGAACGATACTTTCGATACTGAGTAGGTATCGATACTTTTGATCACGATACTCGATACTGAGTACTCGATACCTGTACCCGGTAATTTATTTATTTATTTATTTATTTATTTATTGGACACCAACATAATATACACTTATACATTTCATATTTTAAAAATAAAAAGAGATTTTCGCTTAGTGCCATTACAATTATTGGTGTAGACTGCATGCAATTATGAATTAGAACGAGTATTAATTAAACATTTTTTTTTAAATGGAACTAAGAAATAAAATGAGCTTTAACTTAAAATTTGAAATTAATAAAATAAAACTTTGAAATTAAGCTAAAACATAGCTTAACTGAAATGTAGCAAAGTGCTCTTAATCTTAGTAATGCTGTCTGAGAACAAATCTATATCAGTAATTTTAGAAATTTCATTATATTTTCTAGTTATTCTACTTAATGGTGCGTATAGACCAAGATTCGATTTACTAGTCTGATAGGTAAATATATTACGTTTAGGGTTTCTTGGGCATCTAGAGGGAACCGATAAATTTACAAGGCTTAATAAGTTAGAGTCATCAAGTAAACCGTTTATAATTTTGAATAAGAAAGCTATATCAAGCATTTGCCTTCGCTCGTATAAAGTGTTCATTTTAAAATGTGCAAGTCTCTCAATGTATGATGTTTTATACTTCGCTAAGTTACATGAGTATGATAAATGCCATAAAAACCTCTTCTGTATTCTTTCTAATCTTTTGTTATACACATCATAATGTGGATTCCAGGCTATACTGCAGTATTCCAGGCCACTGCGGACGAGAGAGTTATAAAGAAGAATTTTAGTTTTGGGATCTTTGAAGTCCTTGCTATTACGGAGTAGGAAACCAAGGTTTTGGAAACCCTTTGTACAGATTTTATCAACATGACGGTTGAACCGCAGTTTATCGTCAAGCATGACTCCTAAATCTCTTATATGATCGACCTGAGACAATATTTTATTTTTTAAACTATATGTCGGAGATCATAAAATGGAACGTCAAGCCGGGCCAGGCTTGTGTGTATTCGGAGTGTGAAGATGGCAACACTATGTGAATTTACTACTGTCATTTGGTCACGCGGTGACGTGGCGGGAGAACCGAGGAAAGCTATTAACTTGAAAGCGACGAACGGACACTTCGGAATCAGCCTTCGAGCTGCACGGACACCTAGAGAAGAGTATCGTTACATTCTGGATACAGCCTTCGAGCTGAGCAGACGCCTAGACAAGAACGTTGTTACTTTTAAGACGGAACGCGACGTGTGAATTGTATTGTGATATCAGATTGACGAGTAACAGGATCAGACGATTATGCGAGGCATTGGGGTGGCTGTAAGGGGTGATGGGAGGCCACTGGGCCATCGTGCCCTATTATTTGTTGGCTGTTACTCGGATAATTGAAGACAATCAGTTCTAATGGCGTGTTTAATTATAACCAGTGTAAAACCTGTGTTAAATGAGTTTCTGACTAAAGTGATGTAAACGCCCACTGTTGTTATTATTTCCCGAACCACCACCCAACCAGGCTTTATTTCCGTTATATATGTGTAATTAATTGTAGTCTTTTTTTTAGAAAATCTTATTTTAAAGCACTTAGATGCATTCAAATCTAATCCATTGCTGTCGCACCAACTATCAAGACGATCAAGGTCTTCTTGCAAGGAGATCGCATGTGAAAAATTATCAACAACTCTGAATATTTTCAAATCATCGGCAAATAGGAAATAATTAGAGTTGAGAAAACAGTTACTAATGTCGTTGATAAAAATGTTACAGAGTAGCGGACCTAGGTGAGACCCCTGTGGAACCCCTGAAATAACTTGAAAAGGGTCTGAGGAAAAACCGTTAACAACCACTACGAATTTGCGGTCTGAGAGGTACGATCTACACCAACCCAGTATTGGCTCAGTTATGCCGTACATGGATAGTTTGCTAATAAGCAGTTTGTGATTGACTCGGTCGAACGCTTTGCTGAAATCTGTATAGATTGCATCGACAGAAGATCGCGAGTCAATCACAGTAGCAATATTATTAATGAAGGATACTAGGTTGGTTGCTGTTGATCTGGCCTTCATAAAACCATGCTGCTGACTAGTAATTATTTGTTTGAAATGCCATGCAAGTGTTGGATAAAGTAGTTGTTCGAATACCTTTGCAAATACAGGTAATATGGATACCGGTCTATAGTTTACAACTTTATCTCTTGCTCCATTTTTAAATATAGGTACAACTAGTGCCGATTTCCAGGAACAAGGAAAAATTCCAGTGCTCAGGGATTTGTTATATATAAGAAACAGAGGCTGGACTAATGCTGAAGCACATTTTGCAACAAATATTGCCGGAATTCCGTCAGATCCAGCGCCCTTGTGAATATCAAGTCTTTTTAATACCTTCCATATCTGATCATGTCTAAACTTTATTGAAGATATGAAGTTATTCGTGAGCATGGCAACATTATCGTTTATTATTAAAGGCGGAGTATTTTTACGACTGTACATAGCTGAGAAATTCTTAGCAAAAAGGTTGCAGATATCATTACCATTAGCAGCCATAGTACTATTGAGCGACATTTGGGCCGGGTATTGACTGCGGGCCTTTTTTTTATTTTTTATAAAAGTCCAAAAAAGCTTTGGATTGGAGCGAACGTTCAATTCAAGTCGAGAGATGTACGTATTATAACAATATGTCATTAAATGTCTTGATCGTTTTTTTGCCAGGTCTAATGCTAATTTATCTAGTGGATTATTATTAAATTTTTGTAGTTTATTTTTGTACTTTAATTTCTCACGCAAGATATGTATTAGATTTTTTGAAAACCATATCGGGTATTTACTGGACTTAGAAGAGGATTTAGGAATAAACTTCTTAATCGCTTCGCGAATACATAAATAGAATTTTTCCAACATTTCATCGGCAGTATAACATGTTTCAAACAATACATTCCAGTTAATCATATTAAGATATTTAGTTATTTTTTCATAGTCTGCCTTAAAAAAACAATAATGAGTAAAACAATAATTACTCGCAAGTACTCATATGAACCGTCGGTATCGAGTACTTTTAAAATACTGAGTACTTTCCAGTATTTTCATATGGAAAAAGATCAACTGTGGCCCGTTATAGCGCTCGGACTAAACATAAAGTGTCATGAGGACATGTCGACGACCTTTTTTTTTAGCTCTGATCTGGCTGTGATCCTCGCGAGTACTCGATACTCGATACTGAGTAGTATCGATACTTCAGGACCGATACTTTTTTGGTATCGATACCTTACCGTCGATACCACACGAGTACTCGGTATCGATACCAGAGGCCGATACTTCGAACCCTAGGTGTTGCTCTTGTCCATTGGCGACGGTGTCCTTAGAATCGCGTGGTCTATTTGCTTTTTCGTTAGCCCTTCTGGCTATAACAAAACACTTAAATATATTTTTTAAACGCTTAACAAACTTCATACTCTCGCAGTAGGTTTATACTTGTGTTCGGGTGGCATGGACGACACATATAAATATCTGCCCCAGCCGGGAATCGAACCCAGGACCCCTCGCTTCGCAGGCAGGGTCGGTACTAACTAGGTTACAGGGTCGTCAATTATGTGATACCTAATATATCTACATAAGTGTATTATAATGTATTGTGACATGTTATGCATTAAATAAAAATGATGTTGATGATGACGATGACTTTAGAGAGGAGACTTTGAGTTGTAAGGTGCTCCGTTTATCCTCGAGTCCAAGCCAGCATTCTTTGCTTCTTTGATTATTCCCACCTCACTGTGCGATGGATCAGGCAAAAACGCTAGGATCTCCTATTGGAGGTCACTAGGCTCTTCCCATATCACCCATTTTTATTTCAATGTTCTTCCTCTTTCCTGCTACAACAACATACAACAATAGAAAAATACTTAACATGTTGCAGTTACAAGAAGGGAAACCACAAAAGTCGGTACCCAACCTTAAAATATGTTCATTAAAATACCTTGAGTGTTGAGGACAACAACGGGAGATAGTGAACAGGTTTAAGAAATAATAGTTTGCTCGTTTGTTGGTTAAGCTTATAACATAACTATTCCCTCTAGCAAATACATAAACTTCACATTTAATAGTCTATTTCAGTAATCAATTCAGATTAGAACTCAAATCTGCACTGCAAACAGCGTAAACACGATAACTTTGTGGCAAGGTGCACGATCAAATGATAGTTAGCTAACCATTAACTAGTACATCAATAATGTTTAGATGACATCGGCTAAATCTATTTACTGTGCCGTTCAAGTTGATCTAGTCGCCAAAGTGGGTGATACAAATGGTTTTCTTTATGCATAACCGACATACCAGTTACGTCATGGGTAGTGGTCACCTCCGTTCACAAGGCTAAAAAACCCCATAACAATGAGTTTTAAATTTCTTTTTGCATTTCCGTGGCACAGGGTACATATCAACGCTTGAAAGGAAAAATTGACTAAGCGACATTGAGATAACTTTACAAGAGAGCAGTTTAAAGTTTTTATTTTTAGAAAAGTTTTTGTATATCCCACAATATAATGATAAAATAAGGATTCCAAAATAATAAGAATAACGTCGGTAGGAGGATTACATAAAAATATATGATTTTTTTCTAAAAATTCCAACTATGAACTGCTCTCCTGTAAAGTTAGCTCAATGTCGCTTAGTCAATTTTTAAACGCTTTTATTTAGCTTCACTTCGGAGCATCAAAGCATCAAAGCATCAAATCTTGTAACGTTAATTTGAATGACTTCCCTTTAATGAAAATTGATGAAATTTGGCAGACATGTGTATTTCCGATGACAATACACGAAAATCATATTTTAAACTAATTTTCATTGTTTATTTGTTGTTAAATTAAAAAAAACGATTTTCAGACTTTAGACGCATAATTCTCTATGTTCTATTTTACGTAGAGACTTGAAATTTTCACAACTTGTAGCTAATTTTATAAACTAAACATTATTGAAATAAAAGCGTTTAAAAAAAAAAATTTTTTTAGGATTCAACTTATTCCTTTCAAGCGTCGATATTATTATTCTAGAAAACGTTATAAACACACCATCTCTTCTAGCACTTGCTTCTTCTTGGACATCTTGCACTTTTAGAAAGACACGACAGACCATTGGTTCATTCGATGGAGTTTCATGGAGGACCTAAATGACATAGATTTTTGTATCATTGATTGCGCTTGTTAATTTCGTAACCAAATACCGTGAAACGTTAATAATGCTGTAGTAATTTCGTGAATAATTCGGCAGTTTGTTTAAATATCCAATTAGCAGATTAAAATGTATGAGTATATAAAATTGTGGTTTGTTGTGCTGAGTTGGTGGTACGAGTTTTCTGCGTTAATTCGCGTTTTAAACACTGTTTTCATTCAGTGGCTTTTTACACATGACTTGTTGCAGTTAATACAACGGAGTTAAATTAATTTGAATAAATTATTAAGCTTTTAATTGCTTTCATACAGAAGCAGCGTGGTTACATACATTGAAAATCAGCTAAAAATAAAATCATACTTATTTACGTTAGTCCATCAATCCATCCATCAGCCCTTGGAGGTCCACTGCTGCCTCCCCTAACTTGCGCCACTCTGACCGGTCCTGAGCCTTCTGAATCCAGCGGATGCCCGCTGCCTTCTTCAGGTCGTCAGTCCACCTGGTCGGGGGCGTCCTATACTCCGTTTTCCGAGACGTGGGCGCCATTCGAGAACCTTTCTTCCCCCAACATTTACGTTAGTACCACTTTTTAGGGTTATTTAATTTCAAGTCTTCACTTTGCAGCGGCAGAATTTTTTAAACCAGGCTCACGTGAGTCCAATTTTCCTGCAACTCTTGACTGCAACAAATATTACTTCAGTGCATCGCCTCATTTGTCGGTCGTTAAAACAAAATAGCATACATATTAGATACGTATTCCATATCCAAGCTATCCCGTTTCAGCGATCAATTAGGACGGCGTCTCGATTACCCGCGAGGATTCTCAACCCGCACATGAATTGAATTATTGTGCGGAACGTTGGAACGTTGGATTAATGGAAACTGTATCGCAATGCCAGTTCATGGAATGCAACTACATTAATTTAATTAATGAGTTATTACTCATCTTTACTACTAATTTAGTATCCAGGGTAATCCAGGGTAGTACGAGGCACGGACTAGGCACGGATTCATAACTTCACAAACATGACATCGAGTGTTTATGCTACACCGTATGATGTCCGCATCCGAGCCTCGTAAAATGTTAGTGAAGTTCCTCGAACCCGGCACGTATTAGCTATATCATCCTTAAATGCGGATTTTTCATTTATGTTTGTTTCAACGAAGCAAGTTATTTAATTTACAATCCTATACACGGAAAGCACGTAAAACCCGACAGCTTTTTTGTATCACTCATAAATGACTACAATACTTGGTGATAAGACGTACTACTTAGTTAAAATCTTTTCTTGGGCCTTCTCACAGTAGGGCCTTATTGAAGCATTGGCATAGCTTGCATCAATTTAATTATTTATTTCTTTTCGTAAGATACCTAACAGTAGTTATGTCGTGTCAGAATCCTTCTGGCGGCGGCACGAAAACTTCCATCACTTGGGTTGACTACCGCTTTTAGTCAGAAAGGTTTAATCCTGAACGAAACAATAATAATAATAAACTGTTTATTCCCACACAAATTACGTTAACGACAGCCATGACGATATATCATTGACTAGTTTAGTAGTACACAGAGTATTAATGGTTACAAAATCGAGCTTAGTTTCTGTTAGTGTTTATTTATGTATATTATTATCATTATGTCATGTAGAAAGCGCTATATTGAATTTGTTCAAGCCACATAGCCCATAGTTTGTGGAAGATTTAGACTTTTTTAATAATATCACAAAGTTGTTTAAAAGTTCTGTCGTAACAGATGAACATAGTAAATACATCTATACTTACGGGCTGAAATTATGACCCTATGTCTCGTATTTAAGTTTTTCTTGATAGTGTCCTTAAAATAATATGAGAAAATTATCATTAAACATGTAAGACTCATTGAGGCCATTTTTCGAATACAATTATCTTGCTCATTGTCCTTTTTCACCAATCTTCGGAGTAGCTTGGTGGAGAGCGCTACTTTTTGTTTCTCCTTTATCTCAACCTCCTATAAATTATAAGTAGGTACGTTGAGAGACATCAATACGCGATGTCCTAGTGTATCCATCTTCCATACTATATTTATATCGTTGGCTAGACGTCGTTGATTTATGAACCTATATATTGCACGCTTGCTGCAAGATTCACGAGGCATGCAACCGCATAATGCCGCAACTTCTTGACACTCCTAGCGTGGTGAGAAGTCAGTATGCTTAGAAATTTATAGAAACTTTGTATTTTAATGTTTTACACGAATACGTTCATCAGTAAGTCATCAGTAAGTATCTGTATTATTACTTTCATCACGTGAATAAATTTTACTATAACTGACTGCTAATAAATTTTACTATAGCAGACAAACTACCTGATTTTCAGTGATCACCAACACCTATGGATATTATATCGCACGCTCAGTGGAAAAACCAATCCGCACTTGGCCAGCGGGGTAGACTATGGCCTGTACCCCTCACATTGTGAAAGGAGACCCCGAGCCCAGCAGTGGGACAATTATGGGTTGCTGTTGCTGCAGTGGAAAAAAGGCATAAGATAAAAATTCCAATTTTACAGGAGAGCAAAAAACTGTTAGAATGTCAGTAGGTTAGTAGTTAAAGGAATTTACATTACGATTTCTTGCACAAAACCGTCAAGATTAATGATAAAAAATTTGAAAAAAATTGAGCATATGCAGCTTTTGCCTCTTTCCAATGTTATTAATAACTAAAATTCAACGGAAGACGACTTATGCTTTTTTTCCACTGAGGGTGCGATATATTCACCACAAATTCATCAACGATTAAGCAAGAAATTAATGACCGCAGATTGAATAATATGCCTATGCTAAATGAAATGCTTCACACAGTAGGCATTAGTCGTTGGTCATTAGAATAAAGGTCTTCGCTAAAAAGCAGGAACAAGAATTGAAAGTAAATGTAATATAATAAAATGGGAATGTCTCCGGGAAATATATTTTGCACAGATTAAGGGATTAGCCATACTCAGTCTGTTTGCGGGTATTCCAATCTCCATGAGCCTTTCCTTTCATCCGTGAATATTTGATCAGCATTCTGTAAGATGTCTACTGAATGTATTATTTTTCACGAAAGAGCTTTTAATGTCTACATTTTTTATTGTAAAAAAATGTCTTTGTTTGCGTCCACTCTCTGTGTTATGATAAATTAAATTGGAAACAGTTTTTTAATCGTGATTTGAAATGGATATAATTCGTTTCGCAGTAATAGCGAAAATACGATCTGACTTATCGAAATTATTATATGAATGAGTACATAAATTGAAAGGCGATCCAAAGCAAAATGTAAAGCCGAATCATATATTTTTACTCGAATACCAAAGAGAAATTTGAAGATATAATGCTTGAATTCGCTGAATTAAAAAGCTTAAGATCGGTTCGATTGGCGTAAGGGGAGGCTTATAAGAAAATCAGGAAGAATGTCTAAAAACCATTTGGATGGGTGACTATTTCTAATACAACGGCAGTAGACGAGAAATGATGTTTGTCATTGTTCCAGACAAGCACAATGTTGCTGTAATTATTGGACCAAATCTGTGAACATTGATAATACACAGTTCTGTCTGGTATGACAAAGGGCACAATTATTGGCGTGTCTGTACAATACAGTTCTGTCTACTGTACAAGTTAATACTGAGCGATGTTCTCAGATATTACATGTCCAGATGTCACAGAGTAATTAACTAAGTGGACATTATTGTTATCTTTGTTTTTATACGTGTACTATGGTTTTTATACAACTGTGTAGGTACCTAAGCAAACTTATAGTTCGTCTTTATTTATACCTATTGTCTAATCTGTGACTTGGGGAACTATGGAAAATGGGAAACTGGTATAAGAAGCAATTTTTTAATATTTCATGTTAACACTGAAATTAAAACTCAAAATCCTATATTTAACATTGGTATTTACAAAAGATTTAATGAGGTCAATCATTTGTAAAGGTGCGTTATAATAAGAAGAAACAATGAAATAATTTGCCTGCACACTTTTAAAGCATCGTGTAGAAAATTATATTGTATCTGTGGTAGGCATGTTTAAAATAAATAATTATGTAACGTGTGAAACGATAGTAATAATTATAATATAATAAATTATTTATCTTACGCCCCAACTCAGAGTCACTAACAGTTACTTTCGCTCCTTAGTAAAGAATCACCGTACAAATTCTGTACTAAGGAGCAATTTAACTGTAGTGCCTCTGAGTTAGGGCGTAAGAGTAATAAAAATAATATGAGAGAATGAGAAATGCGCCCTGAAAGTCAGACCACGCTCAAAGTTTACTCGGTCGATCACTTACATCGTGGCAATGAATTACCATTTTTTTAATAGAAATAGCGAACAATTGAGCTGACTACACAGCTGACGGTAAACGGGTATCGTCGTCCCAAGAATGAGAAGAAAAAGAATGAACTGGCTCTCAAGCCCCCAGCCGGAACACGACGAGTAATTTCACGACTGACTTTGTAGTACGTTATTTGGATTAATGGACTATTAAAATCAATATTACCAATATAACCCATCTAAGGGGCCCTAACATCAGCAGGCCGGATCTAGTCGCCCTTTATGACACATATCCGGTGTGGGATTGTTGTTAGTATTCTAAGCCATATAGTATGGCTGTATAGTTGACTATAGATGGCTATATAGTTTGTCTTTATTTATATTGTGCACAATACCATACTACATTGTACACAATGATATATACTGGGCACAATGTCACAAAACAAGTAACTATGGGAAATTCCCTCGCAAATTGATGTCCATCCCATCGCATATGCCATATTGTTTGTCGCGACAAAGGCGATATTAGTAGCATGCGCAGAGTATGAATAGACTAGAGATGTCATGGTAGTAATAATATCTTGGATGAGCGAAAAAAGCTTATACACTATTCCCAATTAGTGACAAAGCCCGATAATTTTTTGTCCTTGTCAGAGTATTGTTTGGCTCAATCGATTTTCGGGTCACTTTTGCAATTTTTGTAATCTGCATGAAATTCAGATTTGCATAGTGAAAAAGTGTTATGTTGGTAACGTGATTTGTCTTTATAGAATATAGAAATAGACGACTGACGAAATTCATGGTCAAAAATCAAGTATCAAGCAGAAGGTATAAATGCGAAAAGTTATCCTTTTATTAACTACAATACTGTAGCATTAACAAGCCAAGTTGAGCAGGTTAGTATTAAAAAGTCAAGCGGTTATTTTCTTGTACATTTCAAATTGGTCGTATTACATTGTTTTTATATCCCCTATAGGCAGACGCCTGATGACATCTCTAGTCTGCTCTTCCTCTGAGGTAGCATGTGTTGTATGAAATGTGTATTTATGAGTAATCCATGAATCATTTAGGCAATACGTTTATAGCTTCAGATAGGAGAATAGTATACTTACTGTACTTTTTTATTCTCATTGCACGTTCATGCATTAGTTACAATAGCCAAAATATAAATTCGTATTTTTAACCGGGTTCATATAAATTAGGGGTTCTGAATTCGGTAGTATTTTTTTTATGTCTGTAACACAAAACCCCGTTATTTGTCAATCGATTTGTGTTTTTGCGAGTGGATTCCAGATTGGTCCCATATTTATCAGAATTCAGATCTGATCATGGAATCCGTGCGGAATTGAGGGAACTTCTCAAATATAGAAGGTAAATGGTATTATGATGGTAATATTAAATCACGTGTGGACTTCGGTAATTTATTGTAAAAACGTACACCAAGCCCCACAAAAGATTGCTGTACCTTACTTAGGAGATACGAGGACACAACCATAAAATGCCTATTTCGAGTTAGACGACCATGTGTATCACTATTAATCACATACACCACAACAAGCTTAAGCTTGTGGTTGTCAGTTATGTTCTATGCGGCGCGGTATAATCAAAGATGGACTGGCGGCCAATTTTGTTGGCGCATGGCTGGGCGCCAGACACTGAAGCTAGCAACTTTTGACACCGCAAGAAAAGCCGTAAATTTCAATGAAATAATAATATTATAATGAAACACTTTTAAATGTATATATTTTTCCTACAAAACAGTACAAATTAATCTATACTAATATTATAAAGAGGAAAGATTTGATTGTTTGTTTGCATTGAATAGGCTCCGAAACTACCAAACCGATTTGAGAAATTCTTTCACTGTTGGGAAGCTACACTATCCCCGGGTGGCAAAGGCTATATTTTATTTTTTACTATTTTTCCCGAAGCGAAGCGAGGGCGATTTCCTAGTATAATATAAAATAACAAGTATACAAATATTAATACATTCAGTTAACTTTGTAATGACTAATTAGGTCAAGCTTGTGCCAAAATATTTGATTGCTAAATAAACAGGAAGATATTATTTTCTAATATGACGGCTCACGTGGCATAATGGTGACCATGCTGAAAGCTGAAACACCGTTCGAAGGGGTCCTAAGTTCGGTTCCCAGTGAGTCATAAATCTGAATTTCTGTGATCAGTTTGTGTCTTTCTGAGTTTCTAATCTAAGCGGAACTAAATGCGGCACTATTATTTCCAGGCGTCCTTGCATTAATATAATCGTCTGTACAATAATCTTAACTAACTCAAACTACTACTTTTACTTCACAACTTTTTTCACTGACTGAATTTTTTATTTGTGCTATTTGTACCTTCCATATCCACAGAAAATGTAAAGCATTTTAAGCCAAAATATTAAAACAAAGAACACATTATAAGACTGTGTGTGTTTTGCAACTCAAATGGGAATTAAAATGCAAGTTGCATTTGCATACTACGCGACATAGAATTGCATTTGTTAAGGCTATGCAATGAGAATGCCGCGTGTTGTACACGGAATCTAGCGAGACTTGTATAATGGAAATCTTTTTGTAAATAAACTCATATAAAACAGGCATAAATATTGATATGTGCTACGTGACTCATTCACTTCCGTAATCTACAGAATCGCTAACGGTGATTGACTGACAATGAGCAGTACCCTAATTCACGTAACTTTAAGACGCATCGATTAAGTTGCAGTGACGCTGCAATCAAGTTGGAGTGACGCTACAATCAAGTTGAAGTTTGGCGTCTAAACCGTATTGTCATAATTTTTTGACTGCGTGTCAACTGCACGCCAACTGCACGCAAACTGCATGTGAACTTCACTTCTCCTGCACGCATCCTGCGCGCCTGTCAAACTTTATGAGACTTCAAACTTCAAAAGTTTATGAGAATACCAATCAAACTGCGATCGGGAACACGCTATCTTGACGCGCATTATCAGAATACCTTTTTGTGACGTGAGCGCGCTTGAGACGCGCTCGCGTGACGTGAGCGTGTTTGACAGCGCAAGAGAATACGGAAAGTGTCATTTTGATCGGAACGTCGCTGCAACTGCACTGCAATCGAACTTCTTAAGTTACGTGAATTACCCTGCAGTAGACCTAGAAGTATGAAACTATTCAGGGATTCCTTATGAAGTGTTGGTTTTAATTAAAAAAGGCTTTTTGAAAAATTATTTCCTAAACGGGATTAAAGTATTCAAGAAAACGCTGGTACTAGTTTCAGATAAAATGAATTTTAACTTAAAAATGTGTGTGCGTACAGTAAATATTGTACGGCACAACTTGCAACACCCTTGATTTAAAGTGTGGAATATACCTCCTCGGTAGTAATAAAAGATTTTGAATGTTTTCTGACATTGACTTCGCTTTCCCTAAAGAAGGATTATTTCTTTACCCATTATAGTCAAAGTCAGCAGCATAGGTATTGTTAATGTAAATCTATGGTCCAATCTAAACTGGTTTACAAAATCGCTATTGCATTTTATGATAATAAACTTTAGTAGGTACCATACGATTCACGTCCAACATTTTTCCAAGCGTACCGATCACATACAGACGGACGCTTGGAATCTTCCGTATAAGTATAAGTACCGTATAAGTGTACCGATACCTACCACAAGTCGTAAAGTCCTGGCACATATACCTGGCGAGCCGCCAGTCACAGACCCGCCATTGCATAGACTGGCTGTACGAGTCAGCCAAACAGAAAATGCTTCAGTACAATATTTTAAATGAAAATTTTGCAGCGATCTGAATATGTTTTTGTCTGACTGATATAACTCACATGCAACGTTTTTAATTGCACAAAACTCGTTGTAATTTATATTTCAAATGATGATGTGGGCATACTTCGGTACAGTCAGTACAAACCCTTTTATATATAACTATAAAACTAATAACTAAAACTATAATAATTACTATATAAAATGTATGATGTTATATAGCCTATAACATAGCCTTCCTCGGTAAATGGACTATCAAACACAAAAAGAATTTTTGAATTCGAAACAGTAGTTTCTGAGATTAGCGCGTTCAACCAAACAAACAAACTCTTCAGCTTTTTAATATTATAATAGTATAAGATTAAACTATAATAGATCGACATCTTTGCGTAATGATATTTGACATAAACTTACATTGAGTAAAAGCTTATAATATTCAATGTTCTGTTTACCTAATTGAATGGGTCACAAATAAAATACATGTATGTAAATTAAACCAACTCTTCTTAACCATTTTCGAGTGCGTGTACTAAGGCATGGGGTTACTAAATTACTAATAATATGAATAAAAAATCGCTCTTAGCTTGAGAATTAAACTCTTTATAAATTATTCTGGTTTTTACATGAGTTTCCCGGGTGTACACACGTTTATTTTATGTAACACGTACAAGTTGGATATGTTTATTTGTTCACGTACGAATTCAAATTTTAAACGTAACTCTTCAATATCATTTGCCCGCGGGCTAGGATTGGAACGGTAACAGCAACGGTATAGACTGGAAACAAGATTCTGATTCTTAGTAATATAGACACTTTCCTTAATGTACGCAAAAACTAGCACCATCTCTATTTCTCTCTGAGGCCCGTATTAATAAACAGATCTTAAGATATCAATTTCCCTGGCAGTTGATCATCAGAAACTGTGTGGTTTTTGCCTAACATCTGGCATGTTTCCCGCTCCCGTAAAGCTTGGTCACATTCATACGTATGATACATTTTTATATGTATGTATGTACCATGAAATATCGGAGTTAAAATTGCAGAAAAATGTACGTTCATTTTATGCTGGCTGTCACATTGGCTGTCGGGAAATTCGAACTGATACCGTCATGCGTCATGATAACTCATAGAACGATGTCTGTTAAATAATAATACCACGTTCATCGTTCAGTGTTAAAATACCTATTATTACATTAAACTAAGCTGTGCCTCGCGGTTTCACCCGCATTAATTTGTGGAAAAAACTAACAACTAAAATATATGATGTTATACCTATAGCCTTCCTCGATAAATGGACTATCAAACACAAAAATATTTTTTTAATTCGAACTAGTAGTCTCTGAGATTAGCGCGTTCAACCAAACAAACTCTTCAGCTTTATAATATTAGTATAGATGTTATTTTACGAAATTTTTAACATTGTTTGGGATTACTTCATTGTGATGAAATAATCATGTTCTCTTTCTTTTTCCTGAAATGGCTTTTAATAATTTTGATTTATTCTAATTAATTGGCGAGCTACGTCTAGCTTGTGGCGCTTTCATTTTATGGAATTTTATCTAACTACTATTTTGTATTTTTAAATAAATACTTTAACTTTTCTCTGTTAAACTATATATTTTCTATAACGGAGAAAAATTGACGTATGAATTTTATAATAATTTTGACAAAGAATTCTGGACACAACAAAATGACAAAATATCTAAATATATGGGAAATAATATGTATGCTGGTATCGTGGCTGAAGACACTTGTCTGACCTGAGTTCGGTGCCTCCAATTCATTCTTTAGCCAGACTTCTATCCTAATCAAGATTAAACTAGATTTCTTAATTAAAAGTTTACTTAACTCCATCTCTTCATTAAATTTTAATTTAAATTATAGCCCAAAAAGCTGTGTGCAATGATAAACCACAGACATTTAATTACGGTCTATATTAAGATGTCTCCACTACGAACTTAACCGAAGATCTGTCTAATTGCACTCCACTAAGTTTTGTTGCAACCTATAAAAAAGGTGCCGTCGACTTTATTCACCTGAGTTAATTCACGCCTTTTTTTTGGATACTTCCGCTATTGAATCATGTAAACTTAAGATCGAATTTTGTGTGTTTTAAGAATAGCAGTGATAGCCTAGTGGTTAGAACGTTGGTCTCCTGAACGCGGGGGCCCGGGTTCAAATCCTGGCATGCACCTCTAATTTTCAAATATTACGAGTATGTGCGTATTACAAGTTAATTATCACTTGCTTTGGTGAAGGAAAACATCGTGAGGAAACCTGCACACCGGAGAGTTCTCCATAATGTTCTCGAAGGTGTGTGAAGTCTACCAATCCGCACTTCGCCAGCGTGGTAGACTATGGCCTGTACCCCTCACATTGTGAGAGGAGACCCCGAGCCCAGCAGTGGGACAATTATGGGTTGTTGCTTTGCTTTGCTTTGCTTTGCTTTTAAGAATGTTTAGAGAAACTAACGTACCCGGTTGTGATGTGTAAGCGTTTATTATTATTAAACTAAATAGAGCTACAGTAGACAACGGCTAGTGAAGATAGCTCGACGTATTAGCATAATCTCTCCATCAGACTATATTTATCGGTCCTACCGGGGTGGAATTTGGCCAGTATTAGCATTATTTGGTGTTGCCAGACGCATAAACGCGATAAAGTTGCATTCACAATGAATGGGGGTGTGGATGATTGTGTACAAGGGTTACGCGTGCCAATTTAATCTTAAGGCCAGCGCTCATCGTGGGCACTGTCGGAGGATATTGTTGCAAAATTGCAGGTCATCATAGCTGTAATCGATTTTGATGTTAGTGTAGATATGTCTGCAAATAACAGATGGATTATTATGTATAATGCTTTACTATGGATGCTTGTTACTCTGTCTCTAACAGCTGCTGCTAGTAGCTTACAACACAGATGCGTATTTTATTCAGAGAATAGAAATGTAATAGTTCATTCATTAGAGTGTTAATGTAAGTATGTTTGTTATCCAATAACATGAGGCAGGTAATTTAAAATTCACTCTATTGTGGAAATATGTACCTTTTGATTGTAGCTGGTAACTATTATTTTTGCACTTTATAATTACTAATAAAGTAGTTGACACTAATAAAGTAGTGAAAACCATTACAATATCTCAAAACCGAGTTGACATTTCTAAATCGTGAAAATCTTTTTCATTTAGGGGTACATTTAACAAGTGTAATTATCATAATATTTGCAAACTTGACACACAACGGACTTCTGTTTGCAATCATTCATACACTGTGCGGCATAACTATGTGAGCGCGCATCTTTATTTAATATTGTATTGTATTGGCTCATATTTTTCGCAACCGTATTTTCGTGTTAGAAAACGATTTTGTAATAATTGAACGGATGTTCTTAAAATTTATGATGAACGTATATCGGTGTTTTCGGCTGGTCTGTGACCTATGAGGGGACTATTAGTGCTTGTGCTGCACGTAAAGGAGATACGTAAATCTATATTGTTCCAGCGTGAATGTAGGTGGAAAGGGAATAAGGTAGGAGCAAATATTTTTTTTCATAAAATTGATAAAAAACCAGCAAACGAAGCACCTGGCAGTAAGTCCTCACCGTCGTCCATTGACCAGTTCTACTATAATCTGCATCTTTCGTGAATTCATCAGAACTTTTTATTGTACCGTTATAATAAAGATTTTTGTATCTTAATAAAATGAGAGGGGTTAAATTACAGCTATTTGTGATTACTGTCACTTATCTCAACTGCTGCAATCAACAACTGTTTGAATTTGTCATTTGCATACGATCTATAACCCGCTTTAAAGTAGCATAGTTGAGTATACCTGTAGTGGGCCATTAATGGGTTCGAAGCAATACCAAAATCTTCATTATTATAATAATGTTAAGTGTTTAATTCATACCTGGATAAATCTTTCATTAAAAACGAAATAACATACCGTGAAACTTGTGATTGAATAAGTCAATATGAACTGAAACACTTTAGAATTTCATGTAAAGCTTTTCAGTTGTTTCGTTCAAATTCCAGTGACAAAACAGACAAATTCTCATCCTGCACTGTTTTCTGCACTCGGAACGGAATTTGGAATATTCTGAATCTTGTCTAGAGCTGGGAATCCGCCTGTCACTTAAAGAGCAAGAAAGGCAAGAAAGCTATTCATGTTATTACATAACCTTAGAAGGATATTACATAACCTTAGAAGGATATATAAGTACCTACGGTATAATTTGTATTTTTTATTTAGGATAATCAACAAGGCATATAATATACTAGCTTTTGCCCACAGGTTCGCACGCAGAAATTATGCTCATCATATGTATCCCCTATTTCACCCCATGGGGGTTGAATTTTGAAAAATCCTTCCTTAGTGGATGCTTACGTCATAAGAGGAATACGTGTGCGAAATTTGAAGTTTCTAGCCCTTAGGGCTTGGCCTGTGCATTGATACATCAGTCAATCACTTTTGCCTTTTATAATAATTAAAGGCAAGTACATAGCATTCAAATCCACGTACCTTATATGGATCCAACATTTAAACCAATGGCTTCAACCAAATCAATTTAAACCAATAGATGCAATTAACTCCACCTCTTGACGCCAACTCACTCTTCTTCTTTTTACGCTAAATCTTTCACTACTACCGCTGTACGACTTTGGACATCTCTTCCATATAACATTCGTTGTGCTCAGTCACTTGATAGTTAATAACAAAACAAAAACAAGTTAAGGATTTCTATCTTGCTATGAAATAAACTTTTCTTTTACTTCTCACAACTGTCATCATGTTATCATTTCGTTTTCTTTTTTCTTTTATACTTTATGTACACCGCTACCCTTTTTCTTTCTTTCTTTGTATTGTGCTATCCTCTTCTGTTAAGTTGCCTGGAAAAGATGGCTGCTTTAGCGATAAGGTCGCCTTTTGTATACCGTACCTTGTTTTATTACTGTATATTTATTACTGGTGTACAAATAAAGAGTATTTGTATTGTATTATATTGTAACTCCACATAACATCAAACAAGCAATAGTTATTGATTAAAATATCCGAAATAATTAATAACTGAGGAAAATATATCGTATATTTTCCTTGTAGTCCTGTTGAGTTAGGTGCCACAAAAATTCACGGTTCGACCGTCCTATTTCTATACAAAATATCTTTTAAATTCGTAACAATAAAACAATCGCCAGCACATCGAGGTTTTTACGATGAAATATTCAAAACACGTGACACAAAGTTTTAACAATACTGCTAAATTGTTTCATCGTAAATATTTTTCCCTTCTGTTGAAACATGTTCTCTCGTTAATGTCTAGAGTTACACCCAGACCATTATTTATACTAGACAATACATCGTGGATGCTTGTAAAAACTAGGTGAAACGTATTTTTCTTTAGCACTTTGTTTTGTCATGGTAAGTATTATTTACCGGTGGTAAGAGTAAATAAAGCATGTGTTTTGTTGATCTGTTTTGTTTCTTGCTAATTGTGTTGTAGGATGTTTGTTTATACTTGCAGTTAAATGGTGCAAAACCTATCGTTTTTTAATTATTTATTATAATATAACTTCCATTGCAGCTTTAAGTAACAACTGACATAGATATTGATTTAGTTTTTTTTTATTTGCCCGCTATAATTTGAACAAATTCTTGAGACAATTTTATTGTCCTTCAACACAATGTCAAATAATTAAAATTTTTTTATTGTCAAAATAAATGAGATTGAAATTTCTTTTCCTGAAAAATACAAAAAAAATTCTATGAAGTATCTAAGCCAGCGACACGAGCGTAAATACGGCAAAGGGAAATCGCTAATCTTTTCGGCATTTCTCTTTGTCTCCGAAGTAATATTTTAATTAAGGATGGTTGTAGCCCGCAAGGCAATTAAAACTTGTACAACAGACGCTTGTTTTTGGCAACTTAATGTAACACGATGCAAGACCAGACCGGTAATGAGACTGAAGAATTTTTAATTTCCGTTGTAATTAACAAATTTTGCTTGTAATGCTCCTTGAAGACCGTCGACAGTTCTGAGATTTCATTCGTTAAATTTTATGGTTCCGCAACTATGAATTAATGAGGGAATGAGGGAATTAATGAGATGGTTCCAATTTGTTGGTCCGGCTTTTTAGGCGTTTTATTAGGTGATGTAAATATTGGTTAGAGGATAGAAATATTTTTCAAGAATATTATCTTATAAGAGAAATTAAACAAAATATAATGTAATTTCTATTGTATTGTTTTATAATTCTAATGTTGAGTTGTATGGGTACTTGTGCGTTTTATTTATTTTAGTATATTATATTAACGAATATGATGTGAGCCGTGGTAAAATACAATTACGTCAGGACATCCTGTCAACCAAAAGCTGTACACATTTGTTGCAGTTTGTCGAGTTTTATGCGTCTGGCTACACCAAATAACGCTAATGCCTGCCAAATTGCACAATAGTGGAGTCGATAAATACAGTCAATTCACAAATTATGTTTGTATCTTAGTTTAGTGCCTAAGCCTAAATAAGTTATGGTTTGTGACTTCTGTGTAAATATGAAAAAGGTTACTTAATTATAATTCTAATAAAGTAAAATAATAAAACTATAAAGACCTTATGTGTTTCTTTGGTGGTTCAATTTTATTAATAACAATATAGATTACAAACAATTCATTATTTATCGTTCCTTGCTTTATAGGACAGACATATTATACAATTTGTAATATTACAATTATTAAAATTAATTATACTTATTCTACAGTCTACACCTTTTAAATCTATTACTGGCATGTTGAAATTTTTGTTTATACACGATCATACAACGTGCTCCCGAATGCTTGTGAACTTCATTTACAGTAACTTTATTTACACAATAATTTACATAAAGAGCCAGTTATATTTCACGTTCGAGACATTGTCAAGATATAAAATAAAATTTTCTTCATTGCTTAATAAATAACTCAGGCGTCAACTTACTATAATTGAATCGAGTAATTTATTTTCGGAAAATAAGCAGCAAGGCTTATAAATCAGTGCCGCTGACGTGAATTACTATCGCAACGTGTGAATTAATAGCGTCTCTTCGTTCCTTGTTCCGGTGAACAATGTAACGTAAGCAATCACCTGTAACCCCCCGATACTCCACGTTGGTTAATAAATCTTTACTTACATAATTATAAAGTAAAATATAACAAAACATAACAACAGCTTTATTTAAATGTGAGGATAAAACAGTACAATTAAAAGAATTTTAAAATCATGCAACAAGTTAGTAGTTTCCGCTCACGGCTTTGTCAGCAAAAGAACGGTTTCACAAAACGAAATCACATGAAAAGACAATTATAATGTAAGTAAGAGACTTACAATTTTTGATTCCATCATAATTATCAGCTTATGAATAGCAAATACATAGCTATTACAATGTTTTATTATCTTGTGTTTAATTTCAGCTCAAAAGAACACCAAAAAGTTGGTTAATTGCAAGATAATTACTTATCGATACGTGATCATTATCTACTATATTATATAGACTACGATTCTTTTGTCTACTATAAAAGCTTTTAAAAGTGATTGACTGATGTATCAATGCACAAGCCAAACCCTTAGGGCTAGAAACTTAAAATTTCGCACACGTATTCCTCTTCTGACGTAAGCATACAAAGGAAGAATTTTTCAAAATTCAACCTCCAAGGGGCGAAATAAACGGGCAGCGGGCATCCGCTGGATTCAGAAGGCTCAGGACCGGTCAGAGTGGCGCAAGTTAGGGGAGGCCTATGTCCAGCAGTGGACCTCCAAGGGCTGATGGATTTTCGCGTGCGAAGCGGGCAATAGCCAGGTAGTCTTTCAATAAAATTCAGTGACTTATAAGCACGGTATATTGGGGGATCCGGTACGGATTGATTACTTCCATGTTTTCCTTGACTACCGTTATCTAATCCGGAAATAATGATGGATTGTAGGGGTCCGATATTAGGTACCGGCGCACTCAGTGCGTCAATTATATCACAGATATCATAACGTGGCTTAATGAGGGAAGACGGGGGCCGTGATAAAACGCCCTATTTTCTAAGGGCGTGTTTATACTGAGGTATTTTTCTTGGCTTAATGTTAACTTGTATGTATGCTTACTCATATTATCAAGCCGACTCCGGCGGACTCCGATTATAGTCAAGAATTGAAATACATATAATAGGTAAACCAAAATTTTACTTTTAAGAATTATTTATTTTTATTTATTCATTAAACCTATATTGCAACATCCTAAATGTAGGCTTACAAAGGGCGGACTTAATGCCTATCGGCATTCTCTACCAGACAACCCAGGGTGATGGTGAGAACATGTGGCAAGTGACAATAAATTGAACAGTAAAAGTTTTGTTCAGTTACCAATTTCAAAGCAAATGTAAGGAAATTAATTTCGATAAAACGTAGAACCAATTTGGAGGTATATCTCTTCAAATAAAAAATCTATGATGGAGTTCGGATGTCACAAAAAAAACATACAAGTGAATTGAAAATCTCCTTTTTTGAAGTTTATTAAAAACACTAATTCCTAGAAACAGCCAAAATAAATGTATTATATCCTCCCTATCCTTTTATGGCGTCCGTAACCTTACGAATGTTCATTGAGTAATAGAAATTCCTTCTCCCCATGTTTGCTCTCGCCCATAACCGATTTCGTAGATCCAGGTAAGCAAACAAATGTATATACACTATACATACTATATATACATAGTATGTGTGATAAATTATTAGGGGGCGTGTTCACTCAAGTAAAGGTGAGGTTTCATAAGTAATGAAAATATACGTAATAGGAAAATCCTTTAGGTTTATTATTGTAATAAAGTTTTTTTCGTATTAACAGTTGCTGTTGATTGCGACCTTTACAGCTTCACGGGAAAAGAATATTACATAAATATATAATGAAATAATGAATGAATTTTATTTATATGTAATGTAATTATATTAATGTATTTTTTTTATATGAATGTAAAAAAATTAAATGTAATAGTATGGGTACATTGTATGATAGGTCTAATAATAAGGTTAAATTGGTAAAACTACTATACTATGCCGTTATCACGGCGTACAAATATTATTATAATAGTAGAAACACTTTGAAAAGAACCGTCACCATAAAATCTAAAATTGTAACTATGCCATATTATGAGTCGATCTAAAAGGCTTGTTTGTCCCTAAACCATTCTCGTAGGTAATTCTAAATGGACAGTATATCCTACTTTATATTATTATATAAAAGTGAAAGTCTGTCAAGATGTTTCGATGTTTGTCTTTTCATCACGCGCTAACCGTTAATACGGATTACAATAAAACCTGGCACATAGTTCATATCCAGAAAAGAAAATAGAGTACAATCTATCCCGGCTGTTCGTTCCTCTGAGATGATTGAAAAGTTAATATGCTGGTGATTTCGTTATTGAAACTAATCTTGTATCGGAAACTATTCGTAGTATTATTATAAACACTCCGCTTTGGACAAAGATAACATGAGTTACCTGAAGTGATGCGAATGCATTAAATAGCAATTGATGTTCATAAGTCAATATAACGCTATTATAATACAAGATAAGCTAAAGTTAAGATTTCTGACATACGAATTTCTGACTTCTGAAATACGTCGGAAACTATTCCCAGACCTCTAAGTAAACTGTGCTATAACCACGCGAAGTTTGAGATGACTCAGGTAACTAAGTGTTATGCTAAGCTAGAATGTTCCAGAATAGTTGCGACTAGCAATGGACCTTATATTATTAGAAATATAAATACTCCGACACAGCAATTATACATGTATTTATTTATAACTAGGAAATCGCCCTGGCTTCGCTTCGGGAAAAATGGTAAAAAAAAAATTGTATAATGAATATAGCCTATGTCACCCGGGGATAGTGTAGCTTCCCAACAGTGAAAGAATTTTTTAAATCGGTTCAGTAGTTTCGGAGCCTATTCAATGAAAACAATCAAATCTTTCCTCTTTATAATATTAGTATAAATAACTATAATTTGTCTGGTAAAATATTCTTATGATTAATCGAATGTAAAACAAATTTTATCATTTTAATCCATTGAAGTATGATTACTAGCGTATAGCGCCAATGGTCTTCGATTTTCAATGGATTCGTGCGATTTTGAAAGAAGAACGGTGGCTTTATTTTGAAAATATTACCTCCCGGCGGGACACTCATTTATTCTAGATGCCTATTCTATTTTTGTAGCATTATTATTATACATACTACTTATTATTTCTTCTGTGAGCTTCTACACAATTATTTGTTTATATTTTATAATAAGAGTTTCTTCGAGTTAAAAACGAATAGACTTCTATTAAGTTTATGTGTTGTACCTACCATAATTTATAGTTTAGGTATTTATGGCTAAATTAAATGAGTTGAAGTCACTTGAAAACATAATTCTTGCAAAATTTTTAAGTGTTAGTTAAATCCATTTTAATAGGTAGTTACTTGTTTTATATTACTTTTTATTATAATATTTTATTGAGCTTCTAATGTTAGTATATTATTATAACTGATAACATACATATATGTATAGTAAATTAATAAATCTTCCGCTTGTAAATTGGAATTTAGAGTTTTTTGTATCGTTGATGATATTACGATAATAATAAATATGATGTTATAGAGCTAATCTGAGGATTGGCCTGGATAATGATATAAATGACAACAAAATAAAATCTTCTTCAAAATGCATGAATAATTTCCATTTCTTCGCATTCAAAAGAAAGATTTACAAGAATCTTTTAGACTTCTTTTCAGCGACACCAGTGGAATCGGTTCTACGGACATTAGAATTCTACTATCTCCTTAAGTTAATCGCTATTCTATTCATAATGGACAACCGTTTTCTTGTAGCGCTCGTACCTACTGGAGATATAACGCTAAGAAATACACCGCAGAATAGTTTCTCGTGACAATTTTCCCAAGTGTTTTGTGAGAACACTAGTTTGGGAATGTGTCCATTTTATATAACACAGGCTGTATTACTTTTTGGAATTTTAGAAACAAAACTTCGTTATCCACTGTTTAAATAATTTAGTTTTTAGAAATATTACACAAAAACGTAGTATTTTGTAACAATAATTCCAGTAATAATTTTATCCATTCCAGTAGTAATAATAGAAAGTGCCCATTACATTTTCAAAACTAAAATGGTTAAGTCAATCCGCACTTGGCCAGCGTGATAGCTGTAGACTAATTGCGGAACAAGGGAAACACTACTGTGACGTTTATAACTCTTAAAGATAAAAACGTACAGGAAAATGTGATTTAAATTGTTACAGAAAACTGAGTCGTGGAAACAGTCCTTCTCACCTCAGACAGTCGAGCACCGTCTATCGGACTCGAATAGAAATGGTTCATTTCTGCTCTCGCGACCACTTTACTCGCATTATCCGCTATAGCGTCGCGATACATCGCCTTAATGTGCGCTGCAAGACATTCTGGCTTATTTCGATATCCTCGCCTGTTATTGAAGCCGAGTGGGAATTTAAACCGGTCGCTTGTTTGCTATGTTAGCGATTATTTTGAAGTATTTGTCTGCCGCTCCGTTTTGAAATATTTTTTTCTAATCTTACATTAGATGAATAGTTTTTAATATACTTACTCCTTATCATAAAAATAAGCAAAGTTATAGAAGGCACATAAAGTGTTTTTTTTTCTTTCATTCTTATGGAAAACGATATACATAGATGAAACACATTATAACGATGCAATAGCAAAAGTAGATTAATTAAATGTTTATATGAATAAGTTCGTTAAACTTTAACAATGTAACAATGTTTAGTTTACTAATGATAACTATAGCACTGAAACTACTATTACTATCTTCTAAAAGTCCTTATCATCTTTTGTGTTAATAAACCCTCAATAACTATTGCTTTTAGCATGAAGACCGCTTTTGTTTTGATACTTTGTATGGTGCAAAAAGATCCAAACAACAAATACGTATATAGTGGTAGTTTTTGGACGGCGATGAGTATTTTTTATCATAGATTTGCCCGTTATTTCGGAGGGCATATTAAAAATAATTTGTTAACTTTTAAGGTTTCTTCTATCAGGCATTAAATTTAAATATTTTGAAGCAAAATAACAACACATTAACTATGGTAACCAAACCCTCCGATTAGCGCTAAAGCACCGTGGTCGAACAAACCATTCTTAATTACAGAGACGCCTCCACAATAAGCAGCTAATGGCTTTAAGCTACTCTATACAAGAACCGAGTTAACACAGTAGATCTCCAAATTGTACTGCCACCCAATTACTCATGGCTCAGTATCAAATCCTCGCGATATTCTCGTGTGTGCGTTGCAAATTGTCTTGTTAGCTCTCTTGCACGACGGCGAGACATTGATTGCATTAACTTGGATACGGCAACTATATATTTGAAATTTTTCTTTAAATGGAAACAGACGGAAACATTAGACACAAAGATAAAGTTTTAAGTTATGATAACTTAAAATGCTTAGTTTTAAATTTCTTCTCTAGCTAACGATTTATAAAAATAACGTAAAAAACAACACATAAAATACCGTAATAATTATGATACCTATGTATATACAAAATAATATAATTTGTACACCATAATATGGCAAATGTGATAAAAGTTGTACATTGTTATAAAAGTTGAACCAAATTCTTTATAATAGTATCTAATGATCAAAAGCACTCAAACTCATGCAAGTTGAACAGATTCCAAGCAGTCCTGTTGTAAATCGCTGATCTCTCAATAATCAGTTCTGTTTAGTAATTATCTAGTCCACTCTACCTGGTCTAGTAATTATTTTTCACTTACTTCTGGGCTTTTTAACAGAAAACTGGTTAAAATTGAGTCTGCACAAACATCAGCTATTCTAGATGAACAGAAAATAATTCCAGAAAATACATATTATTATATTTGGAATTGAAAACGACTGTATAATATTATTACATGTATACTCGAATTTATAAAAAATATTCTTTATTTTAATAAATTAATTACACATCCTTATGTTTCTACCACGCAACAGAATTAGGATGTCCATGTAATATTACCATAGTTGTAAATTATAAGCAGTAGAAGATACTCGACGCTTGTCAAGCGGTATAATTAATTGAAACATTGTCTACGACCGAAACTTGCTTCGACGTCACTCTGAAGATAATTATATTCGTTTTACATAATAACCACAAAACATGTGTGGTAATATAGAACTTAAATTAATTAATTTTTTTATTGTCTCTTTATTGTAAACCTATAAACTAGATCATAATGGGCGGACTTAATACCTGATGGCATTCTGTCCAGTCAACCCTGGGTATAAGCTAAAAGTTGCGGTAGGTGCTACAAACAAAATTATATTTCAATATTAAATATGTTTCTAACCAAGATCCATCCATAATTATTAATCCATTATAACTATTTAAGAACAAGAAACAGTTTTTTCACAAGCATTTTCCACAACTACAATACGAAACAAATTGAGGTCGGTTTACGTACAGAGTTAAGAGATACAAACAACTTCATATAAAATTAATAAATTGACTAATTATGGTCGTAGCGCACGTATCAACTCGGAAAGGGATCGGCACCGGATCGCCTCGCCGTCAACCTAACGTAAGCTCGGCTACGGCTAGGCGACGCCGCGCTTACGGCTCGCCGGCCGCTGGTTGACGGAATGAATGACAGCAGTTCGCCGACGCAACGGTAGCCGCGGCGCGGCGCGCGCACGAGGAAACGGAAAGTCGACGGATAGCGTACGGTGAGACGTAAGCGCGGGTACGGCAAGTCGTCCACGCACCGTAAGCTTGTCTCGAGGCGAGGCGATTACGTTACGGATCCGATAAGTGTGCTTTACAGTAGGGAGTTTCATACAAAGAATACTGACATGCAAGAGTTGATACGTTTACGTTCCGTTTACGAGTTGATATGTGTGCTATGACCATTAGTAATCAAAATTAAAAGTCTATTTTGAATACGTATAAAAATTTCGTTAAAACCCACACACAATTTTCTAACTTTGATTGTGAAAGTTGTGTAAATTCTCACGCAATGTATTTGCGATCGGCTTTCCTAAATTTATTTCACCGAGAATAAATTATTTGTTGACAAAACAGGTACATATTTTATGAGCAAACTGGGACTTTAATTTTATTTTTGTAAACAAAAAAAGCCGAGCAACACAGAAACTTCTAAAACGAGTGCGCTGCGCAAAAATTCATTTAAATCTACGGTTGGGTGGTTTTCTGTGAAGGAATCTCTGGATTCCATCAATTTGCGCGAATTTCTTTAGTACGAAGCGAAATTTTCTCTCGCACCGATAAATTAGACGGTGCTGATTTATTTGGCGCGTTGTTAATCTTGGCTATTGGGTGCGGGATAGAAAATTGTAGCCCTATTTTCTCTTACCGTTCTCGGTTCTTGTTATCAGCGTGCGAAACATATTGTTTGCTTGTTCCTTTTTATAGCCTGACAGGCTGACGAAAAAACGGATTGTTCCGATTGTACCCTTACGTTAGTCTTGATTGTGCTTGCCTTAAATAATGGGTTTTCGGACTTCCACTTAAATAATCTTACTACATAAAATAGAGGGTGTAACTCTATGAATATGACGGGTCATTGAATGACAGGCGACGATGCAAAATCTAATATGATAAGTATAAAATCCTCGTGTCACGGTGTTTGTGGTTGAACTCCTCTGAAACGGGTCGATCGATACTTATGAATTTTTTGGTATATATTTAGAAGATAAGAGAATAGGTCGTTAAGTATATTTTATACCACTAGGTGATTAGGGTGTCCCTATATACGGTGTCCCCTAAGATATAACTTATAAGGCAGAACAATGTTTTCCCAGTCAGCTAGTAGTTGTATAATTAGTGTAGTTATTAGTGTTCAAGGAATTCTTTTGCCGTTTTCTGTTATTAAAATATGCCATGGCTCAAAGACGGCGGCAGTAGAAAATGTGTATGAATTAAGTGAAGAAATAAAGAATTTTGGATGTTTGTGTTAAACTTAAACTTTTTTATGTATCCGATATTACTTAAATTTAGAGTAATTGTTATCTATACTGCCGAGCATGTTTCTGTGTACACGAAAGGTGGCTAGATTATTTCCTTAGTTGGCTGGCTAGTTTTCTAAAGTCAGTCCACGTAAAATTCGTGCAAGACGGTAAAGATCTTTACTCGCCTAGCTTACTTACTGCAAACCTACTAAAAGCAATCCAAAATAAAAATAAATTTTCGTTCTAAAACCAGTTAGCTAAAAGTAGACGGCATTGAACATATAATCACACAACCTCGTTTACAAGCCGCTATCATTAAAAAAAGGTAATAAATGTATATTTCTCAATATGAACTCTTGCCATATAACATTTTTCACATTCTAGCGACTTTATATTAAGTCGTAAATTCGAAAAAACAACGTAACAGCCAATTTTCGACACACTTGTTTGCGAGTCGATTCTTTGTATAGGGGACGTGAGTGAAAGGAAATAGGATTTTGTTATTTTGGTATTAAATTGATTTTGTAAATACTCGTAGGTATTTAGGTATGTATCTAAGTTGTACGTATTTAGTCGTTATATAGCAAAAGGAGATCTCCCGCTAAACGAGTTGTGTTGCCTGGGAGGCGGTCGAGCCCCAACTGATGTTGTTGGAGCATTTGTATATATGCCAGCGATCTTAGAAACTTTGATAGCGTGATTCAGGTTGGTGTGATGTCACCGTGTGACGCATGTGCGCTGTCGCTACAGTTTATACTTCAAGTTAGTTTGTCATGGTGCACAAACGGGCGTACGCTCACTTTGAAAAAGATACTCGACTTTTTTATGCATATAGCCGACAATCAAATTGATGAGCAATTTGATGATAAGTAGTCATCATCGCCCATGGACATCGGTAGAAATCACCAATGCGTTCCTATCATATTATGTAAGAACCCTCATTCTTTGTACCTCTCCTAGGAGTCGTGTGCTGAAAAAAAAAGAAAATAAACGAGCATATTTTGTCCCTGCATTCATCGAAAGTTTACCTTCGTTTCGCCAAGAGTTACTACTTCCTCCGAGCAAGGAAATAAGTCTCTTGCTATAAATTTTCCTCGTAACCTTCTAGGATACTTTCCCGTGTACTCCATTGCCCTAAAGTGAGTTGACACTAAATGGGCAGTAGTCATTACGAAGTAAATTATCAGTAGAAACACTCATATATAACACTAATATTAAAACTTTAGAATATATCTTCGAAATGTGTCTATTTTATAAATCAAGATAGGTTAAATAAAATGTCGGGAGGAACTCTCACCCTGTATAGAGATGAGTCGTTTAACCCCTACGCCCGGACGTGAGACCTCGTACGTGTTTAAAATCTTCAAAGGAAATGTCTCGGGAAACTCTAAACTTTTTATAAATGCGTGTATTTTTTAAAATAAAATATAAATTATTACATAATAAAATAAAAATAAATTAATATAGGTAACTATATTGGACTATGGGCTAGTACCAACCCCGCTTCGCTTCGGAAAACTGTCGAAGTATTAAAACCGTCATTTCTATCAATAGATAGATCAATAGATCCTCAAGTGAAATAATAATAAAAAATACCTCTTGTGTCGAATTATATCAAAAGAATCCGCTTTTAAATCAGCTGAAAAGTTTTTGAGCTGAGCTGAACTAACAAATCGAAAACGAAATCCAAAATTTATTGTAATGGGCGCGTTTATTTATGCCCCGATTAATCCTTTTTTGTAATAAAATTATATTTTAAAAGGCGAAGAAAGAGAAAGCTAGATATGCACTAAAAGCAGAACCTACATTCAGTGTTGGTGATATGGGTGAATTTCAACAAACTCGAATTTTGCCTAATTACAGTGGCGAATTTAAATTTGCTGTTTCTGATAAATTTTTTTGGCCTAAATAATAGATAAAGAGTAGTACTAATTAATCATATACTAGAGATCGAAAAAAAATGATTAGTTCATGAGATATTTCCATTTGAAATTATCAAATGCCACCGAAATTATTAAAGGACCACCGGAATTAAAATCCAAGCCACCGAAATTGATTAAATTTAAACTTGATGTTTCTAATACACTTTATTTGGCATAAATAATATGTAAATAGTAGTGATAATTAGTCATATAGTAGAGATTGAAAAAAAAATTATTTGTTCCGGAGATATTATCAAATTACACTATCAAATGCCACCGAAATTAGGACCACTGGAATTAGAATTTGATCCACCGAAATTGATTTAAGTATGCCCTTGAGAAATCATAAAGGCAGGATCATTTAATACTTTAAAGATATTATGTACATTTTGAAGAATTGGAGTCTAGATGAACGGACTCCTTTTAGCGGTAATTAGACAGGCCCATTGCACTTCTGAGCCACGTTTATAAGCTGTTTTCGAGGGTCCTCACAAATCGCATTCCACGCAGGCTTGACGACTTCCAGCCTCCCGAACAAGCAGGATTCCGAAAAGGCTACAGCACCATAGACCATATACATACATTGCGGCAGATTATACAGAAGACCGAGGACTATAACTTGCCGTTATGTATAGCCTACGTGGATTATGAGAAGGCCTTTGATTCTATCGAGATCTGGGTGGTACTAGATTCTCTCCAGCGGTGGCGGATCGACTACCGGTATATCGAGATGTTGAAGTGTTTGTACTCATCCGCCATCATGTCCGTCAGAGTACACGACACAGCAACGAACCCCATCCAACTGCAGAGAAGTGTCAGACAAGGATGTCATATCCCCAAAACTGTTCACCGCTGTGTTGGTAGACGTGTTCAAGCTGATGGAGTGGAAACAACATGGCATTAATATCGATGGCGAATACATCACACACCTACGATATGCCGATGATATAGTCATCCTGGTGGGTTCCCTGGAAGAACTTGGAACAATGCTCGGGGGACTTGAACAGCGCCTCACAACGGGTGGGTCTTAAATCATGTCGAATGTCCATGTCACACCCGTATCGGTTGTTGTTGACGGCGTTGCTCTCGAAGTTCTAGACGAATACAATTACCTGGGACAAGTGATCCAGATGGGTAAGTCCAACTTCGAGAAAGAAGTCACTTGTAGAATCCAACTCGGATGAGCTGCGTTCGGGAAACTCCGTCATATATTGTCGTCCAAAACACTACCTCAGTGCTTGAAGTTTAAGGTGTTCGAGCAGTTTGTGTTGCCGGTGATCACATACGAATCCGAGACGTGGTGCTTTACTATTGGCCTAATCCACAACCTCAGAGAAGCGCAGCGGGCTTTGGAGAAGGCTATGCTTGGTATTTCTCTACATGATCGCATCAGAAATGAGGAGATCCGTAGACGAACAAGGGTAACCGACATAGCTCGAAGAATTAGCCGGCTGAAGTGGCAATGGGCGGGCCACATAATGCGAAGGACCGATAACCGTTGGGTAAGAAAGGTCCTCGAATGGCGCCCACGTCTCGGAAAAAGGAGCATAGGATGATAGGACGCCCCCCGACCAGGTGGACTGACGACCTGAAGAAGACAGCGGGCATCCGCTGGATTCAGAAGGCTCAGGACCGGTCAGAGTGGTGCAAGTTAAGGGAAGCCTATGTCCAACAGTGGACCTCCAAGGGCTGATGGATAGATGGAGACACGCTTGTATTTCTATGGCCTATACTTCCCTATACGCTTTGATTTGCCACCGGAGCCACCGAGATTGCGCCACCGGACTTAGAAACAGAGACAAAACTTGAATTTTAAAGAAAACTTTTAGTCACAGGTTAACTTTTATTTCACAGTTGTAGTTGAAAACCGTTAATGGAACCCTCCATAAAATTTCTAGATAATCTGCTTTGTACTTTTACTAATATACATGACATCGGAATTGGATGATTTTGTATTCCTGCGCCACCGCAGTTAGTACTTACGTGTTTGGCAGGAAAATTACGCAGCCAGTCGGTCATCATAACACGCAGTTATCAAGAGCACAACTGAACGGTGCGGGGAGAGCCAGTAAGGTGTCTTCCAAATCGTGAAGTAACAAGTAATGAAGTATACAAAATGCGCCACCGGTATTGCTTTTTTTTGTAGGACATTTTTAAAAGATGTTTTAGGAGCTGTTGTTTAATCTTAAATTACTCCATAAATATATATTAGTTGTGTTATTTAATGTATTTCTAAAAAACATTCCCTTTCAATGAAATTTATTTACCAAAAAAAATTAAATTAACAAAATATGTAAATAAACGCAGTTTGGACAGTACACCGGAATTAGATTTTAGGTCTTAGATATTTTTTTATTAAGAATCTATGTATTAAATACCTCTGAATACTTCACTATCATGTAGATCACTACTTAAACTACCTATATAAAATTATGCATAATTGTAGTTTACTTCCACACATTAATTTTCAACCTCGCCGTCTCAAAAATGCACTTGGGAAATTCACCCATATACGCTTTTCTGAAATAATTATATCTAATCCTTTTTCCTTCCAGCGCTTTCTACACAAGCTATATATTCTTCTAAGCATTCTATGATTGTAGATTAAAATTAGATTTAAAAGCAATTGCGCGCAATATCCAGAAGTCACGTTTCATGTACGTCTTTTTACGTGACGCTTTTATTAGCGCTGAGAAATCGTCGCACGTGCTTTTGAAATTTTTAAATTACTGCACACAGTAAATTTAAACTTAAACTACTCTTTGCTTTCTGTGTCCTGCAATTTTATTGGTAGAGGTACGTTTTCAAAATGGCTACCAGCTGGCTAGCCAAGACGTTTGTTTTGTTGCAGGTATTAAATCTATACTAATATTATAAAGCTGAAGAGTTTGTTTGGTTGAACGCGCTAATCTCAGGAACTACTGGTTCGAATTGAAAAATTATTTTTATGTTTCATAGTTCATTTATCGAAGAAGGCTAGATAGGCTATAATCATATATTTTAGTAGTTAGTTTTTTCCACAAATTAATGCGGGTGAAACTGTGGAGCACAGCTAGTTATCTTATATTTATCTGGTAGGTTTGCAGAGTCGTACAGAATTTTGTTTCATTCAGGAAAGTCGCCGATGAGTTGTCGAACAAAAATTTGGACGCTCTCCTTAAGTTACATGAAAGTTATAAATATTTTACAATTTTAGAAGCGGGATATATTACGAAACATAAAGCATTTTATAAAGTTTCTGTTTACTGCAATTTTAACACACGAACTCACACGCCATAGTCGTTAGCGAGTTAAACACAGAAGTTCACAGTGATCGATCTCTGAGAGTGCACGAAGGGTGAAATGCATAAAGCGCACGGCTTGGACTTAGCTCAGATAACAGCCTAATGTACTATGACTGCACTATGTAAGTAAGAATAAATCCTGACAAAAAATAACCGACTTCAAAATTTGAGATTACTCAAATACTACTCGTCAGATCTCGCTCTTTAAGTGGGATCACATGAAAAGCACCAGCTTAGATTTAAAAAATCATCAAAATCAGTTCACACAGTCCAAAGTTCTGAGGTAACAAACATAAAAAAATACAGACGAATTGAATACATACTTCCTTCTTTTTTGAAGTCGGTTTTTGAGTTCTCCCTAATTTTGAAGTCGGTTATTTTTTTTCAAGAATTATTGTTCGTACAAATTTTAAGTCTGAGCAAACTGACCATGGTTTATTTTATAGATCTCATCCGTAGCCCTGTCTACGCGTGCTACGACAATGCTACGCGTTTTTTACGCGTTAGTTACAATGCTGCAATGGCGATATGGCGGCGCAATGAAAAGCGCATTTCTGAAATATGAAAATCATAAAATAGTATGCACAAGTGGAGCGTGGATAGTAAAATGTTTTAGAAATAGAACATTGAAGATGATGACAAATTTTCTTTCATATGTTTGTTTTTGGGTCTTGAGTTTGTGCAGTCAAGTTAGCGCCCCGTTATAAAAAACGGGCTGAATCTTGGAATCCAATTACATTGACTGTATTAAGATGAAACTTTCTCTATTATGATTAATATAGGTACATCATACTAAAAACATAACCCATTTTTGACAGCTTTTGTTTATTTTTTGCCTTATATAATTTTAATCTTCTAAACAAAAGGAGGGTATTTATATTTCAAAACGGTGTAAAGTCAAAGTTCTTCCATTTACACGCACCCAGAGCTTTTTCAGTCTAAAAAACTCCGCATACGTCAATGTTTGTAACCTTGAAACTTCCCTCCGAAAGGTTTTTGACGTGGAATGACAGTATCATTATTTTTAGAAGTAATAAAAGAGACCCAACGCACTCGCGGTAACACGGGTTTCCACTTTGCGACTCATAAACGCGTCTTTTGTTAACACGCCCCGTTAGCTTACTTACGTGCGAGTGTAATATAGTGAATGCGAGCGAAAAGTTTCATTTTGTATGTTATATTGTTGTTGTAAAGTCATGAGTTATTAGTTGTGAGTTTCGTAAGGAATTGAATGACCTAGTTAACTCATAACGCTCTAGCGTTAAGCCAGCTGTTCTTTCAGTAGTAAAAGGGTTTTTTGTCACTTAGTCTTTTGGCTACATAGGTTTTACATTAGGTTCTAAAGACTTTGATTTGGGGGGAAAGGGACAGTTTCAAATACGACCATGACTTTAAAATATTGTTTTATGTAATCCATGTTAAAACTTTAATAATATTGAAGTTGACATTACATTGTAACGCGCTAGTCTTCATTAAAACCTAGAGTATACAACACCACGCTGCTCCAGTGCGTATTGGATTAAGTTGGATTAACATATTAATTATAGGGCTTACCAAAGTTTACCTTTGCTAGAATTATTTTATATAATGAGGATTATAACCTAGCGTAACGGTTCTCAAAATTTTATACTCAGTAGATATTAGCTGTATTCTTCACGAGTTTTAACCACCTCTAACCGGAGACGTTATTTACCTCGTGGTCATTCGTGTTACTTTTTATGTACCTACTCCCTATGACTGTGTTATTACGAGTAGGTATCTTTTGTAAAGCATCCTCCTTTTTGAGTCAGCTGTCATACATTTTCTTTATTTATTTATTTATTTACTAGCAATTGCCCTCGCTTCGCTTCGGAAAAAATCTTAGGTGCTTTAGTTAACTTACATAACATACTCTTAAAGCAGCGTGATCGCTCATTAGAACCAAGTTACTATGAAAGGTCAATACTCGAAATAACGATTCGATATTTTTAGGGTTCATTACCTCAAAAGAAAAAATACGGTTCCCTTAAGATCACTTATTACTCCATTGCCCGTCTGTCTGTTTGTATTTCAAGACCTTTTTTCTCAGGAACGCGTGAAGGTAACAAATTAAAATTAATCCAACACTCAGGTCTGCAATCCCTAGGAGCTGTGAAAACATATAATATTCTGTATCGTCAACGCAATCAAAAAACATTCGGCCAGAAGATAATTATGTCTTAGGTAAAAAATAGGTTGAATAAAAAATTTTAAAAATGTGAATTTGTAAGTATCACAAAAAAAACCTATTTGCAGAACTTGGTAATTTGTTCGGGACCCATATATGGGGACAACAGTTTTTCAACGGCAAAGTAAAGTGTTAGGTTTTACTAAATAGTTAAGTTAGGTTCAACAACCCTAGCGCACACTGAGCTGGTTGCTTTTACTTATTATTATTATTTCATCATAGTATTTTCTAAATTTTGTGTTTCCTACTATAGCTACCCTTCCCATTTCCCTTAGTACTTAAATAACATTGAATAAATAAATTGTACGATGACGTTTGCTGATCCATCAGTATTTCACGTTAGGTACCCAGACTTTAAAAAAAGAAGTAGTCTTAATTATATCGTTCTCCAAGGTACAATCTATGTCTATACCAAAACACATCAAGATTGGTTCAGCAATGACAGAGAGTTAAGGTTAATTCGATGAGTTATGTGATACTTAATGGTAATAAAGGTGCAACACATTTTCGCATTCATTACATTGTAGTTTCGGCAAATCAATAATTCGGCAAAGGGAAGATACTGCTTCACAGAAAATGAGAAAATTCAGCACTCTGCACCCTCAACACGATGTTCCTCAGGACTGCATTATAACAGAACTACAACATCACTACTACGGAAATCTAAAAATTACGGAACACTTAGTTATTTCAAAGAACAATCCTAAGCTTGATTTAACACGCCGCAATACGTTTTGTTTAGTGGAGTTATGTTTTTTATTATCAATTATTCAATTTGTTCAATGTCTACTATTTGTGCAACACTAAATTACGATTTTTAACCCCTTCCAGAGTGAAATATAAAAAAATGCTAAATTTACGTTGGAGGTCATAAATACGCAATTAATGATTTAAAAAAGTGAATATAAATATAGATATTTAGTAAAAAATACTTCAGTGCCATATTCTAGCTCCATCTTGCGAAATACAAATAAACTAAGCAATGTATGTATGCCTTATTTTGTGTGAAGAAACGGTTTTTGTAAGTTTAAAACAAATTAAAAACTCGTTTTTCGGTTTTGGTATCGTGCAAGTATCGATTTACAACTTAAAAAATCATTTATTTCGAAATAACAGACATACACTTCAATTATATTTATGTGTATTTGAATTATTATAAATTTGTAAAAAATAAGTACTCCAGTGCCACGCTTTGGCTCCACCTTGCAAAATATAAAAAAAAAAACTAAGAAATGTTTGTACCTATGCCTCAATTTGTGTAAATAAAAGGTTTTTGTATGTTTAATTATGGCTTTGTTATGGAATACTAAAAAATTGCCTATAATTTAAGTTGAAGACTCGATATTGTAGTAAAGTCCTGTTGAAATCCGTTCAGTAGCTTCAGAGATTAATGAAGACAAACAAACAGACAAACAAAAATTAAAAACTGATTTTTCGGTTTTGATATCGTGCTAGTAACGATTTATAACATGAAAAATGCTGTTATTTCGAAATCACAGACAGACATACTAATTATATTATATATTAAAGGTGTATGTATTAAAGGCGTTGGCGTGAATCAACACATACAGAGCCATCTAGTTGCCAAGATAGTAATCGATTATTTATTGGATATCGGTTACTCATACAGAGTTAATTTGCGTTTTTCTACCACTTCCCAGATGAAATTTATAAAATGCTGAAATTATATTGGAGTTCATAGATACGCAAACAATATGCTCTTAAAAACAAAATACAAAAATAGATATCCACTCAGTAATAGGGATTTTAATTAATGAAAAAAATAACCTTTAAATGCATTTTATGGCCTTTCCATGCAATATAAGTAAAATCTAAGAAATGCATGTATAACTCTTTTTGTACGGAGAATACGTTTTTAAAAGTTTAAAACAAATCGGCTGAATTTTTTTTATTTTTCCATACAAACTATCCCTAAGGAACCCTTTAGTATGGAACCCTAAACAATTGCTTAGTTGTTAAGTTGAACACTTTGCAATATCCTAGTAAAAGTGTTGTTACAATTCGTTCAGTGGTTTCGGAGATTAGCGGAGACAAACAAACAGACAGACAGACAAAAATTTTAAAAACTCATTTTTCGGTGTTGGTATCGTGCAAGTAACGATTTGCAGCTTGAAAAAATCATTTATCTCGAAATCACAGACAAACTCTTCAATTTTATTAATATGTATAGATGTATAGATTTATGCTTTATTGACCCTTAACAAATAAGTGGTACAAAAGGCGGACTTAATGCTAAACAGCATTCTCTACCAGTCAACTTTAGGAATGTGCAGAGAACAATGAAAGCGGTACAAGTGAGAGAAAGAGAAATTACAAGAAAATATATTGTTTTTTTCTTTCTTCTCTTTTATTTTCGACTTGTGTGCCTTTGATGCAAGGATGTTAATGGGTCACGGTTACTACTTGGGATGGCGGGTCTATAGTAACGGTAGTCGTAGTTCGACTATTCACAAAATAATTTTTTTCAAGTCCTCATCTTTTATCATTCTCCGTCTATATCATTCGTCAAATGTATACCTCGAAAAATGTTTACTTATTCAATGACAGCACCATTACAAGTGTACTTTACTAATTCAAATTTACATCAAAGCGAAACGAACTCGATAAGCAACAAAACAGAATCGGGAAGGTATGCATAACGTTTGCACATTAAATTTCCATTAAAATAATGCAGAGGCAATGTTCGTATTTTCCTCATTGAGCTACCGTGAAAGCTTTATAACAACGGCATAAGACTGAATATCGAAAACTTGATGTGTCTTTATGAGATGGTATCTAAATTGCTGGGAGTATTAGAGTGAGCGGGGACAAAATGTGTTTCGAGTCCAGTAGGGTGAGTTTTTATGAACCCAATGGATGCAGAGGATGTTTTTCTATTATATTTATATTAACGGCTATTAGTAATTAAGGCGATCGTATATTTTGTTAGGTACTTGTCTGATAGAGTACACACAAAGGATATTCAATTAATTTAAGGTTGCCTTATTAAAACATGCCGGAAATTTCCCATTTGCGCTGTTTGTGGGTCGAGGAATTTAACATTGCTAAATAGCAACCCAATGCTAATACCAACGTTATTAGTTCCTAAAATAATATAAATATAGAAAAAAGAGCCTTGTAGAAAGATAATCGAATATTTTCAAAAAAGAAATACAAAATTTAAGTTTCTTATATTCCATCTCTTTTTTTTTTGTTAAGATTTTGAGTTATTCCTAATTATGCGTATTTAATTTACTTTGACTTCGTTGATGATTTCCTCATTTTATTACTTGTTCGAAGTTATTTTGAAGTCGGTTATTGTTTATGTTAAAAGTTACTGATGTTAATAAAATTACGCAAATATTTTAATGTCAGTGATAAATTATTACGTATGTACTCTCTGGCAGCTATTGATATGACAAGTCTTTGAAATACGCGTGTTAATGACAGTTTTCAAAGGGTGGAAAATGGAGTATTTAACACGTGATGAATCGTTTCTAATGCATATTCATTTATGAATAGGGTAAGGGGACATCTCTAATTTATTTATTTAACGTTGGTACCCGGATACATTTTCATTCATCGCATATTTTAGGATTTTGTCCATAGATGAAAATACTGAGCTCTACGATGATTTGCGTCTTTCTGTATGTTTTTCTGACTATCATCTAAATAATACTCTTTTTACTGTACTTTTGTATAGGACATAAAAATTTGAACCAATATCATATGGTTTATTTCAGGGGCTGACTGGTGTCCTACAAAGAACGTTAATATATTGTACTGTGTTTGTTCTGTTTTAATATTATATTAAGTTCAGTGTTGGTTGGTTGCATGTCCGAGCAACGAGCAATTCAGACCAACAGATATGGAATCTTCGCAAGTATGCCAGTAAAGGTTTATTTAATCCCAGCAAGGGACGTATCTGCCTCTTGATTGTACAAAGATAAAACGAGAAAGAAAACACCCGTCTCATTCGGTTTTGATAGCGCATCGAGAACAAAATGCAAGTACTTTATCTCACCAGTCATTTGGCCGTGCATCGGATTAACGTGTATTTAAAAGTCAGACAATTGGACTGGACAAGCTAATGGATTTTTCAGCTTCAAGTCCTGATACGATAATGCCTTTCGTATTGACGTACTAACGAAATAAAACTGGTTTAAAAATTATGTACCGGATATATCTGTAAGCTGCAGTATTAGTATGAACGGATGGTTATTTTCGTTTCTTTTTTTGACCCGCAATGCGTCGGTGATATTTATGGGTCTGACGTACGTTTGAGTGGTAGTGCTTGCCATAAGCTCAGTGAAATGAAATGAAATGAAATGAAATAAGTTTTATGAAATGAAATAAGTTTTATTCGAAGTAGGTTTGTTACAAACACTTTTCAGTGTTTGTTAAATTATGTTAAAAGTTAATATCGATTCGTTTCCTCTTGTTTTAATTAGCCTTTCAGCTATCGCCTCCACCGATAACAGATACCATCGATATATCACGCTGATTGAACATCAGAATACGAGATTGGATCGCAATTGTCGATTCCCTTTTTATTGCCAACAATTCGGTCGGGATTCCTTAATGTGGCCCATTATTTTAAAGGTATCCGAACGAAGTTATTGAAGATTTTAGCGTTTATCACTTGAGATACGATGGTGACCGTGAAAATAAAATTGTTACCTTATTATAATTTACGACGTATTACGATCAATATATTCTTATCGGTACATTAACCTATGATGTTATTTGTCAAAAGCAACTGAAACTTAATTCTATCCTAATATTGTAAATGTAAAAATTTGCAAGGATGTATGGATGCTTGTAACTCTTTCACGCACAAAATGCTAATCGTATTTTCATGAAATTTAATACAAAGGTAGACCATAATTTATTTAGATTATGGCAATTTTTTATTGATGCCTGATGATGATTGAGCTGCCTGCATGCGAGCCAAGTGAGTGAGTATGTGAGAGATATATTTGTACTCGAATCATGGGTGTTATAAGATCTTATTTGTGTTGTCCATGCCATACGCGACACAAGGACGCCTACTGGGGGGTATGATTATTTCTGTAAAACACAAAATAATGAGTAAACACGTAACAGTAATTAAAAATCACTTGTAATAGTTCGTCTATTAGTTCCTTTATTAAGGCAGCTAAATGTTCAGTACAATAACGTATTGGCTCACGTATTGGTTCAATCTGCTCGATCTTTATTAATGGCAGTGATCTGTTACTAGCCCTGATTAGATCAATCGATGCAGCCACAGTAACTGAATTCTAGAGAGTTCTTAGAGACATTCACTTACAACTCTATCGAGCTGGGGAAAGTAACGGCAGGATTTTAAGAGAAAAACACTGGGTAAGTGTGAGTGGAACTCGTGTGATGAAGGTTCCGTGGAAAATTTATTAATAGAATAAAGATTTGTGGTAGGTATACATCTCTTTCTGTTGATTAGTTATTGTTAAAAAAACCTAGGGATTTAAACAGGCGTGATTTCGAATCCAACACGCTTTTCTAGTTTTTCAAATTATGTATGTTTTAAAAATTTGTTATAATTTGCGTGAAGGTGAAGCAAAACATAATTTCCTCGCAATTATTGCATACCCGAGAATCCCAGTGAAGTCTTTCAATTCGTACTTGGTCAGTGCGCATAATACGATGGCATAAGCTGAGAAAAGTTATCGTGGGAGATGATACGGGCAGACAAGTAGTACATTATGTGGTTTTATCTAAACAGCAGACAAATAAGACGAGTTTCTGATAGCAGGTGGATGTCATTGACCATGGACACCAAGTTATCACTAATGCGCTGTAGACCGAACAGAGGAGGACTTGAAAAAAAAAGCAAAATATTAATCCTACTAATAATATAAATATGAAAGTTCATACGAATGTTTGTTGCTCTTTCACTGAAAAACTACTGAAAAAAATTTCATAAAATTTTGTACACTGGTAGACCATAATCTGGAATAAGATATAGGGTATTTTTTATCCCAGAAAATGCAAGCAAAACTGCGGACAGAGCGCAACAACAACAACAACACAACAATATATAATAGCAAAAGTTTATTAGCTCTTAGTTTTTCGTAGGTTTTTTCTTAAGACAAACGTAACCTTAAAAAGTGTTTCAAATCGAAGAGCAAAGTTGCAACCTATTCGAGTAACTGAGAACTTATTAATGATCCAACAGAACTCCTTGGCAACTCGTTAGGGGTGCAATAAATAACGTACGAAGTGCCTTTCGGCTCGTGTCTTTCAATCTTTTAATGGAAACGTTCTACTGATACTAAGCGTTTAATCACGTAGCGTTTAAAGTACTCGTAGTATATTTCTTATTGCTTTAAAATACAATAAGTAAGTGTTGTGTGTGGGACAAAAAATCGACATGCCATATTTATTGCTTGTTGTATTAAAAATTGGAACAATATTAAAAACAATTGTAATTGATTGTGTCAACAATTGAATTGCATAATAGAAGATAATTCGCTCGTTCTAATTGTGATATGTTTCTAAATTTTTAAACACAAAATCAGGCTTGAATATTTGAGATGAAAGTTTTTTGTCGAATGGAGGACAGTTAACGTTGAATCGAATGCTTTCGGCATTTATAGCTCACACGTCTCTATCAATTTAAATAACTAATGTTGTGTACATATAAAACGTTTTCGTATTCGGTCGACAAATAAAATATTAGGTAACTGTATAAAAACCCACAGCAAAAACCGAAGCAAAGCAAAGCGATTAGGCACTGATAAAAATATAAACTCAATTTTTTTTCCAGATAATAAGAAAAATGAATTATACTGTTTGGCTTTATTTTGTTAATTGCCGGCCGATAAAGATAATTAAGTATTCGTTTTATTAATCTCTTAATGGGCAAATGAAAATTAAATGTAAGATTATTGTTGAATATAATTTGGAGAGTTTATATAACATTAATTTTAAGCTCATTTAATTTACGGGTCAATCTATCATATGCTATTAAGCTCATTACAAAATGTATGGTCACTTTACATTAAAAAAAAACTAAAAACATTTTTAGTTCATTTTAAAATTATTATGTTAATTTTGCTAGACAATTCGACGGCCCCGGGGAATAAAATCGTAATCAACGGTTACTAGAAATTTTTTTCTTTCTTTTTTGGCATCTAAGGGTCAATATACACTTGCTAAATATAAGTAATTTAGATTTTTATCTTTGAATTTCATAAAATTAGAGCCATTTTATTTTTATTCTTCGGAAGTCATGTACAAATTATAAGCCCATAATAAAGTCGTAGTCACATATTACTGAACAAGTATTATTATTTTTTACAAACAGTTTTCGCCGAACGTGACCACTTTGTTTGGTCCCACGGAAATATTTCTCTGAATAAAAACACTATAAATCTATCAATTTTCGCTACCAAAGTGTCGACCACAACCCGTGTCACGTCTGAACCAATGTAAATTTGCCCGTCATTCGCTGTTTGCAGTCACTGTGTCACTGGACGTCACGTAATAAATCCTTTGAATACAATTATAAAAAAATCATGGTTTGTAATTGTTTCATTGCATACTTATTGACAAGAGAAAGTAATGAAACTTATATTTTTTTATGATCGTAGACATAATTCTTGTGAAATATTAATTAATTGGCTTATATTAAATTGTTAAAATTATTAAATCAATATGCACAAATAATTTTATTAAATATTTAACAAAAACTTTTATAAAAATATCAGCTAATATCATGTATAACTATGTATATCAATTTATACAGTCTTGGGTCCGAGATGTAGGCGAACCTATAATAGTATTTTGGAAGGCTTGCGTGGGAACATGGGTCCAACACGTAGATGTCCCTTTGAGACACTTGAATGTATTGTTACATAATAATATGATACACAAGGCTAAGATCATCTTCGATTGCTCGATTTGAGAAATCCGAAAAAAATCATCTCCGCATTGCACAGAAACTATTTTAGAACACAAAAATATTGGGCTGAAATTCCCGACTGGTGAATGGGTTATGGTTTAATATACTATTGTTTTTATTAATTTATTTAAGACATTTTTACCGCCTACGCAAGCAAGCCTGAAAATAGTGACTGAATAGTGACCATCATTTACAATTTTGGGTATCAAATACCGCTTCTAAGTTCTAGCGTGAATGTGTGAATATTACAGATGAATTTCACTCAACAGAAACGCTATAAATCTATCACGTTCCAAGCAAGACCACAACCCATGTCACGTCCGACCCAATGTGAATGGACGGCGTCACTCGTTGTTTGTAGCTAACGCGTCACGTGGCTTCCTCTAAATAACAATATCAACAGCCAGCTCATGCTAATTAACCGCTGTGTTTATCTCGGTTTTGTTATTTTTAGAGTTATTGGTGTTGAGATTGGCTGACGTAAAAAGTATGTGATCCAAAGCTCGCGTATCCCGGTTGATAGTGACCATGGCTGCGAAGCGAGGGGCAGGTTCTAGTGGCGGTACCACCATAGTATGGTGACCATACAAGCTGAAAAGCCCAGCTTACTATCATTGCTTTACTATCATCACTCTACAGCTGTTAACACTCATATTATTTGTTGGTAAATATTATACGTATGGAATGGAGTTCTGTGTTGTCAGGCCAAAGATTCCGAGATCCTGGGTTGTATGACGCAACTTGGCTTGCCTTGATCTGACGGCCTAGGCATGCCACTGGTACTTACCTGATGGGTTCAGATATTTATGTGAAAGATAGAGAGTGTTTTCTGGTTATGGGTGTTTGTAATATAACATTTTTTTTGTCCATATAAAATATGAACAAAACATATGGACAATTTATATGGACGCGTGGTATAAACATGCAAGCAAAAAAGCTCCTAAGCTATTTCCGTAAAAAAAGGGTTCATAACTCGACGATATTACTTAATTCTAAGTGATAAGCAACTACGGTCACGGTATATAATACAATAGATAAAAAATGTTTTCCACCTCTGTGCTTCGGAAGCTAATCGTCATTATTGTCGTTGTTGAGAAATAATAGCAGTCGTCAAAATATGTCGGAAGCCTTAACACGAGTCGGGTTGTGAAATTCGACGATGCATCTATCTTTTAGAATAGTTATCTAAGCTTTCTTTATTCGCAGAGCCATTTCAATAGGCATTCATACGGGTCAAAATGCAGAGTGCAACGCATGTTTCACTGCACTTCATTCATGCGTGAAACATGTGAAGTGAAACAGTAAACCGTGTTTTTGGGTCAATTCATTTGAATTAATTGGATTTGAAATTTTTTATTTCAAGATGGTTTCTACAAAATTACGAAAACAAACGCCACTTGCAGAAAACGCAGCAAGAGGTTCCGCTATTTTATCAAATTCATTTTCATGTAAGTATAATTTTCGATAAATATAATTATCATTCACTCACCATTTTTTTTAATCGTGAATATCATGATTTAAGTATCAATTTGAGAAGGTTACATGAAAAAGGGAAGGAATGGTTTCTTAAAATATCTAAAGTGCCAATATTAAGCATTTAATGAAGTAATGCTCTAAAAATTCAAACGGCTATTAAAAAAAGTAATCCTTATAATAAATCTTACGGAAATTCATACAAAGTTTTCTACTAACGTAAAATAATTCCATGTTTAAACGCGTTCAATGTTTCCGAGATACTCGTACAACCCTAAAGTCGTTAACAATAATGTTTCCCCTTGTAATTTATAAACTGTTTAACGTACAAACTTTTAATAACGTTATTAAGTATGTAAGCGGCAGGCTGGGAGCTTTACAAGTGGAAAATAGTTTCCTGGAAACCTTAGAAAATTTATCCTCATTGTTATAATGTTTAAAAGGTAAATTATAGAAGTAAAGTGGTCATTTGTATGAGTCTTATGATTAGTATCTAATACCTTTAAACTAACAATTCTTGTATATATATATTCTCAACGCTTTTCCTGAAATTTTGTATGCAAGGGATTTTGGGGGCGATAAATCGATCTAGTTAGGACTCATTTTTAGAAAATGTTGTTTTATCCGTGTTTTCAAGCAATGAAAAACTGCAACAATAGACTCTTCCTGACATCTATTAGCGAGTAACAACACTAAAGCTACTTCAATAGATGGCGTTGTTAAGTTACTCTAACTTAAACGTACAATGCTGGTTCCATTATTGTCGTCAACGCGACAACGGTACTTTTAAGGTGTATTGGAGTGGCATAGAATACTAACCTAGACCCCATGTCGGCATACTATGGTGGCGTAAAGGGCGACAGAAGTCGGCCCGCTTGGTGGTAAGGCTTCACATAGTAATAATATAGTACCCCGTAACACAGGTTACATCAACCCAGTACAGGGGCGCTTGCCACTTGTTTGTTATTGCCTTTTTGAAACGAAATAAACGATTTTTGTTTTTTTTTTATTTTTGATATTATTAATATTATTATTAAGTCATTCATACTTAGAGTATAACATTACAATATTGAAAATATGGTCGCTGTGTCCATAATCCAACAACCAAGCACAAAAACACAAATAAATTTCAGGGTTTGCAATAGCCAAACATACTACAACCAGTGACCCAAAAGCATGGCTCTTTCATCGAATAGGCTCAATGCTTGAATAGATGATACAACGCTCCAACTACATTCAATCCACACGTACTAAAACACAGCTGGGTTTAATTTCGAAATGGATTCGAATTACTGTTATTTTTTTCTGTATTTTGCTGTTTAGATGTGATAGGCTTTGTTTTATCAGACAATGATTCTCATTGCACGTTCAGGCGTTGCGAAAACGAATGTTAAAATCATTTGATATATTTGTCAAGTTTATTTGAGCACACATTCTTATAATATTAAAAGTTCGATTCAAACTATTCATTCATATCATATTCATAACTGCAATGTCTTGATTCCATTTCTATTATTTTCATTCACCAAAAATAGATTAGTTATTTTGGTTGCCAGGCCGCTTTATCATTGCCGTGGACTTCCACAAGGTGGCAGAAATGGCCATTGGCTCTTCTTGTCTTTTGTATTCATTATCCTACTTAATAAAATAATATACGTATCTATTCGAACGCAAACCTGAATTTTAAATCACCAAATTATCTTTAAACAAATTATTGGTACACAATAACTTCAATTAAAAACATCCACACATAATTATCGCTGTGACCGGATAAAAGGGTCGAAATGGATGTACGGGGGTCACCTAAAACAACACCTTACAAATTTGGACCAATTTTAATTACTTTTGAACCCCAGTAATCCAGTCAATGTTTTTCTCATAATTAATTTCCCGATCCCGTGGACCCCTGATAATCTCCGTCTCAGCGGATACCCGTCGCAAGCGATGGGCTAGGGCGGAGAACGGGATGGCTGATAATGAGCTCAAATCACCGAACCAAACATTGCTGACAGACAGACGGATTTTTAAAATCTTTTATGTAACTCACTCTGTGATAGCCTAGTGGTTAGAACGTTGGTCTCCCGAATGCGAGGGCCCGGGTTCAAAACCTGGCACGCACCTCTAATTTTCAAATATTATGTGCGTATTACAAGTTAATAATCACTTGCTTCGGTGAAGGAAAACATCGTGAGGAAACCTGCACACCGGAGAGTTCTCCATAAAGTTCTCAAAGGTGTGTGAAGTCTATCAATCCGCACTTGGCCAGCGTGGTAGACTATGTGATATTGTGAGAGGAGACCCTGAGCCCAGCAGTGGGACAATTATGGGTTGTTGCTAACTCACTCTGTTGGTGGGCGACAAACCTTAAAAGCATCAGCATAAGCATGAGACCTACTTCTTCTTATCCTAGCGAGTTGAGATTTAACACATCGCCTTAGTTCTGATGAAACATGCTTGAAACAGGCTGAACACTTAAACAGGCAATACACGATCAAGTGGACAGTTTTCAGTTTGACTTGATGCGGCATCCAGTTTGCATGAGATAGCTATATGGCCAGATAGATATACCGTGGCCATACACCGTCAAGTTTACTGGATGCCGCGACAAGTCCACTGCAAACTTGACAAGTATACTTGATCGTGTATGCCCAGAATTAGTCAGAAATATGCTGACCACTTACGTAATGATGATTACTTACTACTATTAAATATACTTGTCTGCCCGATTGTCAGCGATTCCCATTTAAATGAAAAAATAAATTAATGAGGATATACCATGCTTTAGTTTTTAGGGTTCCTTAGTCAAAAAGAACCTTTATAATATCGTCATGTCCGTTTTGAAATTATCACGTTCAAATAGACGGAAACTTTTTTTATATTATGAATCTATGTATGCTGTAGACAGATTTATCGGTGGGGTAATATCTTACTCGTATCTAACATTAATCGCGCAAATTCACAATCGCAAGTCTCTGACACTTGGCTGGTTTAATTGCATGTGCTCAGTATAAAGAGAACTTAAAACACAAAAGGTTTCAAAACACCTAGCAACATTATCGCGTCAAAGCGATTTCTTCTAGAACCAAAACAGACAACACAGATCCCCACAAGCAAGCTTTGAAATTTCAGCAAAATTATACGTGGCAAAGTCAGTTTCAAAGTGCCAAAGACATCACTAAATCGTTAGTGCGACGATAATCACTAATGCACGTTAAATAAAGAAGAAAGAAAGAACTTGCTCTCAAGCCCCCAGTTGGAACACGACGAGTCGATTGGCGACTGGCTCAAGCAAGAGGATGGGAGCTAGGCAGGGAAGCTTCACGGAAAGATAATATCAGATCAGTAATTATATCAATTGCATGCGATTGGGTTCAGTATTCTTGTCCGCCCCATAGGGCCATAATATCAAATTATAAATTGAGTTAAAACTGTTACAACAATACAATAAAATTCTTTTCCTCCACGACAAAGCACCTTCCGAAAAGCAAAAAAATGACGTGCATAAGTATATCAGTGATACCTATATGCACAGAACATCTAATAATTAGTTAGAAGGGAATTGTGGGCAAGGCAGGCGCGCCAATACTGTGATCACATGCGCACATCGCACAAAAACACGCAATTGCGCTGTTTAGTGACTCGCAAACTCCAACGGAGAAAAGTACTGCGAAATACTGCGACTTAATTACGTAAAAATGCCTTCATGTGCGGTAATTGGAAAAGACTTTGTTTCGGAGGCCATGATGAAATATAAGTCTGTCGACGGAGTAAGTAATTACAATCAAAAAGTATAAAAGTATATAGTGAATAAGTATACCTTGCGAAAATAAATACCGATAAAAATTTATCTACAATCAATCCCTAGCTACAGAGTCACGCCTACTTCACGCACTTATAACAATCCTCGTGCTAATTTGTTCATTTTCGTTAGTAGTGGTTATTGAAACGGCGACAGCGGTTCCCATACAAATTACGTGCTATGCCCTTTCTAACTAATTATTAGATGTTCTGTGCCTATATGAATAAAATATTTTGACTTTGACTTTGACTTTGTTTTGCACACAGGAGGATATAATTAGGATAGGTATCGATATTTTAAGTTAATTTTCGACAGTACCATTATCAGTTACTCATATTGTAATTTTTGAAAGTAGATTTACTTTATAAAAGGGTAGGTGTACTATTTTACTATAGTAAATTTAAAACCTTTCTAGACACACCTTACTAGACTCTCTACTTTCATGTTTTTTTACCTTTTTAAATCCACGATCGTACCTTAGACCATGGTAAAGGCTGTGCATAATTAAGCATGTGTAATGCGATTAGACCGGCCTCGGGATAACCGAAGCGTGGCGTCGCGTCGTTTGATGCGCGCTTCGTTTGGTTTGTTGGGAAAAGTGTTATGTTGCTTTAAGTTACCTTGCGTTTGCTGCAGTTTACCTTTGGGAAATGGCATGAACACTCACACTCAGATAATCCGATAGACAAAAAAGAAATATTTTATGGAAATAGTCGACAAACGAGCTGATGATCCCTCATGGTAAGTGGCTATCGTCGCCCATGGACAACACAGGGAAACCATATATATCACTGATACGTTGCCGGCCAAGCGCCAAGAAAAGGAAGAACATTCTCAAACCCTCAGCCAGAACACGACGAGTCGTTTGGCGACTGACTCAAGCAAGAACATTAATTCTAAGAATCATTGTTAAGTTGATATGTTGGGTTATTAAATAACCAGTATTAATTTGTCTCAAACATGTACGGATATCGATGAGTTAAATTTTTACTATTATATGTATATGCGTAGATTCTTTGACAGCCTATCAGTAATGGACACCCATGGCCTTTAACTAGTGTACGTTAAACATCGATAGTTTCGATTTTCGATAGTTATCGATAGTTGACCTAAAAACTATCGATAGTATCGATACTATCGATAGTTTTCTTTCAATGGGTAACTTAGATTAAAACACATTATATTATACATATTAATCAAAACATATAATTTCAATATGAACTTAATCAAACATTTCAATCAAAATATTGTATATTTTGTTTTAAAAACAACAACATATTTAGTTTTTTCGTCTTAAGCCTGTTTCGGCGTTCATTTAGGATCTAATTCCCCTGAAACGAAACAATATTATACTCGAATGAATGAACAGTCTCCGAATGTTCTACAGTTCTACGCAATACCTAGTTATCTGTGTTGCCAGTGCTAGTGCTAGTGGAAAAGATTTTTTCATTTAGGACATGACATTCAACTACTAAGAATATGTCACAAAATTACTCTCGTCAGAGAGAATGTTTGAATTTGAAACTAGCGCACAATTCTTGGTTGCGTAGGGAACACTACAGAACTCACGTAGTGAACAGAAATTATTTCCGGGTCTTCTCCGGAAATATAATAGTTTTGACTACTAATGAAATAATTTTGATTATGAACCTTAAATATATAATACAAGTGAGTCGAGTTTGATTTGATTCTAAACGTTTGTTTGTAATGAATGTAGTAAAGACAAAAGGGAGAAACCGAATGAAGCTAGAGCTCCTATCATCAATTATCATGGTTTGTGCTGGCTTATCACGCGAAAGAAAATGCTGCAATAACTACACATTACCAATTAATGTAATACAAAAAATTGGAACTAAAGAAATTTATTCCTCGTAATCTATGATCGTAGATGAATCCGATTTTTCTAAAGACGATCATCTTTAACAAAGTCAATTAGTTAAATTCAAATTAAATTAAATTCAAAATAATTTATTCATGTAAATATCACTGATACACTTAAGCAAGTCATTTTATTTTTATTAGTATAAAATAAAATAGTTTTTTTTGTGGTTTTCTGCCTTTTGTGGTGAAGTTCAGTTGGATTGTTAAAATAAAGTTGGCAACACTGATAGTTATTAGTTCCCGTAATTCCCCACGTGTAAGAAATTAAGTATGACGTTATCTTTATAGGTGAGAAATAGTAATAAAATTAACTATCGATAGCACAAAATAGCAATCGATAGTATCGATAGTCAAAAACTATCGATACTATCGATAGTCTATCGATGTTTAACGTACACTACCTTTAACGCTGCTTAAAACACCGTCCTTCATAAATTCATACTATAACGGTTGCACACAACACTACGAACTTAATATTGGTTCTCATATTGACGTCGCAGGCAATAAAACTTTATGCATGATGTTACTTTTAATGAAATTTGTTGCAGCTTTTGTTTATTCTGTTATAGTAGTTAGCTAGTCGTCAGCACACCTGCTGTCGTATATAAGTTTTATGAAGGGCTAATGTTTTACTTGTCGATTTGTAGTCGCAGTTTAATAGACGGTGAAAATAATATTGTTTAGAAGCATTGAAGTGTAATGTCATAGAACAGACATCTCGAACAAAATGTGTATCCAGCCGGGAGGTTCTATTTTCAAAATTTTCAAAATCGAACGAATCCATTGAAGATTGAAGCCACGTGGCGCCAATTCATTGGGACATTATATCGTGTTCGCGGTGTCAGTTCGATACGCTAGTAATAATATTTCAATGTTTAGAAGGTTATTATTATGTAATCAGAGTTGCGATGAAAATATCTGATTTTAGAATTAAGAGAGAAGGGAGTTACGCTATAATTATGAAATTTCATCTGATTGATTTATTGTTGATCATCAATTCAATTCAGTATCAGTGCTGCTTTTGGTGTCGGTGATATTGATGGGCCATAATAGCCACTTACCATTAGGTAGATTTTCGGCTCTTTTGTTGGCTATTTCCATAAAGAATAGTCAACGTCGCCTATATACATCACTAACACCTGAGGTATCACTGATAGGATGCTAACCAGGAAAGAAAAACTAAATTAACAAACGACTCTCAACACAGAGGGTTGTAGTTAGACAGGCTTCATGGAAAAATAATAATGAATGATGGATACTCATAAAATACTCGTATTTCTTATGCGCAGCCCTATTAACAAACCTTATTAATAATCTCACATATCCCAGTTTTCGCAAGGTTCTCAAAGCACAAAGGTGCTTAAAGTTTGCTATTTGGCCAGCCCTAAATTCTCAAGAGATACACAAGAAAATTTAAGTTGTATTTTACACAAATAAGTTCAAGTTTGATCACAATCCCACCTGATGGTAAGTGGAGATGTGGTCCAAAGTGTTGAGCACATTAATTTAGTAAAAGCCTATTCACTCTCCAGTTACGATGTCGTTACTAATTACTAAATAATTTATAAACCCCCACATTAAGGACTAAATACATGCAAAATATTCCTACTTAATATCATGTAGAACAAAAGAATTATTTACTTATCCCGTAGCTCGTAACACGTTTATGGTGGCTGTAAAAGACGTTTTACAAAATTAATTGGGACATTCTGAATGACTTGTCATACTTCCAGCGTCAAGCGATTGAACAACTTGTAAGATTACACAAAAGTTAAACAGCTTTCAAAATATATACTACAGAAGACTGAAAAGTGAAAAGAAACTACATTTGTTACTTATTAATTTTGACATCAAAAAAGGAGGAAGATCTTTTTTGTATGGTTATTCATCGATTACTCGAAGACGTTTCAACCATTTTGAATTTATCTAATAAAAAACTCGGCAATAGCCTAGCTCTTTGTTGATTTATTGTCTGTCCAATTACGTTACCTGTAGGAAGGAACCATTTTTTTTAAGATTTTATCTTACAACTTTGTAGTTTTAGTAATTATGTAACTTGTCTTAGAAAGAGCTATTGTTCGGCAATAAACCAAGTAGTAAGCAATTTACATTAAGACATGATTTAGTATATTTTCAGTTCGATTCGTAACAAAAAAATAATCCGATACATAATAATAAGTTATTTAAACCCAACAAATCATCAACAACTAACTACTTAACAAACTAGTCATTCGCCGTTGATGTGACAAATGGCTAAGTCCACGCGTTTAATAAATCCTGCAGAATCTCACTGCTTAGATTAAAATCGTAAAACGCGACAGCCGTAAACACTTTAACGCCTTAATCTTGCCAAGTCGTGTTATGAACGGAATATTGTTACTTGCAATTACTTGCGTTTAGTTTTGCGGCGACATTTTATGGTTGCAATATTCTAGAATACTATTTTCTATATAGCTTGAGATCATAAATGCCTCTAGGACTTCACACCACAGTGGATAGAGAAATTTTCATTTTAGCCGTATATGTTTTAGCCGTAGCCATAGCGGTGCGGCCCATGTGGGCAAAAAGGTATTTCCATGTAATGTTTGAAGGTTGTGTGCATAAAGGCTACTTATTTTCTAAGAATTACCTAAACCATCCCCCAATCCGCATTTGGCCAGCGTGGTAGATGCAGCATTGGAACAATTATGAATAGTGACTTTGACCTACAACCACAGATACACCAAGCTAAGAAAATAATATAGATATTAATTATAAGTTAGAATACAAAGAGGACTATAACGTACAAAACGTTTTCCACTCGAATTATATCGGTTTCAATTCAAAATTATGAAAATAGAGAAGAAAAATCTAGGATTCCAAAACAGAGTTGTAATAGTTTAATGTATTTACACAAAATAAGACCAGATTTTTTTCATGTAGATACTTTAAACTCAGCACGTGTAATTAAGTCAACGTCGTCTCAGAAAATGCCATTTGCAATAACGATGCTGAGTAAAAGAAAACAATACTTTTCTAAATAAAACAATGTGACTCCATTTACTATAGTCCGCAATATATGTACCTATATTATAAAAAGCTTTACAAGAAATTGTATGATTCGACGGAGGTTCTACGTATCCAACTACAATATATGAAAGCTTTTGTGTTGATTACACATAGATGATGAGAATTTGAGTTACATATTAAAAGATTAATGAACAATTAATTAATCTTGTGATGTATTTAGTAATTGGCAAAAACTTGTTCAGTACATGAAGCACTAAAGGCGTATTTAAATTATTAATTTTTTTGTTTGATGTATTTAAGTATTCACCGAAGTATTACTTTTTTGCGTTACAAAAAATATGGCTGTGTTTTTGCAAAAATTCTTCCGTTCATTCTCAGCATCTTTTTAACTAATTTCGAATGCCAAATTTCGGGCAAGAGGAGAACGAGCAAAAAAGGGAATAAACAATTTTTGTTATTAGCGAGGAAAGTTGAAATAGATTTGAATGTCTGAGTGACGCTCGACCTATGCAATTATTCTCCGTTTAGGCTCTCATCAACTTGTCAGCTTTTATGATTCTCTTTTTATGATAACAAGAATTTTTAAGTATTTGAATACGCACAAACTGGTAATTTTTCCAAAGATATAATTTTTTTTGATACATGTTTTTAATTTTGGAACATTTATATCCACATGAATCGAGCTAGATTGACAGATTAATAGATCTTAAATTATTTAAAAACAAAGGTATTCTTGTCATTGCCAGTATATTTAATGATATGCGTATATTATGACAGAAAAAAAACATTTATAATATTATATACACAGTCAAATGGTTTTTCGTGGACATTTTAAATTAATCTTTGTCTTGCACATCTTGTCTCTTTATTTTAAAATTAACTTTAATTAATTTTTGAAGTTACAAAACAAACCAAACAGGCACGTTTACGCCAGTCTTAATCAAAAGTTGATTCCGTCAAATTAATTCGATCCTCGTCAGTCGCGGATGTCATTTGCAATTCAGAAGGCAAAATAAAAATTAAAAAGTTCCCGTGTTTGCCCCCTTCTATTGTTTTTTGCGTCCTTTGCACCCTATCAAATCTAATGAGACCTTTTGGCTTCTGAGCCGCTTTGAAGAATGATTTAATTATGTTTCGCTTTTAATTAATTAAAAAAAATGTGGTTAGTTTCATCCAGGCAGAATCGCGTGATTGTTAGTGAATAAGCTACAGGCTTGGTATAGTTATATTAGGTATAGAACTAACCTCATCAAATCAATTTTACATACAAAAAAGTACCTACCAAAACGCAAACGTTTCTGAAAAAAATTCATCAAAATGAAAACATATTATTATTATGCTATATTTTACCACCTCTAACTTGTGTAATGAATTAGACAGGTCGGACCGCTGTGGTCGACCCAAACTATTTGATCCAACAAAAGTTGGCAATGTTAACGACATTTAATTCTGTAAAACCATTTTCCTTCTGAAACAAAAGTAACATTTATTTTGTCCCCGCGCACATTCCTTACATAGTTTTACCAATTTACGGACTTTTGTCCGCGTTTGGGTTATTCGCTTCGTAGATAAAAAATTTTTTGGGTCAGAAATACGTTGGTGATGAGTTAAAATTATAGATAAAACTAAATTCCCCTTTCCTTGACGGTTAGCAATGAGCTGTTAAAGACTGTGCGCTAGTGGTTAAAGCTAGTCCTTGGGCAGTGGTGGCTCCTAAATATCATGCAAATTTTATTTATTTATTTAGACTTTCCAACCAGTGTGGCGCAATGGCTACCATGCCGGATCGCCGCGCCAAGGGTCCGATTCCCAGAGAGGCGAAAAGTTAAATGATGAGTTTGAATTTCTGTTCTTGGTCTGGGTGTAAATGTATTTGTGTGTTGTTGATGGCACCCACGACAAAGGGAATCCGAGGATGGGTATGAGTGTGATTATAAATAAATAAAAAATGACCCCAAAATCACGACAATTTGGCGAGCTTAATCCTCAATGCATTCTCTACCATCTAACCATTAGGCCTAACAGATATGTTTTATAATAAATAATAATAATAATATTTTATTTCAGACCATAGTCCATATGTTTGGTTAGTATACAATAAATATTCTTAAAAACTATGTTAGTAAAACAGCACAACGAAAAACAGCACATGGGTTAGTATTATGATAGCTTAGCCTATGTTAGTCTAAAAAAGATAAGAGAACACAAAACACAAAAAAACCTACTAACTATATACACAATCGCCTATTGGCGAGCGTGTGTGCACCGTTCCAGCGGCCCCAGAGAGGGCTGTCTAGTTTATACGCCAATGTGCTGAGGATGGTGTTAGTGCTCTCCGCCACCCGGCTCATCATCGACGCCACACGCTTGCGGATGATCGCATAGAAGTCGTCTATCCGAGCCTCCGCAAACATGGCGGATGCACTACAGTACCGCGGCTTGCCCAGCACCGCTCTCAACACATTGTTGTACTGTACGCGAAGGGTTCTGAGGGTCCGCTGCCTACAGTCCACCCACAGACTGCACGTGTAGAAAGTCTGACAATATGCTCTAAAGAGCGACAACTTTACCTGCTTATTACATCGTGCAAATCTGCGGGCCAACATGTTGCCTCGGACCGACATCGCCCGCCTCTCTCTCTCTACGTCACCGTCGTCCTCGAGGCACTCGTTAACTATGTGTCCGAGGTACCTGAACTCAGCCACCTGTCTCAGGGGGGATCCACACAGCGTAAAAACGGGTTTATAGTAGGAAGGTTTGTTCTTCCCCCTGAAAACAAGGATCTCGCTCTTTTTCGCGTTGTAGCTGAGTCCATTTACCCCAGCATACTCCTCACATATTTTCAGTAGTTTTCGGAGGCCACTGACTGAGGGACTCAGCAGGACCATATCATCAGCGTAACTGATATTGTTTATAAAAACCCCATCAATCGAGCATCCGACACCTGCCCTACTGAGTCTCTCTATCAGCTGGTTGACGTAGAGGTTGAAAAGCCTCGGTGACGTCAGCCCTCCCTGCCTTACTCCACAATTCAGCTTGTAGGGGTCACTCATTGCATCTCCCCACCTCACTACATTTAATTGATTGCCATACCAGTACTGAAGCAATGATAACAGTTCTGGCCTTAAGTTGGTCTCGGTTCTAAGCTTGTGCCATAGAACTTTATATGACACCAGGTCAAATGCTTTGGACAGATCCAAAAAACACGCATATACCGGAGTTCTTCTGTCCGTGTAGTAACGGACAGTCTGCTTGAGACACAATATTGCGCTTTCAGTTGACAACTCGGGCTTAAATCCGCATTGCGAATTGAATCCGAATTTTATATAAAGATCGTTATTAACTTTGTATGTTCGTATGTAATGACCTCGGTTTACATAGATAAATATTTACATAGACAAGCCAGCTGATAACTAACTTAAATATACTTAGAAATTGATTGAGACTTGTTACTTGAGCATCTCCTACAAAAGCCATACAAGCAATTCAGCTCGCCCTTTTAAACAGGCTATCTCTGTTAAACAGTCGCATAATAATTGTATTCATATATTATAATAATTGTATCGTAATTCTAAATTATCTGCAGCCATTCCCGCCCCGATAGGAATGCTCTGACACTTACACAAGGATCATTAAAATGTGGAAGTGTTAAACAATGTTATCAACGTAAAGTATCGTGTAACATCGTCCTAAATTCTATGGGTATGAGTAAAGATTGTGACACACCACGCTTATTTGTAACAAGTATCGGCAACGCTCGAAAAAAATTATAAGGTCACTATTTTTCAAATTAATTTTATTTAGTGAACCAATTGAAATAAAACAAATAAATTGTTATTGATAGATGTCAGTACCTCGTGGTCGTATACATGGAAGGTATTTTTTTTTTATATCTTATAAGTTAATGCTTGACTACAATCCCACCTGATGGTAAGTGGCGATGTAGTCATTGGTGGTAAAGCGCATTAACTTAGTAAAAGCCTATTCACTCTTGCCTTGAAGACACTCACATTATAATCGAGCGGGAATACCGACGCGGGCAATTTATTCCAATCCTTCGCTGTACGCATAATAAATGACGAAGCGAAGCGCTTTGTCCGTACAGGGGGAATGTCAACGACGAATGGATGGATACTAGTGATGGACCGACTATGGGTTTTGCCGATCAGCCGACTAGCCGACTAATCGGCAAGAAAATTGCCGACTATTCGGCCGACTAGTCGGCAATGCCGATCATCCTTACTACGGTCAAATTGATAAAATATAAAATGTAAAAAATGATAAAATATTCACAATGGCAACTTTGCTTGATCCTAGATATAGACTACAGTTTTTCAAATCGCAGTTTTTATTGGAAGCCCTAAAAAATAATTTAAATGATGATGACAGCCACCCGAATGAGCACGCAGAAAAGATCAAAATGGTCAAAATAAAATCTCAGAAGTTCACCGCAATTATTGGGATTGTAACGAAGACCTTGTGTCCAAAAAAAATGAAAATATTGATAACGGTGAAAAATCTCTTTCAGCTCTTGAGCTCGACATGCACTGTTAATCACATGTAATAAATAGAAAAGAAGACCCTTTCAAGTGGTGGCGGAAGAATAATACGAGATACCTAGAAATGTCTCGTATTGTTAAAATATAATTATATGGGTTGTCCTGTTAGTACTGTTTATAGTGAACGCCTATTTTCCGAGGCTGGGAATATTTACGAAAATGAAAGGAACCGATTACTTCCCGATCGAGCTGAAAGTCTGATGTTCCTTCATCATAATTTACTTTTGCTTGATCAAATAAAGTAAAAACACGAGTGTTAAATTTAATTTAAAAAACGATTAAAAATAAAAGGACAAACTTGTTAATATTATAATAATTGTTGCTACATACATTAAAGAATGTTTATTTGTTATTATCTGATTTATTAAAATATTAAATCTTGTTAAATGTTGATTGTATAATTTTGTAGTTTTCTTTATTTACTTTATTTTTAGTAGCGAAAATAAATGCCGACTATCCGGCCTTTTTTGCCGACTATTCGTCGAATAGTCGGCGCCTAGAAAACATGCCGAATAGTCGGTTTTCCCGACTAGTCGGTTGTAGTCGGCCCATCTCTAATGGATACCCGCTGTGCGTCGGGACGTTCGATGGTGGAATGGGGATGGCGGAATCAAATCATATAATTCCTGCGCACACTCTCCAAAATGTATCCTGTAGAATACCGAGAGGCTAGCAACTCTGCGCCTGTGCTCGAGGCTCTGAAGATTGGTCCCAACCAATTTAGGGTCACCAATAAGTCTCTTAGCACGCCTCTCCATTGAATCCAATGCTGACAGGTGGCATTTGGCAGCACCAGCCCAAATGTGACAGCAGTACTCCATACAAGGCCGAACCGTATTTGATATTAAATATGATGTTGTTTAGTTTCAATCTCTTTAAGAATAACTAATAATTATAAATATCCCACCTAAACATTGTTTACAGTGTAGGTACTAAGACATGTTTCCAAAAGCAAAGCGAAAGAACGTTTTGTACATTCATTTCATACGTATTAATCCTGTTGACGGTTTATTGATACGGGTAAAGGATTTCCTTCCTTGCGTGTTCTCATTGCGCCACCATATTTAACATCTACCGAATGGCAAGTTTAGGGGTGGTAATGTTACGCTTAATTGTTCGTAAAACCAAAGTTTTCGGGCGATAACACAACTCCCGTGCCATGAATTCTATGGGTGTATAAAATATACACCCTTAACATAGTATTGTTTTGAATAAGAAAATTCATAAATTGTTAGTGTCCCCTTTTTACCGGACTGCCAGAAGGGTTACGTTTTTCGCGTGTATCTTGTATATTTGTATGTATGTATTTATTTATTTATTTATTTATTCTTTTGCAACACCTTAAAGTAGAGGTTACAAGGGCGAACTTAATGCCTAATGGCATTCTCTGCCAGTTGACCCTGGGTGGTGGTGTATGTATGTAATATTCTTTTACTTCATATCTTTCACACCACTGGATTTAATTATTTAAAATTTATTTAATTAAGATATGGTTAGATGCGTCTTAAAAGCCCAAGTATTCTTAAATGAGTGATATTAGAAAAAAAAACAAATGTAGTGGCTGTAAGATGTTATTGTTTAAAGTATCAAGAAATATAAAAAAATCTAATATTGTAATAATGGGTATTAATTTAAAGAGCTCAACATCAAGGATTGATTTTTCAATACCTTTTGAAATTGCAAGTCAAAAAATTGCAGTCAGGTTTTTGATTTTTTTAATTTATACTAGTTTTAGAATGTTAACTACATATTTAATTAACGTTGTTTAAGTTTATAACGTTAATACATTTCGGAGAGTGTTCACAGGAATTGTTTGAGATAATGTCCCCATCTTTATTTCTCCATCGAACGACACGACCGACGCACGGCGGGTATCCATCCTTTTGTCGTGAACATCCTGCCGGTACGGACGACGCGGTTTGCCTCGTCATTCGTTATACGCACCGCCAAGGATTGGCTGGAATAACTTGCCTGCGTCAGCGTTCCCGCCTGCCTATGACGTGGATATTTTCAAGAAAAGAGTGAATAGGCTTTTACTAAGTTAATGTGCTCACCACCTTGGACCACATCTACACTTACCATCAGGTGGAATCGTGGTCAAGTACGTATATTTACTTATTTGTGTAAAAAAAACTCCGTAGACTACGTCAACAGCAACTGTAACCATCTCCGCTGACTTTTTCCTATTAACTTGTCTTTTTGGAGGAACTATAGTAGAGTATATTTGTTTCTATACATTATGAGTGTACCTGTTTTGTAAGTTCTCATAACAAGTACTAAAAGTTTTAGTGCTGTACAATCCATAAAAGACGACTTCTAAATTGTAAACTTAGAAAAGGCAATAAACAACAAAGTCACACGCGTGGAGCAACAGTTATCACAGAGACGTAACTGCATTTCCGTAATGAAAAGTTGTAATTAGTAGCAATGTAGCAATCTTAGATTAAAGAAATAAAAGGTAGCAATGATAAACTATTATTTGCTTATTAGGTTAGAAAGTAAGAAAAAGAAGTATAACTTAAAAAAACGTGTGTGTGTTCTTATGTACGTAAGTAAGGAGTTATACTTACCTCTTACTTATAAGTACCTCTCGCTCTCACCCACAACCCGGCGCGTGCTAGCAATCCAAACCACGTACCTCTCGCTCGCACTCACATTTCGGCGTGCGTTGGCAATCCAAAACAACTCCAGCGAATGCTGTGCGCCTCGTATTATGCACCTTCTACATGTCGCTTTTTGGGTGTCGCTTCGTAAAAATTGTACTCTATTTATTTTTATTTTATTTTTTATTAAGAAGAAGGTATAACTTCAAAATGGTCCAGAGGTGAACAAGCTAACTGCTTACTCTCCCGATTGAACCTGCACATTTCAGACTTCGCCATAACGTTCTCAAACGTGGGTGAAGTCCGCTAAAACGCACGCCAACGTAGTGGACTACAGTCCCCTCAGTTATGGGTTGTGATGGTGATGAAAAAACTAAAGAAGTCGATACTTAATTTTTTCCTTTATAACTCAGTAGTTAAACAAAGAGCGAGAAAAAAACAATAAAAATATAAATACCACATTTCCACTATGTCCATTGTACAATGGTTGTACACTACGAGTTGAGGTAATCCTAATTTAAACCCATTCACAACTGTATCACAGTAACTTAACTGTTAGCAAAGAGAAAACATTTAATTGTGAAACGTGAAATTGTTTGTGTTAATACAGCATTGCAGTGTTAATTATTTGCTTTACTTCGAGTTCCAGTAAAATGCATAATTCGCTTTGTAATAACACAATAGCTGCAGTCAAAATATTTAGTACTCGGAACGGAGTTCAAAGTTTAATAATGCCAGACTTGAATAGTTCTTGATTGTGGGTAACCATTATTTACGAATACTATACAAGGACATTCCAAAAATTTTACAAGCTTTTTTTATTTGAAATGTTTTTTATATTATTAGTTTGCTTGTTTAGGTCAAATTTTTATGGTATCCAGACATTTGCACAAACACATTTGCACATTTACCATTTAAAAATATTTAGTAGCTAGTATCGCAGTAGGTAGTGAGATATCGTATAGTAGTGTAGCGCTGTTGATATCTTAGAGAAATCAACAACTCATAATTAAACCGAATTCAAATTCTTTAATCCCGTTAAATAACAACTACTTGCTTTTGGTTTTATGACGATTATAACAATAAATAAGTCTACCAATCTGTACTTGGCCAGCGTGGTAGACCATGGCCTGTACCCCTCACATTGTGAGAGGAGACCCCGAGCCCAGCAGTGGGACGATTATGGGTTGTTGCTAACAATAAAGCATAAAAATAAGTTTATAGTTAAGTAATGTGTCGAGGATAGCCTCGACAAAACATGTTCCCAACATGTTGTTATATTTTTGTAACATAAGTCACACTCCATTCTTAAAAATTGTGCCTTATATTTTTTTCTAATGCTGCACCTGAAGAAGTCATACTTAAAAAAGTTAAGTTCTTTCAAATGCTGCTTTTAAAGTTTTGATACGAAAATCAACAGAATTAGGACGGTCTCATAAAACAATATAAATATTAGGGGTCCCTACTTCTAACTAAATGTAAAAGACCGAGCCAACACTTCTCTTGTTCGAGCAAACAAACTTACTGAAAAAATATACAGATGCACGGGGTCATAAAAATATGAAAAATATTTTAAACTTTTAACATAATATTTTAAGAGGTTGGGCAGTAATTAAATTAAAAGTTGTAAATTATGGTTGTAATAAAAACTATTTTATATTTTTTTCGATGATTTGTAATTTTTATCAGATAAAAATAAAACTAGTTGTCATTGCCATCCATTGATAATAATTATATATATTTTATATTATTAATATACATAATTATATAAATTATAATATATGTTTGTGATATCAATATTAAGAATTTCTTGAAAAATTATGAGGACATTACACATACATTATTTTTGTTTATAAAATAATGCTTTGGCTAAGAATAAACAACACGGTCCTTATAAAAATGTTTTACAAATACATAGTAGGTACTGTAACCATGTTATCGATGTGAAAAACCCTCAAAAGTCTCCAACAATAACCTTTCGATACTACCGCTCGTGTAGGCATCCTTAATTAATGGAACCTATCTAGAACCTTCGGTAGAGAATCGGAGTTTATATCTCTACTTGCTTACAAACCATTCAAAGGAAAATATACCTTACGCGTTGCCGATAAAGTTGATTTTTCTTTGGTTGGATTAGCCTTTTAATTTGCAATTTTCTGGCTTACTATTACGGAGAGATTAAGTTCTAGCTACGGATAGAATCTTTAATTTCCTCGGGGCGTTACACTCGACTCGATATTTGATTCGGATTTGCAAAAAGTGAATGACAAGATTAAGCAATCGTAGTGTGGAAGGCTCCTTTAATAGCCTTTGTATAAGTGAAAATTAAAGTGATATTCTTCTATAAGAAGTTCCGTAAATTGTTTTGTTTGGGAATCACGATCAGATTATTAATATAATCTATACAAATAGATAAAATTGCATTACCGTTATATAATAATAAAATTAATAATAATTTGCAGTTTTTAAATGGTATTTGTAGCTGTACGTAAAGAATAAAGTCCGTTAATACTGAAGAAAGTTGAAATTTTCATATTTTCTGTTTATGTGGGTGGACCATGGAAGGCCACTCTAACCAGTAAACAGTTATTATATTTTATTTTTATTTTTATAAATTATCTTTATCATAAATGGAACAAACAAATCATTAAGTAACACTTTATTTTATTATGTAACATATCAAATATATTTTTTATTAAAGATTTAATTTTTATATATTAAATTTAAGTTTTACTAAATGTCTTTCAAACGGCCTTGCAAGGACAAGGCTCCGTATATCCGTGGAAATATTTGAAATAAATATTAAATTTAAATACGTTGCCATTCGTTTTTGTTCATTTAAAATATTATTTTTTTTTAATTTTATTTTTGAAAATTGGAAATCCTTTTTTTTATTGTTTTCGTAATATTTTTTATTGAAATATTTTTAAACAAAATTTTATTGAATTTCACTTGTCCGTTGAAGTATCACTTCTATGTGTCCCAGTACACATTTCGTTTTTTATACCGGATCCTTATAAGTATTATCAATTTAGAGTAAAAAAAATGAAGAAAAAAATAGTTTATTTATTGAAAACTTACGTGTTACTAAGAGCATGTATCACAAAAATTTTAACATCGATGACCGAAGTTAACAAAGAAAGGGACCGCATTGACCAAATAGCGGCTCCAGAGACTCGTCCTTCAATCACTAATAACAGAACTTTGCCTTACAAGAAGCATAGGATTTATGGTCCACCCACCTTATGTGTGTATTTAAATGAAGACGTAAGGATACCAGCATCTGGGTATATAAAAAGTTATCCACAATTTTCTCAGAAGTCTGCCAATTCAAAAATATTAAGCTTTGGAATTATTGTGGACTCATTATGTAATACTAAAACCTTGAAGAGGATAAGATTTAATATCGAACTTCATAGTATTAAAGACAAACCGTCAAAAAGATATGACATAGTACTCATTCGTCAGGAACAGAAATGAAAATAAATCATCGTAGGAACTTTAAAAGCCGGTAATTTTGTTATATTCGGATGCCATCGTCCCAAATGGAAAGTTTTAATCACAGTTTACACAATGCGACGTTTCGGGAAGCTAACGAAAAAGTAAACAAATGGGAATGAGCGTTGGAATGAGAACTCGTGAATACGCTAAATACTGAACGCTGTTACTTATGTTGCTTCACTCGATCCTAGAAAATATTGCGTACTTTATTTTCCAGTCATGTTATTCTAGTCATGGTAATGCGAGGTGGTGTTGCTTGGTGAGTGGACGAGCCCTAACTAATCTAGTCGGAGTGATATGTAGAAAACTTCGATTAGTGCGATGTCGCCACAGTACTGTGTTTATAGGACTAATAGCTTAAAGAACTGTAGCGAAGCTGTATTTTTTTTAATGCTTTGAGCAGGCAAACGAGCAGACGCGTAGACGGGTCACCTGATGGTAAGTGATCACCGCCGCCCATGGACATTAGAAACACCAGGGGCGTCACCAACGCGTTGCCGGACAAGAAGATGACGATAGACCTGCTTCTTGAAGGACCCCATGTCATAGCTTAGAGGGAACACCGATGCAGGTAGTTTGTTCCACAGTTTACACGTGCGAGCTGTATTTAAAACTAACTTATAAAACGTAAAATAATACACGCGCTTTAGAGTGTGAGAGGTGCAACAGGAATTAATCGAGCATTCGACGATACACGAAGAAAAGGAGATTATTTGAAAACTGTTATTAAATAAATTGCACGGCTAAACTACGACCATAGTAGGGGTGATGTAAAAACTTTCCGAGGGCAACTCTCAAAATACGCGAGCCGTTGGCATTGTAAATAAGCTTACTTCGTTGTCAACACTTCTCTGTCTACCTATGGGAGGGAACCTACAATTTAGTTACGTGTGGGCTATAGAACAATGTTGTCTATACGACAATGTTGGCTATAAGACAATGTTGTCTATACGACAATGTTGGCTATAAGACAATGTTATACAGAATAAGAGAATTTTGCTGTTTTGATATGAAAGTTTGCAGCACAGTTGGATTTCGTAGCTTAAGATTAAAACCTGTATGTCTACAGAGAAGATGACTTCTCGTTTCGTCGTTTATATAAAAAGGATGATTACGATTATTTCAAAAACATATGTCGCAGTGATCGAATCTACAATGATAAAATCCATATGATAAAGAGAGTTACCAATATGACGTTACAAATTTTGTAACGTCATATTAGTAAAAAGCTAGCAGAGAGCTGAGTTATAGGGACCAATCAGAGAAAGATTTTTTAATCAGGGCAGGACTCGTCATGGATAAGACGCATAAGACGCTTTCAGATGTCATGAGCTAATGACCTAAATAAGACAGTTAAGGTCAATTAACTTTATCTCCTGTTGGTGCGTGCGATAGAGAAATTCATCTGTAACTACAGTTCAGTTCTATTCTGATTAAAAATAATATAACAGTATTCAAGTTGAGATATAATAAGTTTTTTAAGTACTAAGTGTCACCAAACCTGAATCGACTTTGCAATAATATCCTAAGGAATATAAACCATATTTTTTATATTCGGCATTGAAAACGTCCTATATCATAATCATATTAATCATACGAGATTTTTAATAATTAGGTGTACATATATCCTGTTACAATATTACAATTTCATGTATACTCTGCATAGTATAAATAAACAAAGAATGTTTCATGATACGAGAACAATTAAAAATGTAAATGAATGGCTACGTGTTAGCCTTTTTCGCTAAAGAGCATTATAAAACCTCATCATACGAGTACTCTTAAATGTACATAATCGTTGTTCATTTAAAATCAGTAAGGTTATATGCGGTCCCGTTCCCCCTCATCTTTATGTTATAACGACAAATATTTGTGTCTGGCGCTGTTTGTTCCCTTTGTTACACGTTTTCTTAAAAAGTAAATATAGACGTTTTGGCTGAGGAATCTGAATAGCATGAGGGATTTTTCCGAGAGAATGGAGAGGGAATGGGGGCAGAGTGTGATTGTGATGATAATGTAGTTATAAAAGTTTCCGGAGCACTCGCTTTTGCGATTTGCCAAATGTGTTGGGTTAGGTATGTGCCTTTTGTTTAGAGTTTCGTATACCCAATCAAGAAATTTTACTTCGATTGTGTAGGACTTTTGTCGCATTGTTTGCTCTAGCCTTAAATATTAGGCGTGCAAAAAACAACATTATAAGTATTATATTTTTTTCAATTGCAGTTAAAAAGAAGGTATTATTTTAGTTTTCTTGCAGCCACTTTAGGTTTGGAATCGATGAACCGCCCATAGTTGAGGATCGAGGATCCTTCGACTACCAATAACTGTAGGCTGTTCATACTTTCCAACATAGCCTCTCTTTCAGACTGTTCTTCCCTACTGACTCGGGCACTGAGCAGGTATCTCTCTACTACTGTGCTCGCTCCTCGCTTCGCAGGCAGGATCACTACCAACTAGGCTAGAGGGTCAAAGATAATCAATCGATTTTGGCGAAACCCGTAATGTCGATCTCTAAGGAAATCGTTTCGTTCTAGGTATGTCATGAGGCGCGTATTCAATATATGTACGCTCCATAATTTTACAGAGTATGGAGGTAATTGAATTAGGTCGATAGTTGGTGGGGTCAGCACGACTGCCTTTTTTGGGCACGTTGGCAAGCTTTTAGAATTTGGGCACTATTCCACTCTTGAAAGAGAGGAGGCAGTACGTCACACCGAGGTAGATTTTAACACTGTATAAAGCTCAGGTTCCCCTATGTGTGGAACACTGCTATCACATTTGGGCCGGTGCCGCCAAATATTACCTTTTAGCCTTGGATTCGATAGAGAGGCATGCAATGAGGTTCATTGACAACCCAGACCTGGTAGCAACCAATCTGCAAAGCTTCGCACACTGGTGCAGAGTAGCCAGCCTCTCGGCATTCTACAGGACACATTTTGGAGAGTGTGCTCAGGAATTGAACGAATTAATTCCCCCATTCCCGTTCCTCGCTGATGTTATACGAGTATAAATTAAAAGTTCTGCGTATACTAGGCAGTAGACTGGTAACAGCATACTGCATAACCTCATTGTGCGATCATTTTAAACGAAATTTTACCATTGTGTGTACGAAATAAATTTGACATATTTATCACTGGAAAATCAAAATTAAATTTAAAAGAAATATTTCACTTACAGGTTTTTGTACAACATAATAATGAACAAAGTGAGTAAGTAAACATAATGATATACAAAATTTCAGCTCAATCGTTCACCGGGAAAGCAGGGCAAATGTAACTTCCAAGATTTGAGTGCACACTGACAGACAGACAGACCATTATTTTTTCAGAACATTGACAACCCCATTTTTCTTTTTTATTCACCTGGTCTAGTATTTATAACTACATAGCTTAAGCACTTGAAAAAACTATTATTGTCGTTTATATTCATAAAAACATAAAATTCTCGGAAGCTTTCCTCAAATGTTTACACTCCATTGCTTACACACCCTATCGAAAATGGGTGCAGTGTAGCCCCTACCATAGGTTCAAGTTGTTTTCGACTTTCTTTTCAGCAATCAATAAAAATATACTCTTATATTTAATTTTATGTTAACTCTGTTGTTTCAAAGTCTGCCACCCGTTCAAGGGGTATAATCACAATACTTGGCACATCATTAATTTCTCTAATGTTGATAACTTATAGACTCGTTGATTATAATTATTGAAAAAAAAATGTTGTCACTGACAAGGTATTCACCATGTCGGCAGGACTTGATTTTGTAGATCTGTTTTGTTTTAGTAGCAGTTTAAAGTTATTTAAAAAATAAATAGGGATAGTATTATGAATATATGAGGTGAAGGGATCCTGACCCAATTATACTCGTAACTAAAACGATTTAACGAACAATTCGAACACTTTATTGTTATTGTTATCTTTATTGTTATTGTTACTTACACGACTTAATACCAATAATATGTTCTTTGAAATGCGCGAGAAATTCTGTCACTTACTCTCCAATATCCAGTCGACTAACGATCTCGCTCATCAATCGACAAGTATTCGAGATAAAGTGCATAAATATTTAGAGAAATTCCTTATCTTCAGAACCAATGGTACGGATGCGAAAATAATATATCTTGTATAAGTAATCCCCTGACATCCGAAGGGGGATTTCCGATATACAAATTCGGTTTCTTCGTAATTTTTCCTGTAGCAGCCAGTTTGGGGATTGAAATAAGTTGTAACTTTGCGTCATTTTTCATTTTGGGTTCTGTGTAGGACGTAGGTACATTATTTGATACGAGTTTACTTGGATGGTCAGCTGATTTATTAATTATAATAAAACTGTAACAAATTGATTTCTGCACGTGGAATATAATCCCACTAATCTTGTAAACTACGTAACCAATTCGAATGCAGTTCTTACTAAGTAATTCTTTTATTTATTGTGTTTGTGAGTGTTTAAAAAAGTATTGTCACGTTTAAAACAGTATTATTTAATATGTTTTGTTTCTTTCTTCCTAAATTAAAAACGTAGATATAAGGAACTATTTCTTCCTTCCTGGATACTTCACAGCACACAGGAATCTCTCAGGAGTAGTTCTGCTATTTGCACGTACGCACAGGCGCGTGCGAATCGCAGAGATGAGGATTACAGGAATGTGGATACGTTTTTATGGTTCGATTGTTAAGTTATCCTCCTGTTCTATATTACTCTACGTGAAAATTTTGTTTTTAATGCCTGTATGAAGTTTTAAAAAAATTACATCTGATTTTTAGTAGTAGGTACCTACTTAGTATAATTTTTTCAGAAGCCAACTTTTATAATCAATGTGTTAATGTTAATTTTACCTTAAGAAAAAAAATCTGTTTTTTATTAGGGTTCCGAAGTGAAATCGGAACCCTTAAAGTTTCGTTATGTCCATCCGTCCGTCCATCCGACGCATAGCACTGAGACCCTTAGTGATAGAAAGCTGTAATTTGGCATGGTTATATAACTGTATATTTAACTATTAAAACGCCAAAAACCTAGAATTAAATGTCCCTCCCCTGCCGGCTAAACGGATGGAGTTGGACAATTGAAAAAATTCTCAAAAATAGGTTATATGATGAATTTACAAGAAAAACTATCACGGCTATGTTACCATAAGTAGTTAATGAGTAATAGTCGATAAACCCTACATTGCGCGTGGCCTGACACGCATTTGCCCGGTTTTTAAATATTAGAACACCTTAGCATCTCCAAATATGTTATTATTGTAACTTTCACGTATCTTTGCGAAATACTGGACTGACAATAAGTCTCAAGTGATCATACAGTCAACCAGACAAACATAAAAGTCAAGCTATTAAGTGTGAAATGAAAAATAATGACCAAATAATACCTTATACAATAACACAGATATCTATCGAGACGGAAACGTTTCATATTTTCCCAGATATTATTGTTAGGAAACACTCATATCGGGGATTGTTTATGGGAGTCGTAAAGCCCATGAAAGACGAGTAATCGAGTTTGCGACACGGTTGTGATCGTTAGTTCTCTTTAGACCTCGGAACATAGTGGAATCGTAATGCGAGAGGATGATACACTTTGATCGTGTAGCTTAGATAAAGATGAATGAGTTATTGTGAAAATAAAATGAAATGAAAATGAAAAGGATTTATTGGAAAATGAAAATGATTTATTGGAAAAAATGAGTTATACTATTGTATTGTATTGTTATTGTTGTAGTTGTAGTTTCTTGTACAAGCAAACTTTGATGTCTTTCTTTACAGGGTTATGTTTGCTCGTATCTCGTATGTATGTGTGTATGTTTGTACGTTTATATGTATGCATATAATATTCTTTATTACTTCGTATCTTCCAAACTGCTCAACGGATTTACATATTAAGATATCGTTAGATTTTTTTGATAACTCAAGTGTTCTTAAATAACTGAAATTAAAAAAAATATGGTGGCTGTGATATGCCATTGTTTGAAGTATCAAAAATAAAAATAAATCGAATAATGCAATATGGGTATCATATTAAAAAGCTCACCATAAGGATTTCAAAAAGGTACCTATATCATGATGTTTTTTGACAGCAAGCGGTTTTTTTTTTAATTTTTTTAATTCACGCTAGTTAAATGTAATAGTAACAAAATGTTTCAATGAATAGTTACCTAACAGTTGATGGAACAAAAATATTTTACCCATTACACATTCTAGTCAATTTCAACTTAGTTATATACGTAACACATTTTGCACCCCAAATGTGGGACGTTGCTACGACATTGTCGCTTATAATTTTCCAATTGCGATATTTGGGCGACACGTTGTCTTCATCACTGTTTACTTTCACACTTGCATCTTTTTGTCGCGTCGTTGTAGCGTCGCAATCGTAGGTGTGACCACAATAAAGCTAGAAGAAGGGCACGGACGTAGAAATTCCAAAGAAGGGTATTTTTACGAGCTGTAAATACAAAATATTTTGCTTAAATAAACACTCTTAACCGAACTCGGTCCAGTCAAATATCGCTCCCATAACGCCTTATCGATACATGATCCAACTTAACAAGACCTTACCAAGTGAGCTTACGTGATCTTTATTATCAAAGGCGTAAATACCATTTTCGTTTGTACTTTAAAGTGAGCTGACGTATTTGTAATTTTGTGGAGATATCCAGTAATGTAATGGAGGATAGCCGACGTATAAAGCATTACTAAAAGAGGATTTCATTGTTACGCACGCATTCGAATGGGACGTGCCGAGTAGAAATGATACTGTAACAGGCAACCGAAATAAAAACGTAATATAGATACCTACCTCTACGTGTCTGATATTTTGGGATGTAAAGGGCTTCCAGGCTTGAGTGTGAGCCAAATACCGGAATTCACGTTTTAACTTCTACCCTGCGACCAAACGTTATTGTATCAAGGACATTATATAAGAAATATAGTATTGGTTTCAACATATTAACGGTACACTAAAGGGCACATGTCTTTTCTCTTGAGGACGCCTAGAGAATATTCTGTGTTGTACGAACGTGAAAATAATTAACCGTGTCAATGTGTGCATGTGATACTTGTATGAATAGAGGAGTTGGTATTACTATGGGTGCCTCACTGAATTAGTTGTTGACATTTCGTCTGTTCTTTTTTTAAGTCTGTGGTTGTACTGCGGACTAACCTTTCAGTTAGTGGTCCATGCAAGTAGCGGAAGTTTCATGCCGACCAAAGGCCTCTGATAGCTTAACGATTGTTATCTTACTGGGACCTGAATGACGAAGTCATGAAGCATATTCCTGTCGTCTCAAAATCCACATCAGTTACTTATTAAACGCATCAGTTACTTATTAAACGTAACTTATACTTATTAAATTTTTAAATTGGTTACCTTTATTGTTAAACAATTAATCTTTATGCTTTGACGTAGCTTAAGTACGATATATTTAGTTTATCTCGGGTTAGCTAATAAATCACCAGTAAAACCAATATCACTGAAATAGTATGGCGAAGTATTATGTTTCAAATTTTGTAAGGAGGCAGTTAGTCACTAATGCGTTGTACCATTCCCCAAGTCTATTCAAAAATCACCTTACACATCTTATTCATGAACCAGTTAAAAAGACCACCCAAAACAAACACGTGATTCTTATTACTTTCGTAACAGGGGGGGTTTTCGATTGTTATTTCGTGATATACGGTGCAGGTAATTTGGGACGTGTCCAGTACGGTAATGGAGTGTTGCCGCCGCGTATAAAGCATAACTAGGAGAGGATTTCGTTATTATCCTCACACAGCTGGGGACGTGCCAACTTGTGACATTTCACGTGTCTGTGCGTACAGCTTAAAATTTACGTGTATGGATTTGTTTGCGACAGAATTTTAAACTAACGTTTGTATTTTTAAGGGGTTATACATATATTTAGCTATAAGCAGTGATAGCCTAGTGGTTAGAACGTTGGTCTCTCGAACGCGGGGGCCCGAGTTCAAACCCTGGCACGCACCTCTAATTTTCTAATATTATGTGCGTATTACAAGTTAATTATCACTTGCTTCGGTGAAGGAAAACATCGTGAGGAAACCTGCACACCTGAGAGTTCTCCATAATGTTCTCAAAGGTGTGTGAAGTCTACCAATCCGCACTTGGCCAGCGTGGTAGACTATGGCCTGTACCCCTCACATTGTGAGAGGAGACCCCGAGCCCAGCAGTGGGACAATTACGGGTTGTGGCTATACATATATTTAGCTTACCCCTTTGTGTGGGTCAAATCTTGCACACTTGTCGAAAGCGTGCATGTAATGATGGCCCATACACGATCAAGTATACTTGTCAAGTTTGCAGCGGACTTGACGCGGCATCCAGTAAACTTGATGGTGTATGGCCACATATGGCTATCTGGCTATATAGCTATCTCATGCAAACTGGATGCCGCATCAAGTCAAACTGCAAACTTGACAATTACATTTGATACATTTGATTTACTATAATGCACCTGCTAACCAAGTGAGAAGGCTTTTATTCATTTCCCGATTGTGAATGTTGTCCGAATATTTCCAAAAGACATGAATAAAGAACAAATTACATATATTTTATCTGTAATTGATTTTCTAATATTTGAAATTATTTTATTATTTTACTGCCAGGGAAAGAACACAAAACATGTAATTTAATTATAGCAGTAAGATTTATATATGGATTTCACAACAATAAAAAGTAATCCTTATTTAAACTTCAAAGGGAAAGACCACGTCGGCTGTTGGGAAATATTATAATCCAAGGAAGCTGAACAAAGGGAAATGACAGTACAACGTACAATGAGCTTTGAAGATAGAGTAGGTTGGCCATGTCATTGGATATCGATGGAACGTCCCGTAATGATTGTAATGTACGAGGACATTGGCGTGGTTAACACACTCAGCATTTATCTGTTATCAAAAAAGTCAATGTTATATAGAAATCAGGAAAATTTAATTTGGTGCAATAAAAATCAGTATTCAGCTTGTTCCTTCGAGAATGTACAAATTGCTTTAAAAACACAACATTCAAAGTTCTTCTTAGGTGAAAACTAAAGCCAATGTTGAGATTGTTCATACAATATACAATATCTCTCAGTGTACCTACTAGAGTTGCATTCTGTTGACCCCGCAATAATGTTTATTAAATTAATTACCTACTTTTTGTCTGTATGTACGTTTCCAGGATCTCAAAAACTGCTAAATATTAACTGTTTTTATTTCAATCTCTTCACAAATAAATCAGGTAGTTCAATTTAAAAAAATTACACGCATTTTCCTGAAGCAAAACGGGGGTGGTTCACAGTTAATCATATTTCTGTTTTTAAGAAGGTTTAGTAGGTATGTTTGATTTTTGTCTAAATATTATTCCATTTTCACTTAATATCCCTGTCCGGATTATCTATGAATCATGGTAAATGAGAAATGATGTCTGTTTCCGACATTATCTCTCTATTGTGGAGGTGTGTGGATAACTTTATTATAAAACAACTGCAATACTAAGAAAATAAACCATATTATACTAAAAATATACTTTGTCGGACAAATGGTCGGATAAAAGGTATACCTAACATCAAATTTTATAATAATAAACTCTTAAAAATGAGATAGGGCAACACTACTACTGACACCCAGTAGTGGGTTATGGGTTGAAGTCAATCTTTATCTGGAGTCCTACCACCAAGAAGCTGGTTAACTTCCTTCTCTCTCGATACCCTGCCGGCATGAGGAGGGTCGGATTTGGTTTAGTAAAATGAAAAAGTTAAAAAGGCCATAAATGGAGATCATTATCCCATACATACTTGAAAATTATAATCGCATTATATTATCTGGAACAGCTGAGAGAAACACCTGGGACGTCAACGTACGCGTTAGCTCGGCAAGCCGCACTAATCCGGTAAACAAGCTAACGTTTAACCGGATCGATCCGGTTTGAACTGGATTACCGCGGAGCGATCTTCCAACAAATTGACTTATATCCCACCCACAAGACAAGTTATGGTTGGGAGATACTACAGGTTGTAATGTGTGAATATAATGATTAAAATACACAGTTTTACAGTGCCAATAAAAATCAAAGAAAAACATTATTTCTGTGCTGTTAACCGGTAAGGGGTTCCCTACTAGCCTGGAGTTGGCTTGGCCTAGAGAGAGAGAAACCTTTAGAGTATCAAGTCAAGCTTATCACAAAAATGAATTGTCATCAAAACTAAACAAATATTTATTTTTAAAGTGAAACTTTTTTAAAGTGTTAAAGTGAAACTTATTACATCGTCTCAAACTTTTTGGTCCGTGTGTCGCATGTCACGTGACGGTCGGCCGCGGAGTGGGGGTAAAGTAAAATGATATATGATATGGCGTCGCCATATTGGCCTCGGCTGCTCTGTCGAGCGCTTTTAATACCCTAAATCGAATATTTATCCAAATTTTTTTAGTTAAATGTCTACAATACGAAAACAAGTTTCACTTATACCTACCGTGGTTTCATAAAACCACACAATTGCTTTTTTTTAACGCCTTAGGATGGGAGTAATTAGATCTGATTAGGCTTGCTAGATTTAACCCACTCTAACAGGGTAAGCTAAATAAAATCGTTTAAAAATAAATTACTGGATGATCATGGTGCTGTCTCATTTCTGGGTTGGTCTATCGGATCCTATGAAAATGTATAAAAATTAGGACCAAGAGCTTAACTAAGTTTTTTTTTATAAATTATAAGTTGACTAACTAATAACAATTGGCAATGAAGTTTTGGGTGGTAAAGACCATTAACTTAATAGAAGCCAATTCACTGTTGCTTTGAGACACTAAATTAACATAATAAATAAAATATAAGACTAGAGAGAAGGTATTTCAAGGGCTATAATATCAAGGTAATGTATGATATAATATAACATATTAGGTACTAAATTTCCTAGTCAGAGGCTTTTATGTCAAGGGAATACTCGGAATAGCAATTAGTAATTAGTGCAGCTCGCGAGGAATCGTTCCATGATTAGGTCATTTATTAAACAAGAGATTAAATTAAGTCATGAATAGGTTTGTTAACATTATCAATTTTCGTATTTTCTTGAATAATTTTAAAATTACATATTGTAGAATTATAACAAAAATATATTCGAGATCCTTACAACAACCCCTTTCAACAACATGGCGCACGATACGGTTCGACAAACGAAATCAAAATTAAAAAGTATATATGTATTTTTTAATTTTTTAAATTCAGTTGTTTCCTTTATACCTCATTTGGTCCAGTAGTTTTGGAGTCTATCTATCTACGGCCTTTCCGTCTATAACAGACGATTCAAACAGCATCATACGGATGGCACCTCTTTTCATGACTATGAAGACCAAGCTGGTAGCGACAGTTTCTACCGCAAGAGAGTGTAGAAAGGGCTGGTCTGCAAGCCATTTTCTGTTTCTTGCCTCTTCTGTCGGATAATAGTCTGAACTGAACCAGTCCATCATGAACTCATGACTGTCTCTGCGCTCTATGGTCTTCTTTCGCCAGTCGGCTCTATTCATCGCAAGTTGGTCGCAGCCCTTGCAACTTATTTTGAATGCAGACAAGTCACGCTTAATCCAATCTTTGAGCTGCAGTAGTGGTCTACCAACATTTATCTTACCGTCGACTATGATTCCAAGCATGACTCGCCGTGATAAACGATTGGGGGCCATACGGTACACGTATCCTAACCATCTCAACCTTCTCTGCTTGAGTAGAGTGGTGAGGCTAAGTAATTGTGCCCTTTCTAGTACCCTCTCATTTGTGACAAAAGAGAGTTTCAGAGTGAATTGGCTGTAAAGGGTAGACAGACACCCGAGTAATCCTATAAGGGTTCCGTTTTTTTGTATGGAACCCTAAAAATATACACCTAGGTATCTTCAATAACGTATAGGTACTCCATATATTATAAAATATGTATCCATAGATGTTATTAAATATCGATAAATCTTCAAAAAATTATTGTTTTAGATAAAATATACTTTTTTTGCAATATCTAACAAAAAGCCACAAATTATAATGATCTCAAAATTGCAAAATTCATGTTCAATTAAACTGAGCGAGTTGCACGCAGTTATTGTACCCAACATACGAAAACTGTGATAACACGAAACGGCCAACAGTATTAAAAATTCCATCATGGTGGATTGCTTGCGGCGAACCCAGAACGCTTGAATGCTGAACCAAGGTCAAACAAAGCCGCTTTTCAGCTCTATTCACAAGAAGGTGAATGATTTACTAATATCCAAAGTGTCTCATTCACCAAAAGATTGCCAAGCGAAACTTACCCTTCTTACTTTTAAATAAACGATAGATTGGTGTCCACTTCGAGCCTCCGAACAGCCATTTTGATTTTCAGATGTAATGTCCTATGACGAAGTACTGTCGGCGCGGCGTTTGTTTATTCCTGGGGCTTATTTTGTTTCTAGCGTTTTGGTTTCGTCTCCTTCAGGTCATAAATAGCTCGCCTTTATCTCTTTAGTAAAATCACAGTGAGTAAGTCTGAATACGAGTAAAATGAGCCTCAAAAGATGTAGAACGCTTTTGACATTTTGGAGACCGTGTATATTTCATAGTAAGAACTCATATATCTTAGAAAGTATGTCACTTTATCATTACTGCATACTTTTTGATTGTAATTACTTACTCCGTCGACTGACACATCATCATTTCATCACTGGCCGCCGAAACGAAGGTTTTTCAAAATGGCGGTACTTGTAGGTATGCCAACTAGGTTCAATGCCCTTTCACCATAGATTAACCCCAATCTATGCCTTTCACATTGATTTAATTCCGATCAGTATGATTTTTTTTGCCTGAAATACCTGCTTCTATTTTATAGACTGATTTTGAAATGAAAAATAAAGGAAATATTTAAAAAAAAATCAAAAAGTAAATTTAAAAGCAAAATCTTTTACAGCCCGCTATTTTTCAAGAATATAAAAGATCAAACGTGCATCTTGCGTTTCCAATCCGATATGAAGACGGTTTGAAATGATATCTATAATACTGTTTCCTTTGACAGCGTATCTGTCAGTTCAGACGATGTGAGTTTTTAACTTCCGACGAAAAAAGAGGGTTTGTGTATAACACGTGTCTGTATATAATACTGAACACAAAATAATTCTAAAGGGTATTTCAATTTAGCACATAGATGGACCATGATCTGGAATAAGATATAATCCATCCATCCATCCATCAGCCTTTAGAGGTCCACTGCTGGACATAGGCCTCCCTTAATACACGCCACTCAGATTGGAATAAGATATAATGACAGGCAGGACGCTTGTTTGTAATATCTAGATATTATCTAGATAAAAAAAATAATTAAACAGAAAAATAAAATAAATTATTACACTCATACCATACGTCGAGGGTGACATGGACAAAACATGATGTCACAAACATTTTTGACTTGAGAACAAACATATTTTCTGTTTCATATATTTTTGTGCTCCAGTCAGGACTCGAACCGGGAACCCACACTTTACATGTATTATAGTATAATTATTACCAAAAGTTTGTTTTGGTAATAATTATACTAATAATTATAGCCTTTTTGGCAATAATAAAATAATTCAATTTAACATTTGTATGTTCCAGCTTAACGATTCTATTATTTGTTTTCCATATTTAACGTTTCACAATGATAACGCTGTTATCTTCGTTATCATGCAATTTTCTAAGTAAACGCAGCTCAGCGTTTATATCGCGAATTGTCTGGACTTCAAGTCATGTTTTTCCTGCGCATGTACATACACTTGTAATATACACTGTATCATACTATATGGTACCCTAGGGGTGCTCGATCAAAACACACCTAATTCTATTAATATTTTACTATTATATATTTCATTGGATAATATGTATAATACAATACAGCCAACGCTTAGAACGGTCCCTTTGTACTTGCCGGTATTATAAAATAATTTTATGAAAGAAAGAGTAAGGATTATTATTAGGAAAATGTAAAATCATATTCAAACGAAGTTGTTTTAAGGGAATTGTAGAAGGGTTGGACCTTTGTGTTTTATGAGTATTAATAATGAAATATTAAATTTTCGGGTAAAATTATGTTTTACCTGATACGTAGTCAGCAGACAGCACGGTATAATTTGTTATAAAATTGTATTTTGTGTTCATTGATTCATCTTTTAAAATACCCAACGAGTTTGTCTATTTTTGGTTATCTGTCTATACCAAGACTAGACTTTACCCTTAGGCCGAAAGAGATTGATTGGTCGTTAGTTTCACCTTGTGGTTCATTATGTTGTACTGTATCTCTCAATGTCACCTTTGAATTCTGCACCACAGGGCTTTGTCCGCATGAAGCTGTAATACCGTAATGTTAGGGGGTTCACCCCCCCCCCCCTCGAAAAGTTAAGATATTAACATGTACTATTCACCCCATACATTTCATCTTTAGATCTCTTGAAACGTAATAAACGAGCAGGACTTCCCAATCCTCAATTTTCTTATGAATATAAGTTTCTGGAAGGTAAGTCGGTTAGTTTCTGGACCCCCCTCGCCCCCCCTCCCCCCAAGAAACTAAAACCTGCTACGCCCGTGCAGCCAACAGTATTTGTTTGCAAAATAAACTTATTTACAGTAGTAATAGAATACGGTTTTAGAGAATTTTTGTATGGCATCATTTTATTAATGTTATTTATTTATTTATTTATTACACTTTATTGCACACCAAATTTACAGAGTCAGTAAAAGCTTTTCAATGTTAATATTACAAGTGCACAAAAGGCGATCTTATCGCTAAGTAGCGATCTCTTCCAGATAACCTTACCAACATAATTATATTTAAAATATATTTAATCGGTCCAGTTCTAATCAAATCGTTTTTGATTAAGGTTTCGATTACAAGATTACAAGGTATTTAGTTTTGGATTCAAATGTTATGTATATTTTATTGGCTGTTTTTAAGTACATGTCAGGCAATGCTTTATTATAATCTCACCTGACCGTGTGAGCTAGTCTTTTTTGAGTAAAGTTTTCTACCGTCGCGCTGAGATGAAGATCTTTTGCACACAAGAGGGAGAAAGAATGCCTGAATTAACTTTGAGAAAGAATTCCTCAATTAATTTTATAAAGGTTACTATTATTTCGCAGTTGATACGAAGCCCAATAACGAGACAACTCCTACAACGCTAGTATGTTTTAGTTAGTTGCTTGTATATTCCGTATTATAGTACAACTCGCTTTATATTAAGTAAGCGAGACAAGTAAGCTTTGAAACCAAGTCCTTTGAGAGATCCTTTGTGACAAAGAAAAGCACGATGACAATTTGAATCCTTCTCCTATTATATTCTTTCATTGTTTTAGTTAATAAGTAAACCGTTATTCATTATTGTGCAGAGTCTGATATTTTGTTCCTGTTAAGTTGTATCGCTTACTCAGTGAAGATCTTGTCATTAGCGTATTTTATTTGTGTGTCCTACTGTCTCTTCTTATATTTTTATGAAGATTTCCTTGTAACAGAAAATAGTACATTATGATACAAGTGTGGTATGTTGGTCATTACACTCGAGGTGATATTGCACAGCGCGAGCCGAAGGCGACTGCTGCAAGAAAACCGAGAGTGTAATGACCAAACCTCACGTGTGTCATACGACATTTTTCAACACACTTACGAGTAAAAAAAGAAATTATTCGTACTCAAATAAACAATGCTCACAGACCAGACGGAAAGTTTGCTAAAAATGGCGCGCTCCGCGCTGATATTTTTTTTTTCTGCGCGCGGCGTGTTAGCTATGCGCGCGCAGATTGGAGCGTAGGCACGAACAATTACGCTAAACAGCCAAAACGCAAAATGTAAAAAAATCTAATATTTATGTATTTATGAATTAGTTTCACGTTGAATTATTAATTAAAGTAAATAAGTTGTTGAAAATTTATCATATTCAAGGTGGTACACTTCTTTTTTTTACAAAAATAGTGTTATTTTTAGTCTTATATGTTGAAACGAAACGTATCTAAGTCAAAACTTTCTTCCGAAATTTAAAAATAAAACTATAACCCGGCTAAGTTAAGAGTAAATAGAATGCATAAAATAATATCTTTCAGCAAGGTACAAACTTAATTTGATGGAATATAAAATAAAACACTAGTGCGATCAAAAAAAAAAAGCACAAGTGTTTATTAATACCATGGTTTATGAGTGTAAAAGCCATGTGGTAAAAACCAATTTATGAGCAAGGGTGTTGAAAAAAGATTTTATTCCACTACTTTATTAACGTAAGAAATATGTTCATCGATACCAAATTACAGCTTTCTAGCACAGCTAAAGGTCTTTGTTGCGGATGGACGGACGGTCAGACAAGACGAAACTATAAAGGTTCCGTTTTGACTATGGCACCGTAAAATCCATAGTCTACGAATTGATGCCGTAAAAACCATAGTCTAAGAATTGATAAGAGTTACAGATTCCAGTCAGGCTCGACATAGGAAACTGTAACATCATCTTGGCGTCGCCGTCATCAGACGCTGCTAAAATGCTGTTACAACTTTATTTATATCTTGTATAGTTTTCATATATAATAGCTGTTTCAATTATGTAATAAGGCCATACGGGGGTGATAAAGTCAATGCGTAACAAAACCCCTTTCTAATAATAAAGATTAAAAAAACGAATTGATGCACTTCAGACTCCTTGAATAAAGAGTATGTTGAACTCTCAAGCGATAATAATGCTGATAACAAGTAATAGGGAGGTGTAGAGCTATATGGAAATTTAAATTTAAATCGCTTTTAGAAATTAAAAAGTAATAAAGCTATTTCAATTCATGCAAATTTAATTTAAAAAACAAACTAGATTTGAACGTTGGATTTAACTTTATGCATAATTCCGTCCAATGGCGAAATTTTAATCCCACTGCGTTCACACAGATAAAACATCTCATTTCAGAACTAACGATTTATACTCATACTTCATATAAAAGAGGTCTTATGAGAAAATTTATGGGAGATATTTTTTTTTCTCTATCCATTAGTAACATAGTTAGCCGTGATAGTTTAGTTTTTTTTAAGTTCATTAACGACTGATATCTATCTATTCTTTTCAAGTTACGATTTTTTTTTCAAATTATTTATTAATTGGTAACCCGCCCCCCGAGAAAACAAATTTGTAATACCCATACCCTTAAATCAATTCTTTTTTGATATCACGAATTATAATATTATAGCCTACAGTCTTCCTCAAGATGTGGTTTCAGGGATTAGTGCGTTCATGGTCCAAACAAACTTTTTAGTACACAATTATTACAGGTTAATAAACATCACGTTTATTAGACACGAAATTCATGTTACAGTTGATAATCCTTTTGTACAAATGACGATCTTATCGCTGAACAAGGTGCGATCTTATCGCTTTCTCAGATATTGACTAGAAAACCTAAAATAATAATTTATTTAGTTGCATTTCACCCCCCATGAATAAAGAGGGGTGTTTACCGTCTCTGTGTATCTGTGTATCTGTGTATCTGTATGTCTGTTTGTGGCATCGTAGCTCCCAAACGGATGAACTGATTTAGATCTAGTTTTTTATTTATTATTTATTTATTTATTTTATTATTTATGTACACACAATAATACACAATAATTTGTTAGAATAATGACGTAATCGAGTGTTCTTAGCTATGTTTAGTGTAAATAAAACTGTCGGGGGTTTTTTAAATTTTAATTTAAGATAATAAATACGGCTCTAAGTCACGTGGCTTCGAAGTTGCAGTTGACTAGTAAAATATTACAACAGTGTAACTACTTATCAAGCATAAATTTTAATTTAGACCTTATCTATTGGGTAAAGGGTTTATTCTACAATAACTACATTGCAAGTCACTACTTCGTGTAACGTAAGTCGTAAAAGACAAACTGGAAGAGAACAGGGCCCCAACTTGAGAAGTCGTCACTTCCACCAAACTTTTTTCGTTTTAAGAGTTATTTGCTTTTGGCACTGGGCGGCCTTAAAAGTCAAATATCCTGGAAAATGCTCTTTAAAATTTTTAACCAACTTCAAAAAAGGGAGCAGGTTCTGAATTTAACTGTATTTTTTATGTTTGTTACCTCAGAACTTTCGACTGAGAGAACCGATTTTGATGATTCTTTTTTAATCAAAAGCTGGTGTTTGTCTTGTAGTCCCACTTAAATTTGAGCGAAATTTGATAGTGGCATCCATGAGAAAACCACTTAAGTCTTAAATTTGTATTAAGTATGTGCGCAACAAATGGACGAATAACTCAATATCACCACAACTGATTTCGACGATTCTTTTTTATTGGAAAGGATGTACTTCATTTGAAGTCGGTTCTTTTTTTGTTAAAATTTTACAATGTAAAGTCCAGTTCAAGACTCGGTAGACGGTAGTATGGTAATGTGATACTCAGAACTAAAAACAGTTACAATCAAAATTTAATTAGTAGCAATGCGGAGAAAAATGCAATCTAGAGTCATGGCCAGAATTTAAATACTTTATTAGTAGATAACAATATGATGGCAAATGTCATACTCACCAAATGAAAAAAAAAATTATATTTTCAATGTGCGTGAAAATAATAATAAGAATTTCATATTATTACGTTGTATCAAAAGGGATTACTCCACTTTAACAATTGTCGTTTGTGAAAAGCTTCTTGCCGAGTTACAGGTGACCCAGAAATAATGGCTTGAGTTTAGAAATAGACAAAAACATTTTGTGACATCCCAGATGGAAGCTCACCTGTCAAATTTTATGAGCTTTGTTCTGTTTTTAAAGTTCGCTCGTAAACCAAGTTTGGAGGGTCGTTAAACGCACAGGACGCATCTGACGACGATATAGCGTTTTCTTTTGGTCAAACAAAGTTAATAGTAAGATACAAATAGGTATATAGGGCCCGTATTAATAAACCAATCTTAATATCTCTGCGATTTAAAAAATCTCAAGATACTGTTTGATATGCTGTAATATCTATATATGAAATCGTATATAAATATGACATTTCTAAGATCTGAGATCACCCTCTTGATTGGAGACGATCAAGTACGACAAATTGTTTAGTTTTTAGGGTTCCGAAGTAAAATCGGAACCCTTATAGTGTTTTCATGTCCATCCGTCCGTCCGTTTGTCCGTCTTTCCGAAGCAAAGCATCAAGACCCTTAGTGCTAGAAAGTTGTAATTTGACATGGATATACATATTTATTAAGACTCATATACATATAATATACTCAAGATATAATAAAATATTGAAAACATTTTTTTTCAGGGTACCTCCCCTACATGTAACGTGATGATGAATATGAAATATGATATTATTAAAAATTGTGCTGTTATGGAATCTCTTCCTGATACTTCTCCAATAACTAAAGCACATCACGAATCTGAGATTCGAATAAATTAATTACCGAATATATGACGTCAGAGTAGCGCAAGTTAGGGGAGGCCTATGTACAGCAGTGGACCTCCAAGGGCTGATGGATGGATGGATGATATGACGTATTAGTAACCTACTTGCATGATAATTATAAAAATATTACTTATTACTAATGAAGAAATAAATAAGCCTTATGTGTTTGTTTGGGTGGATTTACTAATGGTATGGGACATTTCGATTTTACATTTTTACTTCAGTTTTCCATTGTGTTGTATAAACTAAAAATACAAAAGCCGATGAATAAACAACGCTCGTAGATTCTCCGGAGAGGCAGGCGAACTCTAAAAAATTATTCCATAAATCATTTATGGAGCAATTCCTCTGTGGCAGGCTTCAACATTTTTGAGGAATGGATTACATTAAAATAAATTATTCTGTTATAGACACGAACGGCACTGATCGATAAGAGCATTTTAAGTTCAAAATTACGATCGGTAAGTGACTGTCATTTATCAGAAACCAGTGCTGCAGTCATTGAAGTATAATGTCATAGAACAGACATCTCGAACAAAATGTGTGTCCCGCCCGGGAGGTTCGATTTTCAAAATTGAGTCCCGGTTCTCCTTTCAAAATCAAACGAATCCGTTGAAGATTGAAGCCACGTGGCGCCAATGCATTGGGACATACATGATGTTTGCGGTGTCGGTTCTATACGCTAGTAATAATACTTTAATGGCTGCAGTGCGTCAAACCATGGAGTAAGGATAGATGACTCATATAGATAGGGGGAAAGCTGAAAAAGTGTCCAGCGGTAAACAGTAAATAAATGGCAATATGGCGGATGCGCGGGACCTCAGGTGGTACTAATATAGCAGTTGTTGACAGAATATTATTCCTCTTACATATTACAGAGTTATTCCTTCTTACATTGGTCTTACTTAGGTTACTTAGGTTACTGCAGGCCAACTGCAACCGTTTCGAAGTTTGTTTATCTTTCTTGAGAAAAGTTGGAATTTATTTGATTTATTGAAGGGATTTAATAGTAGCGGTATGTAACTTAACAAAAGCTAGGATGATACAACTGTAACGAGCAAAAATGTATGCCTACTTGAAGAATTGATATCCACCTTCTTTTTTTGAAATCGGTTATAAATATTTTCAGCATGTTAAACTGATACTCTGGTAAATACTCTGGATATGTAACTGATTTACGAGCTAATTTATCCTACTAATATTATAAACTAGCTGACTCGGCGAACTTTAAACCACTTACATATCAACTCCCTTTTCCTTTCCCTACCCTCCACTGAAAGTTGTAAAATAAGGAAAGTTATGTTGTTACAGTTACATTAGAAAAGTTAATATAGTCGTTAAGTTTTCTTAAATTTTCTAATTTTCCAAACATCTTATCTATGTGATAAGACTAAACGGGAAATGAGAACGTTCCCTCACGTTATATCCCAAGTTTTCATTGCTTCATCCAGCTTAAGTTTTATCATTTTATAGTTGTATAAATCAGAGAATAGAAATTCAAATAAACATAAAACAAACTGCCTCTACATCCGCGCTGCAGCCGTCCGTTGAGAATTTAATTTGAACTATTTCATCCGCCATCTTGCGTTTATTGTGGGGAAACTGGGGAATAAAAGGGTGTTTGAATATCTCTCAGAGTTATGGACTCGCTTTGAAAGTTCTTTATTAAGTAATTAAATATTGAATAGCAGACCAGTACTGTACTGTACTTATCGATATAAAAGACGACTGCATTCATGTCATCTCTCAACTAAATTAAAATCAATATCATTTAAACTTACAAGTGCAATTTTTGTCATAGTGTATTCTTAAGTGGAATTATAAAGAGGCGTATTTTTTTAGGGTACAGGTAAAGTGGGGATGATTTTTTTTCTCTTCTACCCCATAGTGTGGGATATCATCATAATATCATGGGAAAGGAAAATATGATGGGTAACTAAGATAAACTAAGGAAACCATAAGTGCCGATTAAGATATTGCGCATGAGCAATTTTTTATTTTTCACATTATATTATGCCTACATTATACCTAATATACCTAATATTATACCTAATATATTTATAAAAATCTCATATCACTGTGTTTGTGGCCACACTCCGAACTAACAGATTTTATTGAAATTTTTGTGTTTATTTGGTAAATATGAGAATAGGTCGTAAAGTAGGTATATTTATACCGCTAGTATAAATTATAAAAATCTCGTGTCACGGTGTTTCTGGCCGCACTCCTCCGAAACGGCAGGACCGATTTTTATGAAATTTTTTGTGTATATTTGGTAGATATGAGAATAGGTCGTTAAATATATTTCATACCGCTAGGTGATTAGGGTGTGTCTATACAGAAAATTTTTAGCAGTGTTCTGCCAAAACAATAACGTTTGCCGAGTTAACTAGTACTTAATATGTACTAATGTATAATAATTATACTTACTGAATACATGTCTGCGATCAAAGGTAAAAATTCATAGAGCATGTAATGGCAGACTGTAAGAAAAACGTTATAAAGATACCTACACAAGCCAACAGAGTCACGAATGAAGATAAACGCTCAAGTCTATTTTAAACTCCAGGAGAATACGCCGAGGTTCAAAGTTTGCAGTAAGAAATGGTTGTTGCGTGCTCCAGCATTTAGAACTATGATCATTTCTAGTCTAACCTACATTGTTTCTTTTCAAACATTTAAGTTAGTTTTTTGTGGAAGCTCTAGTTTTTTTGGCATTATGTAGATATTATCAAAGGGATTCAAGAAAGGAAGGGGTTTTGTGTGTTTGTTACCCAATCCCAATCCGTCATTTATGAAATGATTTGGAAAAAACTTTTTTTTGTTTGAAAGGCTAACGGTATACTTATTTCGAATTGGTCTTTACATAACAAAATTAAGTTTTAATGTTTTAACATTAAAATCACTCAAGTAAGTGTTAGCATTATTACAAAATTCCAAAAACATACCCGTAAAATTCGTCACAAAAGTGTGCCGAAATTGAAAATTTGTTAAAACCACGAAATGTCTACGAGTCAATAAATCTTCTCTCGGCTGGAATGTTTGATTTTCCCATAAAATAACATTATGGCTTCCACACCCCTGGATGTCGGCTCCGGTCCTGACCGAGTCAGGAAGGGTGGCCAATATAAATTCCAATCTGGATAGGTGTTTCCTTTAGAATAATGGTTATAAGAAAATTCACGAGAATATGGATGGTTTTCTACGTAATCGTGTAAAATGGGCTTCGTAAGCGATTAAATACGATATTAGGCTATATGCACATTGGGAGATAACGTGATGTGTAAGGAACAAAGGCATAAGGTTGAATGAAGAATTTAGCACTGAATTCACATTGATATAGATCAAAGATTTTTATAATAATGATTTTTTATCGAGGCCTATGGACATTAGCAACACCAAAATACGCCGATGACGAAAGTAAATGGGAAAAGTGCGATAATCTCACTATCTACTCAATAGATCTTCTTTGTGCTTCATACAAACGACAAATCGATTTACGAGGACTTTTTACGTGTAAATATAAATAATATTAAAAGAAACGATTAGTGAATAAAAGGATCTTGTTTGACAATATGAAATGCAGGCAATATGAAATGTAGCAGCAAGAATTTTGTAATAAAAACAAAAATTCACCAACCCCTCTGTAAATAAAAATATTTGTGATAAATTCCTGAAATTCATATTATAGCTTCATAATATTATGTTGATAAATTAAGCGGCTGTTTAAAGAGCACGCATATTACAAAATTTTACAGTCTAGCTTTATCAGGCAACACAACGCTTAATATCGTCAAAGCACAGTCTATAGAACTCTCTGTAGGTCAACAGATTTGCCTAGATCAGGCAATCCTATCAAACAGAAGGGGTCATAATGTTTTCCCAGATGTTAAGCGGGAAAATTCGTTGATTTAAACGTTTTAAATTATATTAAATTGCCTCCATCATAATAATATGGACCAAGGAAGGTTTACTTATAGCAAAATACAACATGGACTTAAGCAGGGTAGGATTATTTTTAATACAATTAGTACGTCCTTTTTAAACATTTAAGTATATAAATTTGTTCTATGATTTGTATCAATTCCTGAAAATCCCTGAGTCTCAGCTTTTTCCCGATATAAAAAGTTACGGACTTCTCTAAGTCGCTACACTGTGGTACAAGGAAACTCGAGCTACGGTTCTCTTTCTTGCTAATTAGTTAAAGAGAGATAGCAAACAGGAAGACGATAACACCTAGCAAAGTAAACCGCAACAAACGATTAAGGTACTTGCCTCATCCTTTGCAACGAATACCGAGAATAGACGCTTTTTTGTGAAGATAGACTTGTATTTGACGAGAAACAAAATTACAATATAATATTACATTAATGGACTGTCTTGTAGACCGCTCGTGGTCAAATGTATTTGTGACATGTTTGACAATCCGTCGTCATTTCTCTCTAATTTCTGCTATCCTAGTACATTCTCAGACACAGGCGTCCACAAGGCCTTCCCTTGTCTGTCCAATGTTTAGGAGATCGGCCGCGAGGTCAGCCCTTCAACTTGCCTTGTTCCGCTTCATAAAAGATCGATTTCCACGACGTAAGACAAGACTAAAAAATACGTGAACGATCGACGCTGATTACTGGTGTACCTTAGTTCTAGAACAAACCGTGAATTTTCTGCGTCAGAAAGCTACTTAGCGTATGATTTATGGCGTCAAGGATGTCAATGAGCGCCGATAAATGGCTACCATTTACTGTAAATGACTTTTACTCATGTCTTGATGATCCTGATGATGTATTGATGTATGATCTAAAACAACTGCAGCGAATACTGTGCACCTAGTACATAGGCCTAATATCACGCACGTTCTTCATGTCGCTATTTGGCTGTCGCATCGCAAAAATTTTACGCTTATATTTTTTTCTAAACGCTTCTTTTTACCCCTTCACTGTGCGACCATTTAGCAAAACCGTATCGCGTTTCAACCCTCGAAATAAACTTGCAACCTTATCAGACAACTTTGCAGGGAAGTGCAATTATGTGCCGTGATTCAACCCGCGCGTGTCGCCTTACCCGAGGGTTGGCTGATTTGTGAATTTGTTTATCCCTCCATATATCTACTCAAATGGTAGGCTTAAAAGTTAAGGTAGGCAGTAAAAAGGTTAGCTGGCTTCCGATGCCAGTAAATTTTTCTAGTCCTTTCGTAGTTTGGTCAACTTTGAGAACGGGAACTGAAGTTTGTTTTGTCGATTGTGTTTGAAAGTTTTTGTGCTTACTTCTTGTATGTTTTATTAGGGCATACAAGAAAATCCTTTGGTTAATATCGTAAATTCGGTGGTTAACGATCGTAAAACTGACAGTTATATGCAAATACTTAGGTATAGATTAGATAAATGATTCTATTCGTTTATTGGAATTGATAAAATACCAATACGGCTGTTAACCGAGTTTTTATAAGTATTCTAGTAGTCCTACTATTATGTGTAAGTTTGTGAGTATGTATGGATATTTGAAACGCTTTCACGAAGAAACTACTGAATAGCTGATATTCTTGAAAATTAGCACAAGCTACTACTAATTATCCCGGAAAACGCAGACATAGTAGTGGGTAGAGCACTAGTTTATAACAAAATATTACGAGTTATCGAAGGCGGAGCGATTAACGATTCATTTATGTTTGGTCTAGTTGGAACTCTGTTACTAATGACTTCTCATTTTTCATTATTATTATTAGTAAATTACCTAAAATTTAATTCGAATGTGTACATTTAATAGTAGTAGTTTTAAGCAAGTAGAAATTAATGTACTTCAAAATAAATAGGTACTACTACGGCTTTTATAACCATTACATAATTATCTATACTAATAGTATAAAGAGGAAAGATTTGATTGTTTGTTTGCATTGAATAGGCTCTGAAACTACCGAACCGATTTGAAAAATTCTTTCACTGTTGGGAAGCTACACTATCCCCGGGTGACATAGGCTATATTATATATATTTTTTTACTATTTTTCCTGAAGCGAAGCGAGGGCGATTTTCTAGTATTATTATAAAATTGTATGTGAAAGGCAGTTCCAAAATATCCAAAGCATATCCTATAGTGCGAAGCAAGAAAGTGAACTGAGATTGTCCTGTAAGCAGATTAAACTGCATAATGCCTTTTCACTCAGAGTGTACAAGTATAACGCTATGAAATGGATAGACCTTAGGCGCGGGCCACACAGAAAAGACGTAAGACACGGACCCGTCGCAGTCGCGGCGCCCGTTTAATCTACTTTCATACAAAATGTATGCAGCCGTCGCGACGTAAAACATACAGAAAAGACGGGACGCCCGACACGACGTTTTCTCGTCGGCGCCCTATTGCAAAACATACAGAAAGGACAGGACGCGGGCGTGCGTAGGCGCCAGCGGGGGAGCGGAAAGGACGCGGAGAGCAGGTTCTAATTATTATAGTGATTAAGTACTCTGTGGCCGGGAAAAGCCCAGTGTGCACCGACCGTCACGCCCGTTCCTTGTCTTTTCTATGTGTTTTAAAAAGTCGTGACGGCGCCCTGTCTGCGACGGGTCCGAGCCCCGTCTTCGTCTTACGTCTTTTCTGTGTGGCCGGCGCCTTACACTCGCCAATCCTATACAATATTGTGTGTGCCGCTGATGTTTTTATATGTAGAGTTTTAGTGTGCAGTAGTGGATACCCAGCGTTTCCACCACGCAAAAAATTTTCTTATGACAATGACAGATCAGTCGATATTATGCTATGCGCCATCTTCACATATTATCTTCAAAATTTCGCATGGGAAAAGTGAAAAATTGACTTTATCAATGATCCAAATGTACCTAATGCATTGTTTGAGTGGTCTCAAACCCCCTTCGGGTTGTTGCCCTCGCTCTGCACGCAGGGTCACTACCAACTAGGCTTCACAATAAACAAAACACCAAACGCTAGGGCGTAAGCGGATTCAATCTTCATCCATAAGATTACAAGAGAACTGTCTACGATCCAGATCCAATCTGTGTTCATTGCCCTCACACCAAGTTGAACTCGTTTGACCTCTCGATGATCCCGGGCGGTAGTAACAAGAGGAAATATGTCTAGTCATAAAAGAACGCGGCGTTTGTGCCGCTTGTTTCGTTAATGTGCGCTTTGATGAAGGGAATATTGCCGACAAATGTCATGTGGGTTATTCTTAAGATTTTATTAGATATTTGTCTAAACTTATTGCGAAAAAATTCATTGTAAATTAAACATTTATTGTTGCTTTTATTCACTAAAATAATCTTGGAAAGAATCTTGGAATGGGATGGATAAAGAATTTAGGGTAAAGAATAATCTTTACATTATAATAAAAAAATCAGCTAAAGAAAATGTGAACATTATTCTGAAACAATTTCTTTGCGTTATTTAACTTGGAATTTATTTTTCAGAGCAAAATAAGTTATTGTAAGCCGGTAACATAAGTTCGTATGTATGTATTTAATTATTACGTAATAACTATAATTACCGTACATGTATTATAATACGTCGACACTGCTCGGCTTGTTTATTTTGCATATTTCCATAGTGTTATGTCTTATGGCATTTTACTGTGGGGCAAAGCAGCCGGTATAGAACAAATTTTTGTATTACAGAAAAGAGCCATTAGAGCTATTTATAAACTAAAATCAAGGGAGTCCTTGCGTGTCAAATTTAAACAAATAGGTATACTTACAGTAGCTTCCCAATATATTTATAATAATTTAGTGTTTATACGGAATAACATAACTGCATATAAACAAAATTGTGATTTTTCAAATCGTCAAACAAGAAGGATGCATCAATTGGCTACCTCTTCGTACCGTCTCACAGTGGTTCGAATAGAACAAGCTAGCTGGACAAAAGTCATTTTGAATTTCCCGGAATTTTATACCTGAGCCCCTAACCAATACCCCAACTATCCCAAATCCGAGAATTATTTTGCACTAATGTCAACCACTAATTAGGTAATTAGGGCAGTATAAAAAGAAAGGGTGAAAAAATTACAAATCAGTTGCATTTTTGCGATTACCGAAGTAACATTAATGTCAGTGAGTTTTAAGTTTTTTGAATAATATTAGTGATGGATCTTCAAGTTCAAGGTATGTACTTTTTATTTATAATTAATATATAAATATACTTAACCCCAGTTTTTTTATAATACCTCAATTTTAAAAAAATATGTAGTTTTTTGACGGTTTATTGTTTTCATTGGACCAGAAAGTACTTGTACCCACATGTACCTGGGCTAGAAATTATATATGTCATAGCCATATATGTTAGCTTTCAATTGATGCCCATTTTAGCTTGCACAAACGAGTACAACTTTGTCATTTCGTCTGTTTTTCAGAATACGAATTCTCAGTTTCGAAAATCGAGTTTTTTGATGAATGGCAGAAACACATTAATGTCAGTGAGTTTTAAGTTTTTTGAATAATATTAGTGATGGATCTTCAAGTTAAAGGTTTGTACTTTTTATTTATAATTATTATATAAATATACTTAACCCCAGTTTTTTTATAATACCTCAATTTTAAAAAAATATGTAGTTTTTTGACGGTTTATTGTTTTCATTGGACCAGAAAGTACTTGTACCCACATGTACCTGGGCTAGAAATTATATATGTCATAGCCATATATGTTAGCTTTCAATTAATGCCCATTTTAGCTTGCACAAACGAGTACAACTTTGTTATTTCGTCTGTTTTTCAGAATACGAATTCTCAGTTTCGAAAATCGAATTTTTTGATGAATGGCAGAAACATCCGAAAGAGAACCGTAATAATAGACTATATGATTTTCTATCACTGAAAAATGATTTTGGAAATATTACGAATGAATCTGCGAGGGAAATTAAAATGAAAATTTCAAAAATATCAACAATTTTAGTACAAAGATGGCAATAGTCATTAGTTAAGTATTTTATGACTGTTGTTAATCTTTTTCTATTGTTATTTTTTAAGTATCTCAATTATACAAAATATCTATTATTAATTTTTGTTTTCTTGGAACCCGTGATCCTACCTTCCATTTTTTTACATATCTTGCACTTAAATTGTCATAAACCATCATAAGAAAGCCATACCAAGCAATCAAACCCAATAAATAATTTTGTCTAGCTAGCTTGTTCTATTGGAACTACTGTGGCGAACGTCGGTTTTTTGAGAATCCTGAACTAGTTGCAGATATTACAGGTTTATGTGAATTTAATTAAGAAGTTTGGCATTATTCTTCGAACATGGCTTTTCAATTCGAAAAATGACCTTGATTAAGCATTCAAGGTCATGGTTAAGGTCGGTTTTGCCGTAAAATTTTTTGCCCTTTCCGAATCTGGAATAAAAAATAGGGGTTACCATTTGAAAAAATTAAGTTGACCTTGATTTGACCTTCAAAACCACAGTCAAGGTCAAATTCAAGGTCATCATCGGTTAGTCGAGTACAAGTAGTACAACTTTTGTGTAAAACATTTTCCTCCAAAATGCATTCCTGAGGAGTTATTCAGGGGTTTCCATACTTTTGGACCACCCTGTATATATTTTGCACTTAAACTGTCATAAAACATCATCAGAAAGCCGTACCAAGCAAACAAACCCAATAAATAATTTTGTCTAGCTAGCTTGTTCTATTGGAACCACTGTGCGTCTTTCTAAAGTGCAACGTTCTTTAATCATAACATTCATAACAAATACATGACTTACCGGTGCAATCTTTTAAGAAACGTGTAAAGGCTCAGCTCTTAGGCAAGGGCTACTATAGCATAAATGAATATTTAAATGACAAGGATGCTTGGAAATGACTAGCTAGGCAACCAGTTCTGCACAGGTTAAAGAATACCTATTTTTGTAATAGATATAAGTTTTATTTTTAAAAGATGTGCTGAGGAGTTTCTTTACGGCTTTTCTTCTCCTCCATGACAAAGCACCTTTCCGAAAAGCTGGTAGATTAAAAAAATGACGTGCATAAGAGTATCAGTGATACCTACATGAATAAAGATTATTTCATTTCATTTCATTTCATTTCATTTCATTTCAATATAATTACGTAAATCCAATAATACTTACTCATAGATACTGATACTGAAAATATTTAAATACATTATGAAATTTAATAAAATTTATTTGAACTGAATTATTAAATCAATTGTTGCGGAAACAAAATAATAATACAAATTGAAATTATTTTATACAATCTGTTCAACACCAATAATTTCCATAAAATTGAATTCCCATTAAATATTTTATGTCTCCACCAATAATTCATACTGGAGCAACGTGGTGGAGTATGCTGTAGGCTACTACAAGAAGTAAGACCCATGCTCAGTAGTGGGCCATTAATGGGTTGAAGCCAATATCATGTTAATCTTCTATCGCTTTACTATTTCATTCGATATTTTTCGCATGATATAATAATAATCTCCATCTCTCTTTAAGGCATGCGATGCATTTTACTCGCTTAAGTTAAAATTACATCCGCGATTATCGCTGGAACTCACCACTTAGGCGTTTATTGCGGTCATTAGTCGAAAATGCGCGAAGAATTAGTCGAAGTTTTTGCACTTGAGTCAATTTCATAAATGAACATACATTTCATACTATATCATCGGGTAACGTTCTTCTTAATAACTTAATAAATAGTTCGTTGGATAAATGTTCTTAATGACTCAATAAATAGTTCGTCGGATAAATGTGAAAACATATAATTTTTTAATATAATATTATGTACTTTATGAAGTGGGGGAAAAACTGACTTTTTTATGGAAATAGCTTACAAACGAGCTGACTATCCACCTAATGATATTTAAGTGGTGTCACAGATACGTTGCCGGCCAATAAAGTGAGAAAAAAACAAAAGAAACATTGATTTCATTGGTGACTCTGTAAGTAATGATAAAAAACACGAATTCATTATTGAATCCAGAACAAGGATATTAAAATAAAAAAAATGATAAAAAAACAAAAACCCGACTGCGTAAAAAATTGAAAAGAAAAATTAAACCCAGTTTAGAATGTCGTTAAAAGTAATACTGAACAACTACACAATAGAAGGATTAACAGTTGGGTTGGGACCCATATTCTTCAACCAATCAAATCTTATTTGTTTTTTCCCAAGCAGCCCTGTAAAATTTAAATGGGTACTGAGTGTTTTTTGTTTTGTTTTTTTTTTAAGTATTTTTTTTATTTTACACTTTTAGATAGAATTCATTGACTTCTTTGTTACACGAAAAAAATCACAATGTTGTCATTTCATTAACGGAGTTACTAAATTAACGGGAATGGTTGTTAAACAACTTTAAATAGTTATATATACTAAACTGTTACATAAAAAGAAAAATGATGAAAGGAACCTAAAAATCATTTTTGAATGCCTATTCAATGATACCCCATTCGATAGGGTTTGGGAAAAAAATATTTGGAAGACCCAAAGAGATATTGCCCCAAAAATCGGCTATTTAATTTATGTATTTTCAATTTTGATATACCCAGTGTCACTTTCACAGTTAAAACAAATCTAATAGCAATTCTCAAGCTGAGATCAATCAAGCCATTTAAGCTACAGAACCTGCCAAAGAAATATACATCTATTATATATATAAAAGAGGACGTGTGTGTCCCTATATTTCACTTTGCAGCCAATACTGCACGTTGCAAGCGCATAGTGTGTATATGTCGCAATAAGTACGAGGCTCAAATCTCAGATAAGGGTGGTTGCAAGTTGATACCTATAAGGGTGTAGAAGATACGGGGTTGAAACGTGTTGAAACTGAAACGCCTACTTTTTCGTGGGAGCAACGTTTTTTAGAGCCGCGTGTTGCTGGTAGATGACCAGGATGCTACCCACGCAAAATTATGATTTGTTATCTGTCGACCGTCGCTTGAATTTGAATGCATTCATTCTCTCTGTGTTTTTCTTACAGAAATTAAATGTGTGCTCTCGAAAAAGTTTTAATTATTCGCTGCAACAACCAGTTATTCCTCTAAAGAATTAACAGCATGTGATTTCTAGAAATGTGTGATTATCATTAATATAAAAACATTTTAATTGTTCTAGATTTTAGAATGACCTAGAAATTTCTTAAATGATCTAGATTGTATGCCAATTTTCTGATCAATATAAAATGTTCTAGAAATTCCTCCAATAATCCAGAAAGCTACAAAATTAGGCAATGGAACTTATTACGCATCTTCGTCATTTTTTAAGTTAAAAACATAAAAATTTATATATTATGTCCAGATTAGAAACAAAATTTGGAAGTATTAAGTTTTTTTGGAATTTCATCCCTTAAAGTTTTGAAGTTAAAGTGAAACTTTAATACATCGTCTCAAACTTTTTGGTATGTGTGTCGCATGTCGCGTGACGGTCGGTTCTTAACTTATCGGTTCTCAGTAACGAAAGTACTTAGGATGACCTAGCTTTCAACATATATCTGATTGAGTACGGGTGCTACTACATGATACATTCTGAAGGTCTGATGATGACCAGGTATATACTTATCGGTTCTCAGTAACGGAAGTACTTAGGATGACCTAGCTTTCAACATATATCTGATTGAGTACGTGTGCTACTACATGATACATTCTGAAGGTCTGATGATGACCAGGTATATACTTATCGGTTCTCAGTAACGGAAGTACTTAGGATGACCTAGCTTTCAACATTTATCTGATTGAGTACGGGTGCTACTACATGATACATTCTGAAGGTCTGATGATGACCAGGTATATACTTATCGGTTCTCAGTAACGGAAGTACTTAGGATGACCTAGCTTTCAACATTTATCTGATTGAGTACGGGTGCTACTACATGATACATTCTGAAGGTCTGATGATGACCAGGTATATACTTATCGGTTCTCAGTAACGAAAGTACTTAGGATGACCTAGCTTTCAACATTTATCTGATTGAGTACGGGTGCTACTACATGATACATTCTGAAGGTCTGATGATGACCAGGTATATACTTATCGGTTCTCAGTAACGAAAGTATTTAGGATAACCTAGCTTTCAACATTTATCTGATTGAATACGGATGCTACTACATGATACATTCTGAAGGTCTGATGATGACCAGGTATATACTTATCGGTTCTCAGTAACGGAAGTACTTAGGATGACCTAGCTTTCAACATTTATCTGATTGAATACGGGTGCTACTACATGATACATTCTGAAGGTCTGATGATGACCAAGTATATACTTATCGGTTCTCAGTAACGGAAGTACTTAGCATGACCTAGCTTTCAACATTTATCTGATTGAGTACGGGTGCTACTACATGATACATTCTGAAGGTCTGATGATGACCAGGTATATACTTATCGGTTCTCAGTAACGGAAGTACTTAGGATGATCTAGCTTTCAACATTTATCTGATTGAGTACAGGTGCTACTACATGATACATTCTGAAGGTCTGATGATGACCAGGTATGTACTTATCGGTTCTCAGTAACGGAAGTACTTAGGATGACCGAGCTTTCAAGTTGAAAGCTAAATATACATTTATCTGATTGAGTACGGGTGCTACTACATGATACATTCTGAAGGTCTGATGATGCCCAGGTATATACTTATGTTGCTATTTCTTGCTTTTGATAAACAACGACACAGTTAGTCAGTCCGAAAAACTGATCAACGAGGATGATGCCATTTTAATACCCTAAATCGAATATTTATCCAAAAATTTTTAGTTAAATGTCTACAATACGAAAAAAAGTTTCACTTATACCGTGGTTTCATAAAACCACACAATCTTTTTTTTGTGTAAGCTAAAAAATTATAGTAATTTATAGCTTTCACAAAAAAAAAGAAACGTATACTTATGTACGCGCGTGAGAAGTTATACTTCTTTGGCATCATTAAATAAATATTTAACACTAGCTGTCTTGGCGAACTTCGTATCGCCTAATAATCAGTGAATGTACTTTGTTGGTACTTTCAACTTATAGTTTTAGGTTTAGGTTTTTTAGGGGAGCGGAGTGGGAGGGGAGGGGAGACTGAGGGGAGGGTAGGGGGAGGGGAGAGGAGAGGAGGGGGAGGGGGAGGGTGAAGGTGAAGGGAAGGGGAGGGGAGGGGAGGAGCGGAGGGAAGGGATGGTGTGAGGGGGGGAGGGCTAACGGAGGGGAGGGGGAGGGCTAACGGAGGGGTGGGAAGGGGAGAGGAGTGGAAGGGATGGGGGAGGGGAGGGCTAATGGAGGAGAGGGGAAGGGAAGGGGAGGGGGAGGGAGAGGGACCGGGAGCGGGAGAGGGGGATGGCACTTTAATAACGTGTTAGAGCACCAACAAAATTTTGTTTTAATTTGTTTGTCTATCTATCTGTTTCTCTGATATCGGCATCAAATGAAAACCTTTAAACTGATTTCGACGGAAATTAGTTAAGTTGTTCCTTATACTTTGGGTCATATTTTAGAAACCTTTCTTCCCGAAAAAAAATAAAAGTTTTCCCCGGAAACAAGATGAAACTTTGTATGGAAAATTATTAATTAATATTTAATTATTATTTAATTAATATTTCCTTTAAATTTGCAAAAAACGTTCCTCCTTTAATTGAAGGAAATCATTTTTCGAGTTTTTTGAAATTTTTCATGAAAAAGAAAAAACAAATTATATAATATTAATGTTGTATTTTTTCAAAACCCGCTCCCGCCCGGATGAATGATTTGTTATTGTATCGTAGATTTCAGTATATAAATTCCTAAATATAAGTAGTTCAATATAAATTAACCTGTTTTTAAATTTTCTTCTGTAAGGGGTACAAATATGATTAGCATAATTTCCGCGTGCGAAGCTGCGGGCAACACAGCTAGTACATATATAAAATTCGAAAAACATAAACCTCCTTCTGGCGCAGTCGGGTAATAATTATAGTCAGTACCCGGATGACCGAACTTTGCTCGGTTTAGTGTTGCTTAACAACGCCATTTACTGAAGTAGCTTTAGTATTGCTACTTGCCAATAGATGTCAGGAAGAGTATATTGTAGAAGTTTATCATTGCCTGAAAACACCGATAAAACGACATTTTCTAAAAATGAATCCTAGCTAGATCGATTTAAGATAATCTGGGTATTGATTTAGCATTAAATTAGGGTCTATAGACCTCAGGCAAAAAATCTATTAAAAAAACTCAGTTCTTTACTATGATAAAAACGAGAGTAATATTCATTAAACTAAAAGCAGATTTACAAACGTAATGACTGCGAGCGCATACCATTTTAGAGTTGTGCGAGGCGGCGCGTGAACGTATGATATTTCGCCTCATTACACGTCGAGACGGATTTTTTACGTGCGACAAAAAATAAGACACGGATGAAATGTCATATATAACATAATTATGTCTTAAAGGTATAATGTCGAAATATATCCGAAAAGTTTGTTTGGATTTTTGTTACTTTTTCATGAAACTTAGTGCACCGGTAGAACATGATCTAGAATAAAATATAGGGTACTTATTATCCCGGAAAATGCAAGCAAAGCCACGGGCAAAGCGCTAGTAACAGTGTAACAGCGCGTTTAGTAAAGAGAATTTAGTTGAATTTTTGATTAAAAAAAATTGTTGCTGTTGTTTCCTTAACGCAGCAATGGCTAGCGCGTTCGGATGATAACCGAAAGGTTGGTGGTTTGAGCCCACCCGAGGGCGACGCTTTTCTTTTTTTGTTTTTACATTATATGGAGTTTGTTGATAATATTTGTTTATTGCAACAACGGTCATCGCAGCCCCCGTGGCGGAATGGTTAGTGCGTACGGCTGTTAACCGAAAGGTTGGTGGTTCGAGCCCACCCGGGGGCGACTCTTTTCTATTTTTTGTTTTAACATTATATGGAGTTTATTGATAATGTTTGTTTATTGCAACAACGGTCACCGCAGCCCCTGTGGCGGAATGGTTAGCGCGTACGGCTGTTAACCGAAAGGTTGGTGGTTCGAGTCCACCCGGGGGCGTCTCTTTTCTTTTTTTGTTTTAACATTATATGGAGTTTGTTGATAATGTTTGTTTATTGCAACAACTGTCATCGCAGCCTCCGTGGCGCAATAGTTAGCGCGTTCGGCTGTTAACCGAAAGGTTGGTGGTCCGAGCCCACCCGGGGGTGACTATTTTGTTTATTTTATGTTTTAAAACTAAATGAAGTACATAATTATTTAATCCTTTATCTTATCAATAGAAATCGCAAAATTACTAAGTCAATACACACACAAGACCATGGGCAAATCTTTTTATGCACCCTGAACACGCTGGTCGATGTTATGAAGATGTTCTTGCAAAGGCGATGCGAGCAGATGCTATATGAGAATCGCGTTAGACGGCGCGTGAACGTTTGATATTTCGCCCCATTACTCGCGAAGACGAGGTTCTTGCGTTTAACAAGCTATAGGCAGAATTGTTGTAGTCACATTCTGCCTTATGTAAGGTTAATATAGTATGTGAATAAATTAGCGATGTAGAGACTTTTAAATAAAATACGAATTTATTTTAATCTACAATATATAAAATACGAATTTATTTTAATCTACAAACCAAAAGCTTGAAAAGTTCTTCACCAATTGAGCTCAAATTTTGACACAATGCACTATACGGCTATACGCTTCAAGGGTGGGTTTAAGCAATTTTTCGAATCAATAATTTATCTGTGACCAAAAAGAGTTATTTATTCAACCAACTGTGTACCAATAGCGCCATCTACTGGAAGTGAAGGGGACACTACTTACGAATATATATAAAACAAGGTGCAGAACAACGTCTGCCATGACAGCTTGTAATATATAAATGGAATACACCAATATCATATACATACTGAAAAATTGTATACCTACTGTTAGCTTAATAATGTTGCCTATTTTTACACGCTTTGTATTATATTATTATAGCTTCACTTATATGTTTGTAACCAACTCCTTTGGACTTGATTTTGACCCACTTCAAACGGTCAGATTTCATGTAAACTTCATAGAGTTATCGTAAATAATCTGACTTATCGTAATTATAATAAACGCGTGGGGTGCAAGGTGTCAATATCTTACGCTTTTTTACAATTACAATTACATGATTCTTAATTCAAAATTTTCTATTTTTTAATTGGATTTTCTATAAAAGCGTGTTTTAACCATAATTTATTTATTCTTTCATCGGTTGCGATAAATTTACATTTATTATCTTTGAGATAATAAAAATAACAAGTATTTTTTATTTTATCAAAGTGAGTGTAAAGTTTTTAAATCCGAATGGAATCTGACGAAAAGTGTAGATCATGCCTCTGTTTTTGTGGCAGTCAATATTTTACGTGGATTCAACCGACCAAAGCCTGTTTCATTCCACTTAGAAGTATAGTTAAATAATCAGGTTAGTTAAAACATGACTTTTAAATAAATTTTAATTTAAGCACTCTGAATTTTCTGTTTTGTAAGCCCGCCCCAGGTTTAATATTTGTTAAGATAATCAAATCAGAATTTTATTGCTTTTATTCTCCATTTTATTTCAATAAAATAATTTTAAATCATAATTTTAAAAAATACATTAAAATGTTCTACTGTGTGTACTATAGCAATATTTTAATGTATCTTTTATCCTATTAATTTGGTCACATAAAATATATAATATATTCCCTTATTATCAACAAATAAACACAAATATTTTTATTTTAACTTCCTAATGAATCCTTTGCTATTTGACATATATCAACTTGTGCCATTGGTAATTATAATCTATAAACTATAAGGTTGAGAGAGCAGAAAATTGTAACTCTATTTTAAAGCTTCACAATAGTGATAAAAAATATCGCTTGTCCTCCTCGACTAAAGGCACTAATCGCATGGACCCCAGTGGAGCACACCATCAGGACTGAATGATATATTTGTAGCAAGTTTAATATTTTCCTTTGCCGTGAAATAACTGGATATTACTTTTTTGAGCATTGAATCGTTTATATTAAATTTGTCGCTAGTTATTCCACATGTCTGCCTAAACTCATATTTGAATATTTTTTTGCTAAAGCGTTCACTAAACCAAGCTCAAATATTGCTTTTAAAGAATAAAAATTTTATTGTTGTAAAATTGAGATTAACAGAAGGGGAAAGAGAGAAAAAAAAGAGAGAATAAGGGAATTTATGTCAGTCAGAGAGAGAGAAAGAGAGAAATAACAAGCAGTGAACGAAATTTATTATTGGTTGTTATGACCTATTTACCTAAATAAGTATTACTTAATTAGTTTGTAAAATAATTAAAATCTGAGTACCAATAAGGCCACCATGCCTTTCCTCCGTCGCACAGTGGTTCCAATAGAACAAGCTAGGTAGACAAAATTATTTATTGGGTTTGTTTGCTTGGTACTGCTTTCTGATGATGTTTTATGACAGTTTAAGTGCAAAATATATACAGGGTGGTCCAAAAGTATGGAAACCCCTGAATAACTCCTCAGGAATGCATTTTGGAGAAAAATGTTTTATACAAAAGTTGTACTAGTTGTACTCGACTAACCGATGATGACCTTGAATTTGACCTTGATTGTGGTTTTGAAGGTCAAATCAAGGTCAACTTAATTTTTTCAAATGGTAACCCCTATTTTTTATTCCAGATTCGGAAAGGGCAGAAAATTTTACGCCAAAACCGACCTTAACTATGACCTTGAATGCTTAGTCAAGGTCATTTTTCGAATTGAAAAGCCAATGTTCGAAGAATAATGCCAAACTTCTTAATTAAATTCACATCTAAAGCTGTAATATCTGCAACTAGTTCAAGATTCTCAAAAAACCGACGTTCGCCACAGTAGTTCCAATAGAAAAAGCTAGCTAGACAAAATTATTTATTGGGTTTGATTGCTTGGTATGGCTTTCTTATGATGGTTTATGACAATTTAAGTGCAAGATATATAAAAAAATGGAAGGTAGGATCACGGGTTCCAAGAAAACAAAAATTAATAATAGATATTTTGTATAATTGAGATACTTAAAAAATAACAATAGAAAAAGATTAACAACAGTCATAAAATACTTAACTAATGACTATTGCCATTTTTGTACTAAAATTGTTGATATTTTTGAAATTTTCATTTTAATTTCCCTCGCAGATTCATTCGTAATATTTACAAAATCATTTTTCAGTGATAGAAAATCATATAGTTTATTATTACGGTTCTCTTTCGGATGTTTCTGCCATTCATCAAAAAACTCGATTTTCGAAACTGAGAATTCGTATTCTGAAAAACAGACGAAATAACAAAGTTGTACTCGATTGTGCAAGCTAAAATGGGCATCAATTGAAAGCTAACATATATGGCTATGCCATATATAATTTCTATACCAGGTACATGAGGGTACAAGTACTTTCTGGTCCAATGAAAACAATAAACCGTCAAAAAACTACATATTTTTTTTAAAATTAAGGTATTATAAAAAAACTGGGGTTAAGTATATTTATATATTAATTATAAATAAAAAGTACATACCTTTAACTTGAAGATCCATCACTAATATTATTCAAAAAACTTAAAACTCACTGTCATTAATGTTACTTCGGTAATCGCAAAAATGCAACTGATTTGTAATTTTTCACCCTTTCTTTTTATACTGCCCTAATTACCTAATTAGTGGTTGACATTAGTGCAAAATAATTCTCGGATTTGGGATAGTTGGGGTATTGGTTAGGGGCTCAGGTATACAATTCCGGGAAATTCAAAATGACTTTTGTCCAGCTAGCTTGTTCTATTCGAACCACTGTGCGTCGGTTTAAAAAAGCCTTACAAATTCTTTCACAAACTAAGAATTTCTCAAAGAATAGGTAAATAATAAAAGTACTAGTAATACCTGGAGTAGAATTTTGTATTTTTAGTAGTTTACTAATTTGTTGTTTCTCGTCTTCTTCCGGAGCTACATAGTTCGTTTGAAATTAAGAATCATACATTAAATATTTCTATTATTATATTATTACTATTATGCACTATTATGTCTCCTGTGTCTACATTTTTATGTTAAATAGTTACCGGCATGGATATGGTTTACATGTGTTTGTTTATACGTAGAAGTACACGATGTCTTAGTAGTATAAGCAATTATTTTATTCTGCCATAAAACTAAACGATATTTATAACATGGTCTTCTTAAGTAATCATCTCAATAATTATTTACATATTGTCGTCGTAATATTTCTAATCATTCATCGTGTCTTTTCCTTTACTCTTTCACCTTTTTTCTTCTTTCCTATCGTTCCTATTCTTTCTTCTTCCTCATATCTTGTTTGGATCATCAAAGATATGATAGAAACAAAGTTTGTCTAATGCAGCAGTTTCTGTTTATCGAGTGACGACATCTCATAAGCACACTGCACGTTTTCAAACAGTAATGCAGTAGTCGACGTACATTGAGCCTGACACCTTTGTGTTTGAGCTTCGAGGCTTGCATTGAGCAGTGCTATGCGAATTCACTTGTATCCACACATATTGATAGTGATTGCAAATTGCTACAGCATTCAGGATTTTGGGGCGTTAGAGGAGGATTAGGATCCATTGAGCTCAGGGCAGCTATTTTTATTGTGAATCTCCTACACAATGTATGAGTGCGATAGTTCCTCGTGTTGGAGGTTGCTATGCTGTCTTTTTTCTGTTGCTCCACCCAGTTTCGTCATCGTTCTCGTGCTTGGCTATACTCGTTGCCAAGATGCTTCTTCCAGACTCAACGATAGAATGCTGTAACTTGTTTGAAGTGTCGGAGAAACTAGTAATAGTAAATCGTAATTAAGTAGTAAATCCCCTGGCTTTTGAAGAGAACGCTAAAGATTTTGCTATCATCATTCAGGCATCAGTGTACTATACTGTAATTAACTCGAACGACTTAATAGTTGTACACTATCCTAATGGATAGTGTAAAGATTTCGTGGTGTGTGTGTTACATAAAACTAAAACCAAGAGTTGATTCTGAGATTCGTCTTGGCAGGAAAGTTAATGACGTAAGACTTTTGTAAGAATTGAGACCTATCAAAAAAAAAGGAAGTAAAAAGATCTAGATTGTGCCAAGGCAAAGAAATCTAAAATGAAATTGCTTTTTGGCCAATAAGGAGTGGTAAATTTTATTTAAAAAATTTGGTTGGTAAAAAATTATTCGGTTCCTCTATAGCAACAAGAATAGGTTCAGTAATGTTTGTGTTTATCATATGAAAAACAACAATCATTTTGATTAATTTATTTATTAGATTAGTGAGAATGAATGTTTTATGTAATTTAATTTATTACTCAAAGTATACTTGGTCTGTCTTACCATATCCAGAAATAGTAGATATCTAGTACTCTTATCTAAAACAAGTACCTAAACATTTAGTGAAGCGAGACATGCTTTACTGTGCAAAAAAGGCAGTAAAATAAATCTCCATGGCCCGAGATTTTGTACAGGTTTTTTTTTATTAAAGAATCTAGTTAGCAACGTGTCCGCCGAAAGCGGAAAGCAAGTCGCTTCAATTTCTTGCGGAAAACACGTCAGCTGTCGTTTTTGGTCTAATTCAAGAGCAGGAAACGATTCGTTTTACATTATTATTTTATTAGACTCGATATTAAATAGGAAACTTCCTTCAGTTCTCAGTTTGAAATTAGAAATTCTATGACCTACTTTGAATCAAACATTTTTACAACTTTTTAATAATTCTAGTATACTCCATTTTCGATTCCAATTTCACATGTCCCTCAATCAATTTTTCCTTCTTATTACAAACCAAACTGCAACTTTTTTCTGACAGTAAAGTTAAAAATCAAATAACATACCAATGAAGATATTAAGGTTCTAATACTGGTCTTTATTCAGATTTTTTTTTATTTTTTTCATACAAAACTGATTTCATTGCAACGCTCTTACGTAGTCTCATGCGTCAACAGCTTTGTAATAATATACAAGATTTTATAAATCAAAATCATAGGATACCTATTTTTTTTTCCATACACTTATGAACGCCTTGTCTTAAGTTTACTATTATAATGAATGATAATGATCAAAATAATATACGTGTAAACGCCGTATTTCGTAACTTAAGACACTATACATAGCATAACGGATCCGAAACGTCGACCTACGGAAATTGGCCGAGTCTGCGAATTAAAGCGAGCGATACACGGGAAGAGGATTTCACCATTAGCCTGTGGCCATAGTGACGCGATTTAAACACGGCATTTGTGCGATCAAGGATGGTTTAAAGGATTTTGTATTGCTATTTATTATTTTCAATACTACGCGTACTTTATAGTAATGCTGTAAAAATGCATACCAATATACAACCTGCATCGGTGTTTCCTCTAAGCTAGGACATGGGGTCCATCAAGAAGCGGGTCTATCGACATCTTCTTGGCCAACAACGCGTTGGTGACGCCCCCGGTGTTGCTTATGTCCATGGGCGGCAGAGATTACCATCAGGTGCCCCGTCTGCTCGTTTGCATAAAATGCATAAAAAAGAACAAAAAAATTGTGTCAAAGTCTAATCACTTAAATACAAGCTTAATATACTAAAATAAAACTTAAATAAAAACACACAAACATCTGAGTTCATGCATAAAAACATTCATACATACACACATAAAACAATAGCTCAAGGAAGAAGTAGAGCAGACCATTTACTACTTACAAAATGACATTGCTGCCAAAATACTCGTTAAAATATTTTACAGTCGATAATATTAAGGAAAACCTTAAGTAGCTTCGCTGGCAGAGAATTTTACACCGTGCTCGTGTACCTAGCGACAGTTTTATGCAGCAACCTCCAACAAGTGAGACCTGGTATCATAATCTCTTCCATAACTTAGCAGAGTGCACCACGAGTTCTTGCAGTTGACCTTGACTCAAGGATTCATCCATCCATCTCGTAGTTGGGTTGAAATATAGGTATTACTAGTTGATGCCCGCAGCTTTGCATACGGAAATTATGTTTTAACTTATTCAAAATTTTATCCTGTTTTCCCGGGAATCCTTTTAATTTTCCGGGATGAAAAGTTGTCTAAAATATGACCCAGAGTATCAGTAAAAACTTTACCAATTTTCATCGGAATCTGTTCAAGGGTTTTTATGTGATGCCCGGACAGACAAACAGACAGACAGACAATTTGAGTTTTATTATAGTATAAATTATATGTACTTTATAAAATCGAAGAGACCCATTATAAACGTTTATAGTGACGTTTGTAGTATCTGATTTAATTGTACACGTTAATCTTTTTTCAATTGCATTGCACAAGTTTTGATTTTTCCCGTCGTCGGCTTAAAAACGCACCCCATTATGACTTCACCCTTACAAGTAGACATTTCCTGGAAAAGGGTATCAGGCGATATTGATTTTTCCAACCTGACAACAAGGTTCCAGTTGACACTATCACTTATTTGATCTGTTAAAGTAATCAGCTGATAAGCGTAGAAATCTTTGTCTGAGTTTTGAATAAATTAATCCTTAATCGACTTTTCCCTAGTTCAATTTCCTCCCTTGTATTAATGGTCCACCGCTGGCCTCAGTCGTATTGTTAAGAAGTTTACATGCAATTCAAAGATAATGGTTTGTTTCACGTGTCCAATAAAATGGACTTCAAGAAAGTTAACCTTATTATAATTTAAATTATAAAAAATAGTTTAATATCAACTTTTTCTTATTGAAAGAACAAAATGTATTGCATTAAAAAGCAAAAAAATCTGTTTTTGCTTCACATAATTAATAAGACAAGTACAAGTAGTTAATTAAAATTATTTTTACTTATTTTTACTCATAATGCACGATTAGTTTTTATTTCTTCATTCTGAACAAATTAAAGATTGTGTATCGTGATATTAAAAGAAACGTTGAATAGATTGTTTTCTTTTCAACGTTGACAGGCTTATTTGTCCTTATAGATGCGAAGTATCACCTGTCAGGAGTTTCACACCGTCACCGCAGTCTTGCCGTCACCATGATCCATACAATTGTGTCGAAATATCAGTATCGTAAATAAGAATCGTGAGTATTCGGTTACCACGGACGTGAAAATAACCCTGGACGTCACCTTGTCTTATCAAGAGTGACGCCGGCCGCTTACCATGTATGCGTAATTTTTAGTGCGGTCCGACCAATCCGACGCGGTAATGGCGGCCGATTAATAACAGCATGGTATCAATGTGTGCGTGTGATACTTGTACGAATAGAGGAGTTGATATTACTATGGGTGCCTCGCTGAATTTTTTGTTGACATTCCGTCTGTTCTTTTTATAAGTTCGTGCCGTTTACGTATAAAATGTTAAGCATCTACATAGTTCATGAACTAAATGAAAGCCAACGAAAACATCTGCGTAATTTTACCGTATTCATTATTACAGATGAAGTAACAAATAATGAACATAACAATTTTAAACTCTCGAACTACGTATGAAATTTATATGGATAACGCGTGAACCAGGTTTTAAGTTTTAACTAATAAAGTTAAATGGCGTTATAAATTATTTTACAGCATTCACCGTTTCTGTGACGCCGACGCTGTACCATCAAACTTTAGTTAAGGGAGTTCTACTGGCAGAGCAGCTAATGATTACGAGATGACCTGCCTTCAAAGTCAAAGTCAAAATATTTTATTCATATAGGTATCACTGATACACTTATGCACGTCATTTTTTGGCTTTTCGGAAGGTGCTTTGTCGTGGAGGAGAAGAAAAGCTTAAAGAAACTCCAATGAACTTCAATGAACTAATATACTAACCTACATTGCCTTACTTGTCTGCCTGATTTAGTCTGATCGGTCAGATTCAGAAAGTTATTGAAGAGATCGCGTAGACATTCGAAAACTGTGTGAAAACTAACCTCGAGTAAAAGTTAATTTTACTTTAACTCACATCATCCTATATTATTTCATTTAATTTAATTTATTGTATATGTAAACTGCGTAGAAAATTTTAGTAGCGTGAGTCAAGGAAAAGAAGATCAAACGTGCCTTCTGAAGCATGGAATGGACCATAAATATTCATGTAATAATTTCATTATTTTGCTTCTTTCATCATGAATTCATAGTATAGAAACATTAATATGTAATTTTCATTAATTATTACGATATAATTTTGATAATTTTGGTACACTGTTTTTTTTTATTCTGAAAATTTTTCACTACCGGTCACTCTAGAGACCCTGTCGTTATTGCTTGGCTCTTAACTTAGGATGGAACTGATGGAAGCTCAAGAAGCTTGAATTAAATTGTAAAATTCTATTTATAGCAAATAAATAATTTCTAGATATGGCAAATAAATAAATAAATAAATTGAGCTACATTTTAATAACAATGGCTGACGAAACTTGTATAATATTCATTTTACAGGGGGCCTCTAAAATGGCGCTCTGAGGAGTCTATTTAACTGCCTCGGAAATAGCAAACACTTTATTACCAATGAAAATATTTATAATCTTAATTTTATGTTGTTTTGGAACGAAGTTCCTTAAAACAGCTTGTGGCAAGATTGAAATAGGAAAAATCTAATAAATAAATTAAGTAACGAAAACGAAGAAATTGTATTATCATTTCTTATTGAGGCTATGGATAACTGAAAATCATAAAAAAATATTTTATTTTTACATAATTTAACAATAGTATTAAGAGTACTAGGGATTCATGAATGACTAGAAGGTTTGCTTGAACAAGAATATTGGAACCAAAAGTAACATACTACATTAATAATAATATAATATTATTTCGTCTGTTCTGTTCCCGCCAAAACTAACATTCTTAAACGTATCTCGCAATATTTTTTCTATTGTCCAAATATCTATTAGTCTAAATATAATTTTTATTATTTTCATACAGATTCACAGAAAAAAAAATTAGTAAGGACAGACTTGGAACAAAACAATTTTGATTGCGCATTAGCTGTTTCATTTTGAACGGAATGCGCCGCAGTTTTATTACCAACGACATTTAATGACTTTTGTCGTAAAATGAAGTGAGATCGTGAAATCAAAGGGTGTTCGTCATTTCTGTGTATCTGATCGGACCCGCGTAAATCTTTCATGTTCCCTTTATTGCTCGACGTTTGAATTTCAAATTAACTAATCTTACATAGTTCTGTAATCTCTAACCGCCAACTAGTCTTGCCTCAAGGAACAAGAATAATAGAACTACGCATATTTAGTAACATCTTATAAGCAAATTAGGGCACCAAATATGATAGAATTAAAAAATTATATTCTTAATTCTTCTAAATAAACAAACGATCACTTAAACACACTTCGACACCAAAACATTCATGTTGTGTATATGCTAAGTCAATACAAATACAATACAATGCAAAAAAGGACACAATAAGAAAATTACAATGATATTATAAGTAAAAATAGGTAGATAATTATGTCACTAGCGCGTCGAAGATGAAGATCGCAAGAGCGGTCAATTGACATCTGTCTGCCCGTAGTCGCTCTGCCAATACAAGACGATATGCACGCTTTTGTTGTCAGAAGTGCTTGAGATTTGACATACAACGTTAAAATGCCTTCGTATATTATTGTAGTGTGATTGGTGTAGTGAAACAAAAGATAAACGTGTGTATGTTGTAGCTTTTTTCGGAACAGATGTTTTGGTTGATTTGTAAGGGCATTTACTATCTACCTATTATGTCTGTGGGCATGACGCAGAAAATAATTATATAGTCCCGGTGACGCCCATAATCTATCGACCGTTGCCATAAATATCGACAAAAGATACTCAAATTCGTTAAAGTATTTCTAATTACAAATAACACTTTGCTGATGTCAAAGACATTGTTATCCTCAATTTAGTTTTGTTTACGATCCGTATTAATTAAAGCCAACCCTAAATTGCTGAAGCTCCAATAATTTTAAACAACACATTTACCGCAGGACCAATAAAGCTGTACCAAACACATTGGGTGAAACGAGGCTTAAACCAACTAATTATGATGGAATTAGTTTTATGTTACTTGTTAAGAGTAAGTGTTTTAGTTCACACAAAGATAGTGCGAATTTGCTTATCATTGCTTCAAATATAGTCGTTAGTGTGAATTATTATAAATGTGTTGTGTAATTTAAATTCCTGATGAAACTTGAAACGAAAACATGTAGCCTTGAATGGGATTCGATTCGGTCGTGATTATTTTTGTGCATTCTTAAATTTAACAGGATAAAAATTAGTTTTAGTTTGTTGCATGAAGTTTTTCTTCCATTTTATACTGATTTGAGTGCTTTGATTTTGAATCTGACCTTTGATTTTTTGTAACAGCTCTAGTTTTTGCGATACAGGTATAGTCTTAAATATGCATAAGTAAAGTCCAATATTTCTATAAATAGTGGTAATTATGTACGTGCGTTAATTAGCCAAATATCTATTTATTTTTGCTTTTAACCTTCATCCCAGAAACCACGTAGTAACACGAATTTTGTCAGCATTTTATTATTTTTATTCACATAATACGTTCTTAAATACTTGAGTACGGGTCAACGTGCAACGCCGACGACTAAAAGTTCTCTCCGAAGCACGGAACGAACTAAGAAACTTTGCTACTAGCGGTCATGACGCGACTCGTAATCATGTCCGACCTCGCTCAACTCGTGTGGTCATACGTGTAACTTAAGTCGTCGGGTAAAGGGTGTTACAAAGTGCATTATATGAAACTGCAATTATTCAAATACTAATTACAAGACTTACTACGTTTAGAAGGCTATCTGCCTTGGTGGTTGTTGTTCATATAATTTACAGATTTCCATTGTCGAAAATTTGGACGTGAAAATAAGGAATCTCCTTAAATATTACTTCCTAATTCATTTGTTTTTATCTGGAAGGCCAGAAGTCAAAATTGCAGATTGTAAATTAGTAATGTCAAGAATAAAGATAATCTTTTCACTTTCTTAATTGGAAATTGTTATGATTAAAAAATTAGCTTTAACCATTTTGTATTGAAATAAATTAATATCTTATTAATAAAAATATAGACGTATTTTTCAATGATTATGACGTAGGTAAATACAAAAACACTAATTTTAAACTCTTTCTAGCTCTGTATTTTCATAAACTAAAAATTCAAGACCATTGCTTCGTTTTGCTTTAAACACAACCTTTATTCGGACTTATCGACCGTGTGTGGATATGAGGCACACGAAGTAGGGTGTCCAGGACCACGTTACCGTTCTGTCATCTGATTCCCAACGTATCAAGTATATCACGTTATTATCTATTATGCAAATACATTCACAATGATTGGGATATGTCAGTGTTTTCCAAATTGGTTTTTCAATTGTATTGTCCATTAATTGGTTTAAAATTAATGACTGTGTTGAATATATAGTGCTAATTTGAGTTTAAATTAGTTCAGTTAATAGAACACAATACATTTAATTAAAATAGAATACGGTTTTTGTAAATACAATAGCTGCGGCGTTAATAGGTTTGTTGCATGAACAAATTGTAGGCGGTTTCGCGGAATAAGCGTGCCATTCTGAAATGAAATGAAATAAGTTTTATTCGAAGTAGGTTTGTTACAAACACTTTTTGAAAGTCACTCAACGCCATCGCTTTAACAAATCCCTACCGTGAGTGGTCCCGGGAGGAGAAGCGGCAAGAAACTCCCGGGATTTTTTTTCCTACTCACAGTTACAGACAGCACTTAATACTACTTTTTTTTCGAATTCGAATGAACGGTTAGTATTAATTAGAGTCTAATTTTGAACTAGTTACCTGCATGTATGTGTTTATCATAGTTATGCATTTTAAAATAAGCTTTATAATTATTATTTGATGATTGTTTACCTATAGTTTTATTTGTGTGCTATGTGCATGAAGTAAATAAAATATATAAACGAGAAACTATATTGCCAAAGGTACTTTAGTTTCAAATATTCTCAAGCACCATAATATGGATTAATTTCAAAGCACTGGTTCAAGGAAATTTATAATATTGCCGTCCAAATTATCTCATTTGTCCTCTGGTATAAATTTTTAATTTTTATAATTCAATAAAAATAGTTATTTGATAATATTAAATTTGATTCACTATTCTATCTACCTAATCTGATTTCTTACTTTCTTGATTTTGCTTTTTCGAATTCCCTGAAAGTTTGATGGAAACAATCTTATTAAGTGACAGTAACTAAATTACTTCCGTCAAAATGTTTTACACAAAATTAGCATCAGAAATCTCGACAAGTTTTCTAAAACTTGTTGAGTTTCAAAGAAATCCACTGAGCGTCGACCTTTTCCGGGTGAAAATAAAAGCGCCGACCAAGGAGTAAACAGTTCAAAAAAGACAATCCAAGTTTGGACAGGCGAAGTTTTTTAATATTCTCACAACCCAATGTAATCCGGCCCTCCAAAATTTGCTATCTCTAAGGCTCTTGTCCGACTGGGAAGGAGTAAAAAGAAAAAAAATACTCGTATATAATCATGATTACTGAGCCCGCGCAGACAGAAAGAGTTCAATCGTTCTGAGTTCTTCGTTCTGCGCTCTTTCCGCGTTCTTTGTAACGTTTGCAAGTCTATAGCGCCGCAGTCCGCATAGACAGCAGGAAGTCAGACCGCGCCTGTCAGAGTGAACGCTTGCGTTCTATTCCCAGAAATACAAAGAACGCGGAACGCAGAATGAAGAACTCAGAAAGACTGAATTCTGTGAGTCGTGGTTGTCATCATAACTTAAGATGCTTTTTTCATGGGGTTAAAATATATCATAATTATTTTGTGTAATCGTGGGTTTTTCTTCTCTGTGATTAAAAAAAGCTGGTGGATTGTTACGGTATCTATTTCTACTCTGTGATTATAACTAAGAATTCCTCATAAATTATTATCTTGACAATGAACAGACTAAAGTTGTTCCTGCGTGTAAATTCTTACAGATTATTTCAAATCGCCTCTATGTCATTAATAATGGCAATATTTTATTCGCTTGTCTATTCATCGCTGTCTATAGAACAAGTGGTTATCAGGGCTTACCAAACGTAATTTTGCATGAAAGAAATGACAAAGTTGTTATGCAGCTACGCGGTTTCGGAACGATTAGATTAAAGGCGTATTAATGAGGCATGAACAATGGAACTCCCTTCTCTCTTTTAATATCTTTCTATTGTTGAAATGCGGTATATTGCTTCAATATTTTGTATTAATGTAATAATTGCTTCAGTAATTTAAAAACTTTAACTGTAGATCGGTCATCGGTTTCGGCGGCTTAATATTTCGATTGTGGCAATTTTTACGTTGAGATATTTATAACAGTGAAAACTGCATGAAGATCAGATATGTAGTTTTTGCGGGGTAGATTACTTCGAACATGCAAACAGACAAATCTCTATCCAAAAATGGTATTTGAAGACACATAATATTTTTGAAAGATCTTTTCAACAATACCCCACACAATGGGGTACGCAACGAAAAAAAAATCATCCTCGCGTTGCCTGTAGGAGAGGTACCTACCCTGAAAAAAATATTTTTTCAATATTTTATTCTACGGTTTTAGACATTTATTATAATAAATATTTTATGTATAGCCATGCCAAATACAGTTTTCTAGCACTAAAGGTCTTGGCGCTTTGCCTCGGCCTCGGACCGGACGGATATGACGAAACTATTAAAGGGTTCCGATTTTACTTCGTAACCCTAAAAAAGACGAGGAAAAATTCAAAATGGTGACGCTGACCGCTACCAATACCGTTTCCAATATCGGCTAATTGCATATACGCTGACTTCGCAATACGCCCCCATGCTTTTATAGGCAGATTTTTTCAATATACGAAAGGGATCCCTTACAATATGGTAAGGGTTGATCAGCTTAAAAATTCTGTTATATGTACATTGTACGTAGGTACGCAATAACATTTTATATATCAGGTTTTATTATCAGAACGTAACTTGCTCAAAGTTAAAGGTAACTGATCTTCAGATTTGCTGGAAAACCTACTTATTCATGGAACAACAAGAAAATACCATTGATTAATATGTTTTTTTTTTTTTTTATCAAATCTACAAACCAATTCTTCAGTCTATTCTACATAATAAGGAAAATTCCATAACATATAACTTAATAATTTTACATTATCTCTTAAAACTATCCAGATTTTTTTTAAAGAAAGGGTAAAACAAGTCACCAAAATTTCCTAGTACGTTTAATAGAAATCCGAAAAGAGGAACAACATGGAACAAAAAGACGGAATTTTCATATTACACCAGTTCAACTTTATGAGAGCTATTTGAGCCTTAATCAGAGGAAGGAAAAAGTCAGAGCAGACTATTTAAGGGCTTAATCTGGGGCGGTAAAGTACCGTAGCACATGCATCTATGACGCTTACCGCAAGTTCTGTTTCATACAATTTAGCGCATTCAAGTGACCCTTGTGGCACTAGGGATGTAAAGAGGCGGAGTGTGAGTTAAGAGTTACTTGTGCACAAAAGTTATAATCCCACTCGCTACGATGGGCTGCGGTGCAAGAGGGGTGAGATCAGACTGACTGCCGAATAAAGGCATATTTTGGTACTTTGTTAAGTTCCTACTTGGGTATCACTTGTATAAATGGTTATTTTTTCCGGATCGTGGCTTAAAACAATTCGTCTTTTCTTTTTCTCTTCTGGCACATAAAATTACCTTCATCGTAAATTAAAAAAAAAATTACATTAAGGATCAAATCTATAGACATCTATTATATTTTATTAATATGTAGCTATCCGACAATAGAGCTGACAACCACCTGATGGTAAGCGGCCACAATCCTCCTTGAACATAAGTAAAGCAATAAGCATCACAGACACGTTGCCGACCAAGAAAGAAAAGAAAGAAAGAAATAACTGTTTTCAAGCCAGCCGGAACACGATCAGACGTTTGACAGCTAACTCAAGCAAAAAAGTGGTAGGCAATGGTGGCAGGCTAGGTAGAGTAGGCAAGCTTCACAGAAACTATAATATATTACCTAAAGCTGGCCATACACGATCAACTTTACTTGTCAAGTTTGCAGTTTGACTTCATGCGGCATCCAGTTTACATGAGATAGCTACGAGTATATAGCCAGATAGCCATACCGTGGCCATACACCGTCAAGTTCACTGGATGCCGCGTCAAGTACGCTGCAAACTTGACAAGTACTCGTATATCGTGTATGACCAGCATTAGTCATTATTATCGATAATAATGTTAATGACTAAACAATATTGTTAAATCTTTAATTAATTATTATTGGTACCGTCAATCACGAATGTATGTGGAAACGAGCCGTAATGTTCATCCATCCATCCATCAGCCCTTCGAGGTCCACTGCTGGACATAGGCCTCCCCTAACTTGCGCCACTCTGACCGGTCCTGAGCCTTCTGAACCCAGCGGATGCCTGTTGTCTTGTTCAGGTCGTCAGTCTACCAGATCGGGGGGCGTCCTATACCGTCCTATGCCGTAATGTTCAGTGTTATTATAAAAGCAATACTTCTTCATGGCTTCGCTACGGAGAACTTTACTTGCTGACTAATAGCTTATCTGAGCTCGTTAATTGTTACTCAGGTATATTACGGTTTTAATTTGACGTTAGGAAAACATTTATAGCAATTGCTACAAAAGGGAATATTTAATGTTATGACGTCAAATTTTCTTACTTGTCAATAAAATAATTATTGTCTTTTGATTTATAACTTAACTTTATATCTCTTCCGTATCTACACTTTGATCAACTAAATCTCAGACTTTTGTACGTACACAACAATTTTGTGGGTTTAAATTTAACGAAGACCTCGAGTTGGATGAAAAACGATCTTTCTTAATCTTTTGGTGTAATCAAAATTACGCATATTTACGCAAATTACCTATGTATATTTAGCTCACTGAAAATTTAATACCGAAAGATTGACGTGAGAATACTCTGTTTACATAAAGAAAATTTAGAATACTGACAAAGTTAACCTTTGTTTATTATTTTGTTTAATCTAAATGAAATAAAAATGTTTTAAAGAATCAATCTCCTATTTTTTTGTGGTTGCATATTGCATACAATTGCATAGTCCATACTTTAAAATAAATAACAATTGTATTTATACCAATATAGAGCTGCTGACACGATAATGCTAAAAGTGGGCGGGTTATAGCAAATCTCTGATCTCAGCGCCATGACCGAGGCACCGAAATAAAATATTAAACTCGCATCTATTTGGCTGGAAGAGACACAGATGCAAGTTTCATGCATGCAAATTGCGCATCTCGAGGGGATGGTTAGCTCAACGAATGCTTGTTTGGAATTCGTTTTTGTTCATCTCGTCTGGAATAAGTTGGGAACATCAAGCGTTATGGAATCTGGTGTTACGCAGTTTGTTTTTGAATTATACATTTGAATGCTTTTTGTTTTAAACCTAAAACTAAACTTGTTTGGAAGACGATATTCTATAAAATGGAATCGGGGTTTTCTTTTTCTAATGAAATGCTTTATTTGAAATTGGAAATGTGTTTGTAACAATGCGAGAAAATTGCCAAACTTCACAGTGAATGTTTGTGTCCCTGAAATTGATATACACGTATACAAACAAACAATAACAAAATATCACAAACACGCACCCCTCGTCATTAAATTTATATTATCTAAATTATACTAAAATTCATAAACTACTTTGTCAGTAACTTACACGAAAATTATGACGAATACATAACATAAAACCAAGTTAAACTCTTCATCTAACTGCGTATAACGTGTTAACTTAACTCTCCGTAACAGGGGTTCAGCAGAATAAGGAGACAATTATGCAAAAATTATATAGCCATGATGACTATGCAATGCTTTGCCATGCATGCAAAGTATCGCAGGGTCTGACAGGCTGCAATGAACGCGGTCGGGTGAGCGGGAATTACGATTGCTTAAGAATTTACATAATTTTCTCTGTTACTATTCAACGGGTTGCTGAATTACACGGCAGTGTGGAATTTTTCGTGAGTTAAATTTTAAGTACTACGCATGTTAAGTGCAGCGGGAGCTTATTATAATTACATTATTTTCTTAAATCAGTCGTTAAAATATTATTAATGTATGGAAAAGCAATGCCTATATTCTAGCTGGTAAAGCAAACTTTATAAAGCATTAGAAAATTTTTCCAAGGGCATCCACAATACAAGTCCTTCATCCTACAAAATAACTAACCTAACTTGGTTTCAGCAATAATTGTGGACCAACAAAACATTTGTTCATTACGCGGTTCAATAGCTCGCTTGTTTACTGGACCCTTCTCTTATTTTTAAGGTTATTTCATCCGACGAAAAACCCAACGCTTGAAGCTACTAATGTACCTACAGATATTCCTATAGGTACCTTTTTTTTTTTTTTTTTTTTTTTTTTCCGGGGGGGAAAATGCATTACGCATACCACCCGGGCGCAGGGGGCACCCGAGTGGTTATGTGGGACTCCCGTATAGGCTAATGAGACCCACGGTATACCCACTAAAAACCCCCCCATCTTCCGCCTCGCCGCCTTGTGACGGGGTTACGGGAACGCTTTCGCACACATCCGCGACCCCGCCAGCGGCAGCCGCCCACAAGCGGCTCCATCGCGAAAGCCCGAAGGCCCTCCACGATGGGCGCACCAGATGGTAAGGTGCGCCTCCCTCCTCGGCCTCCACCAGTACTGTAGCAAACTCCCCCTGAGTCTGCTACTAGGAGGCCATGGGTACCACTTGTACCCGGTGGAAGATCAGGTCTGTGGTTCTTCCACCGACCACATCTCGGCCGCAGAGGATAGGGCAAGCGGCGCACCGTAATACCGACATGCCTCTTCCTCTGCGGCCCCACCAGTGCCGTTTCGACGGAACGGCCCCGCCAGCTCGCAGGGGGTAGGGAGAGTGGCGCACCGTAATACCAACACGCCTCTCCCCCTGCGATCCCTCCACGGCCGCAGAAGATAGGGAGAACGGCGCACCCTATCTTCCACGGTCCCACCTCCAAGCGCGTCCGCAGCGGACTTATTCAGCCCGCTGGGAGCGCCCTCCTCGGGCCAGCCGGCAGCCCAAACTGGCCGGCCCTGGTTGCCTCTTGGCTTCACCGTGGGTGACCAGTCCACGGTTACTAAGCCCCCCCGCCACGACAAGGCGGGCAACCCCCGGGGGGGATTCCTATAGGTACCTAGCTCAAGTTATAGTATCTACAAGATATTTTATAACCAATCGTGTATTATGAACACACTGTTTGTGGTGAAAAATGAATGGTTATTTTTATTTTTACAAGCCAATTTTTACATTTTGCTTGATCGGCAATTAACAAGAGCAGTGCGAATTTATTTACTCTAAAATAATGGCAATGATAAAGTCAGATATTTGGATAAATTCTGTTTTTATGCAGCAAAAATATGTTTATTCTATTAGACTACTACTCGTATATACTAATCTATATTGAGAAACATGTTGTATAGTTTATATTAATATTGGTGTGTTTATTTATTACGTAAATCGAACAAATTATCTTTGTTCCAATAAACCGCCTAATAGTTTGTTTTAAGCAATATCAAATTATGGAGTTGAATATTTTATTGTCAACAAAGATATTTGGTAACTTCATCAAACTACATATTAGGAAATATCCTACTTCAAACTACTTTAAATTGTTGCTTAAAAATAAAAAAGCTTAGTATAAAGTCAAGTAATGAAGTGGAATTATGCTACACTCGTGAACGGAGATTGAGAGCTTAATTACGGAGACTTTACAACGTAACTAAACCTTTCTTCAATTAGTGAGTTGCCTTTTGACGCAATTATGTAAAATGCTGAAATCGAGAAAGCGACGACGTCACCCCGGGAATATAACGACTTATTTTTTTTTAGTAACCGACTTCACTTCAGTTTGCTTCTTGACCTCTGCAGGCCATACACGTGCACATAAAGCACAGATCACCCCCAATAAATACAAGGCAACTGACGCGCGCCAACACGTACTTTCATTTGCATGTTCACGACATTAATTTCGACCAATACTGACCCGTCGAGTTCAAGTATGAATTAGAAATAACCAATCACAGCGCATTTTGATGTCCCCCGCAAGCCGCACCTTCCGCCAAATTTTGTGAGTTCAAACTCTAAGAAAATTTCACTTATGCGGTATCTACTGGGGGTAATCTGTGACATAAAGCCACCAAAGATATTCATGTTATATTCATACATCACAAGGTTTAGTTTTTGATCCGCTACCCACAATGTTAGACACATTACAATGATTGAATGATTTTATAAATCAGTAAATTATAATTTAGTATTAAAAGTTTAAAACTTTTGTTAAAATATGAGTTGAATATTGTACCTAAAAAACTTCTGATTCTGTAATCTATAACGCATTTCATGTGCCTGAATGAAATTACATCTGGTCTACCTTTTTTTGTACTTATAATATCATTGAAAGCCGCTAATAGATCGAATCCAACTAAATCTAATCAAACACAAAAACCAATTGCACAGAAGTATCATCAAATTACCTCTCATTGCTCATGTCTCAGAGGATTTGCGATCCAATTTTAAAATTCTTAATTAGACAAGCCTACAGTAGACGCAAGGTTTGCAAATTTACTTCAAGTGTACGTCTAAATGTAGGCAAATGTAATTACTCAAAGATGGGAGGAACTTAGATGTCACCCCTCGATGAGTTACACCCTTGATTTAATCAAGCGTGAGTTCTTCTCTTGATTAAATCAACTAATTGACTTGTTGTATAGCTACAAGTAAAATACAAGCTATTGTTTTAAGTAACAAATAAAAATAATTTTCCGTCACCCTGTACACCATACACCATTATATTTTACTTAGACTTTTTTGTGTAAATAAGTTATTTCGAATTTGGTTATTAAATTAGTTAAATAATATTTTTCCCAAGAAAAATAATACTAAACTTAGCATAATAATATTAATAATAACGCTTCACACTCATAGCCCCACACTAGGATTCCCTGTATCGTGGGTGCCATAGACAACATACAAAGACAATAGACAAACGCCCAGATCAATAACAGAAATCCAAACTCATCATTCAAATTACCGCCTCGCTGGGAATCGAACCCAGGACCCTTGCGGCGATCCAGCATGGTAACCATTGCGCCATACGGGTCGTCAGCATGAAAATACTTTGAGTGTAATCTTACTAAAAACTCATGACATGTGAATAAGCATAGCATAAATTTACATAATATCACTTGCAAAACATGATTAGGTTATGATTTTATAGATAGGTGTCAAGTAATCAATTCATTTTCTGAAATAAATCTAAAAATAGGAATTATTAATATTACTTTTTTATGAATTACATGTGTATCTTCAAGAATTGTATTTTAATCGTTTTAATTAGTAACATAAATTCGCCGACAGTACAACAAGTGCGTAACTCACAGATCCGGTATATTTCCGCTGACGTGTGCATTTCGATGAATTGGGTGCTGAGGAAATCGTTTATTTAGTTTGTTAATGAATTTGCGTTTTTAAATACTCCTCGAATTTGCTGTCGGGTTTTTTGATTTCAAATTTTACATTTATTGATATAACTTAATAGATGACTCTAGTGTAATGAGTACACAAAGTACTATTTAGGATGTCCGTCTCATATCCAAGGTGACTTTCTTATGTGTTTAGGTTTAATTAATTTCTTATTTTTTGTTCGTTTGTTTTAAATCAGTTAATTAATTAAGTTACTATTGAAGCTTCGAAACAAATAAAAAATAACATAATATTAAAAGTTTAGATAAAAAGTGTAAAAACCATAAAAAGTTGGCACTCGATAGCATAGCTTTAGCATTATAAAAGATTCCAAAGTAAGTCGGTTACAATCCAATAGGTTCATTATATTAGATGCTTCTATACACGTACAAAGTACTGGGTAATTAGCCGTGTATAATGCGATTTAGTTTGCTATTCGATAAACCCTCTTATGTTGATAATAGAGTGCTTCTAGTAAGTGATTTTATACGAATCGGGGTTGATACGATATGTCTTGCTCCGGATCTGTTCGAATTTAACGCCTAATGCCCTACCCTGTAAAATTTTCTAGCGCTTGCCTTGTCCTAGTCCAAATACTTCGTATATTCATGTCGATGGCACGCAATACAGGGTACCATAGTAAAAGGTCGTGCATTCCTATATTTTTAACTTTAATGGCAGTAAAAAAAGCTTATCTTTTGATCAATTGACTATAATCGATAATAATAATATGCGACTTGAATAAACTATGTAAAAAATAATCGTTCTTGGCTACAACCAATTAATGGGTGGGCTATTAATTGCCATTACTGGGCATGGATCTCTTTTCTTCAGGAGGCTTAGAGCATACTCCCAAGCACGGAAACGCTGAAGAAGTTTTTGCCACTAGCGGTCTAGTTGGATGGGTATCCAACTACCGACCGCGCCCGCTGTTGCTTATTTTGTCGATTGCTTAGAATCGACACGAGTCGCGGGGCTATGAGTGCTTCAATCGTTCTTAATCCAAATTAATGTAATACACATATTAAAATATTATAATACTCTAGTAATAGTAAACTCAATTAGGAGATAACCCTACAAAGGTGTAGGTCTACTTAACCACAACAATATCAATAATAATTCTTGACAAAAAATAACCAACTTCAAAATTAGAAATAACTCAAAAACTACTTATCAGATCTCGCTGAAATTTAAGTGGGATTACATGTCAAAAATCATCTTTTGATTGAAAAAAGAATCATCAAAATCGGTTCACCCAGTTGAAAGTTTTGATAACAAACACAAAAAACAGATACAAAATACATATGAATTTAATACCTCCTTCTTTTTTGAAGTCGGTTAAAAAAGCTTCTATCAATAGTTTTACGCTCCAGAATTAACAGTGGAGTAATCAAGTTTAATCTCCACTTCGAGGTATTCTACATAATTAAAACATCGTGTCGGCTACGTCTCGTATTATGTAAAACCAATAAACCAGGATTATACGGCTATAGAAACAAAGCTACCCCAAGAGGCTTAAGTAAAAATATATTCGGATTTTGTATTTGTTTTACTAAAAGAGTTTATTCGTTCAATATTTAAATATGTATCGCTTTTTCTATTTTATAAAACCCTTTTATAAACGGGTTGTAAAGAGAGCTCAATACAACTAGATATTGCTTTTCGCCTCTCATGTTTTTCATTATAAAAGTAACAGCTATTCTAAGGAACTCTTATTGGATACAAATTCATTTAAAAACGTTTTCGATAGTAGACTATCGAAAACGTCTGGAGAACATATATAAAAATGGAGCGTCAGAAAATACGTAAACTTAACTAATTATTTTGGCAGGTTCAAGGTGTCTGTAAAGCAAAATGGCCCACGGAATGTGTCTGGGAGTATTGACAACTTATTTCTAACTATATTATCTAGAACATACGTGAAAATCAGCCATGAGAAAATACGTGAACTTAGTAATGATTTTTTGTACCTTGATCACCTCATACCTGGAAATTGGAAGTTTTTCCAAGCTAGCAAGTAGGCATACGATCATAGTACATACTAACACTACTCAATCGTCCACATTTCATCCGTCAGAAAATAAGTGATGTCTGGCGGCCCTGGGCTCTCCACCTAATTAGGGATAGATTGATTACAGAAATCGACTGTCAATTATGTGTTTTATCAATATATCCAAGGGGTTTATACTACTGAAGAGCATCGGTTAATTCATGATTTGTAAAAATCTTGAAGTATTAAAATATTTTAAGTAGTTTAATATAAATTGTTTCTAGAATATTTAGGACTGGCTGAATGTTAAACTTGGTGGTTTTTAATTAAATTCTCAGACGAAGGGTAAATTTTGTTCCTTTTTAGCTTAGCTAATTGATACCAGAGTGTTGTTGTATTTTAATTTCTTTAATTTGACCTTTTTTAATAAGACTTGAATAATTTTGAAACCTAATGTTTTTAATTTTTTGATCTATCTACTAAAAGCATATTATTTAATTTTCAGCTTAAGGTTATTATAAAAAGTAAGTGTATATAAGGGTTAAGATTATTATAAGGGTTATCATAATTATTATAGTTAGATAAACATTTTATTTGAAAAGGTATAACATAAAATATTATCATCGATGAAACAAAACATTTTACAGGAATATTTTTATTGTCAGCTAAAAAACTGTCCGCAAAGCAAGCCCGCAAACGAAGCACAAAAGTTTACATTTGGTAACAGTATTAGAGGAACTGTTGTGAACTTTGCAGTAACATCGCATCTCAACAACGAGTTTTGTTATTACAGTTTCAACGTCAAATGAGACGTTCTATAAAGATTTAGTTAGATTCTAAAGGCATGATTCCACCAGTGTGCGGCACTGTAATGCACAGTGTACGACACAAATGTTCACGCTGGTCGAGTCAATCGGGCATACAGTAACAAATTGTGCGCGAACATTTAAAATTGTCACGCACATCTGCATACTTTTGTGCGCGCACACATGTACGCAGTGGACTCGACGCGACGCGTACACGCTTGTTGTTCACGAACTCAGTCTTGCTTTTATTCTTCGTTTCTTTTTAAGCAAACTAAATAATAAAACACAAGCTGCAGCACAAAGCACTACGTATTCCTGCCCGTCCATATTTAACATCTGAAGACAGAAAACTCTTCTCAGTGAACATGTTTGTGCACAAGTGTGCCACACTGTGCGTTTACAAAAGTTACGCACAGCCTTGCCGGTGGAGACAGCAGCTAAACGCGATACTAGCTTAAAGTGCAATGCTGGAGTTTTGCACAAAATGTTTGTAAACAAATGTGCTGCACACTATTTTGGTGGAATCGTACCCTTACATTGCACAGTATCAGGAGTAGGGTCATAATAACATGATAATATCAAAATTTTACCAAAATAATATAAAATTTTAACAAAAAAACCGACTTCAAATGAAGTACATCCTTTCCAATAACAGTAAAAAAGAATCATCGAAATCGACTGGCGTGATATTGAGTTATTCGTCCATTTGTCGCGCACATACTTAATGAAATATTTTGGACATATTATTGTTTTATCATGGATGCCATTATCAGATCTCGATAAAATTTATAGTCCCACCACACGACAAGCACCAGCTTTCGATTAAAAAAAGAATCATTAAAATTTGTTCACCCAGTCCAAAGTTTTGAGGTAACAAACATAAAAAAAATACAGACGAATTGATAACCTCCTCCTTTTATTGAAGTCGGTTAAAAAATTACCGAATTCAAAGAAACAGTCTTAGAAGCCAAACTTAATGTTAAGGCTCTATTTATCTGTATTACGATAAGGCTAGTGAAGATATTAAATTTATTTATTAACTCTTTATTGTACACCAAAAATAGGACAAAAACAATATATCGTAGGCAAGTAAATAGAGTACAAAAGGCGGTCTTATCGCTACACAGCGATCCCTTTCAGACAACCTTAAGATGCGGATTGCTGTATATACTTAGATAAGATGAGGTAAGATGCACGAGTAGAATTAAGGAAACTATAACAATTTAGAAAAAAGTAAAGTTAAAGAAATGATTTATTTACTATCACAATTGTTTTATGTGCAAATAATCCGATATGGATCGACATATTGTTATAGACCACGTACTAGAGAGCGTAAGAAGATAGTTTGTAGACATAAACAGTAGTACATAATACATAAGGTACACCAAAGCCCGTACACAAATACGTAACAACATCAACAACAAGGAAACAACTTTCCGAACTATCCTTCAACTGCCACCGCGAAGCTACTTTATTAAAACTTCGAACAGCTTAGAACGGAACCGATAAATTCAATTTTGGTTCGAAGACGACAACTTCACAAAACCTACTGCACCGTTTCGATTGCACTTAGCTGATTGCGGTCCCTGGTGTAAAATTCAGGAACTACGCTCCTACCCGGCTAATTCCATAAGAGTCCGCCGAGGGTGCATTCGTAATGGCTTTGGGAAGTAAAACGTGGAAGGTAAGTAGGAAGATATGTACCTTGAGCTAAGAAACATGTTAAAAAGAATGCGACATTTTGAATGAATTATAAAATAGAAAAAATAGGCATTACCTCATTTTACAGTAATGCAATCAGACTATATTTACGACACTATGTTTTTATGCCTTAAGCAGGCAAATGAGCAGACGGGTCACCTGATGGTAAGTGATCACTGCCGCCCATGGACATTAGCAACACCGGGGGCGTCACCAATGTGTTACCAGCTTTGAAAAAATTAATAGACCCGTTTCTTGAAAGACCCTATGTGATAGCTTAGTGAGAACACCGATGTTTATGTAAAGGTAATCAAAGTGTTACAATTATGTTATCTTTCTCTTGCACTGATTGCACTATTTCCTATGTAGTAAATACAAACGAGGAGAAGATTCAGCTAATGATTCGTCGTCACGGTTGCTTAATGGGTATCAGTAATGCCAACGGCATCTCCAATGTGTTGCTGGGCAAATAATGTGAAAGGTCTACGTTATAGAAAAAATGAAAAATAAGAAACAATATTCCAGGATCGATCTAAGGACGGTATAAACTACCTTACCATCACGCATGAGTGCCAACGAGATTAACCTGAGTGGTACAGCCAGGAGGAACCGTTCGTCAGAGCCTCGTTCATTGTTCACCAGGGTATACCACGAGCAGAGGAGGTTGGCTTGGCTCAAGATGGCTGAGACTGACTGAGATCATAGCAGGCGGACCCCTATCACTGAGCTCAAAACTAAATGGTGTGATAGAGCACCGTTTCTGAATCGTGATAAAGTTGTATTTACTTAAATAACGCTAATTTTTGTGGTATAATTTTTTATTTTTAAAGTGAAACTTTTATTACATCGTCTCAAACTTTTTGGTATGTGTGTCGCATGTCGCGTGACGGTCGGTTCTTAACTTATCGGTTCTCAATAACGAAAGTACTTAGGATGACCTAGCTTTCAACATTTATCTGATTGAGAACTACATGATACATTCTGAAGGTCTGATGATGACCAGGTATATACTTATCGGTTCTCAGTAACGGAAGTGCTTAGGATGACCTAGCTTTCAACATTTATCTGATTTAGTACGGGTGCTACTACATGATACATTCTGAAGGTCTGATGATGACCAGGTATATACTTATCGGTTCTCAGTAAAGGAAGTGCTTAGGATGACCTAGCTTTCAACATTTATCTGATTGAGTACGGGTGCTACTACATAATACATTCTGAAGGTCTGATGATGACCAGGTATATACTTATCGGTTCTCAGTAACGGAAGTACTTATGATGACCTAGCTTTCAACTTTTATCTGATTGAGTACGGGTGCTACTACATGATACATTCTGAAGGTCTGATGATGTCCAGGTATATACTTATCGGTTCTCAGTAACGGAAGTACCTACTTAAAATGACCTAGCTTTCAACATTTATCTGATTGAGTACGGGTGCTACTACATGATACATTCTGAAGGTCTGATGATGACCAGGTATATACTTATCGGTTCTCAGTAACGGAAGTACTTAGGATGACCTAGATTTCAACATTTATCTGATTGAGTACGGGTGCTACTACATGATACATTCTGAAGGTCTGATGATGACCAGGTATATACTTATCGGTTCTCAGTAACGAAAGTACTTAGGATGACCTAGCTTTCAACATTTATCTGATTGAGTACGGGTGCTACTACATGATACATTCTGAAGGTCTGATGATGACCAGGTATATACTTATCGGTTCTCAGTAACGGAAGTACTTAGGATGACCTAGCTTTCAACATTTATCTGATTGAGTACGGGTGCTTCTACATAATACATTCTGAAGGTCTGATGATGACCAGGTATATACTGACTAGCTGACTGTGCGCTCTGTGTTTTGGTGACATTTGAAGGCTTTTATCATTGCTATAACGTTGTCTTCGGCTATTCTATTCTGGATTTTGACTGAACTTTGTGATTTGGATTCCGTTGTTGTTATTATTATTATTACGTTGAACTTGGCGATTCTTTTCTGGACTTTGATTGTGCATTCGGATTGGTGTAACATGGCAAAAAGAGGGCATACTATGAATAGCCAATCGCGCGAACTAGTTATAAAATTACATGAATACTTTGAACGCGAATCTCAAAATGGTGGTCCTTTAATACCGGTAACAAAAGTGCAAGATCGAGTAGCGGAAGCGCTCGGTATAGGTAAAAGAAACATTTCGACTATCATAAAAGAGAAGTATGGCCCTTCCGGAAGAGAAAAAAATTTACTACAGTCGCCTAAACAGAGAAAAAGGGACAAACCCGTAACGGGAATTGATACGTTCGATGCAGACGCTATTCGAAATCATATTTATGCGTATTATGGAAATAACGAATATCCCACTGTTGATAAATTGTTAATATCGCTAAAAAATGCTGATTTATTTACTGGTAGTCATTCATCACTAATTTTGATTCTAAAAAAATCGGTTTTCAACATAAAAAAAGTGACACAAGAAAAATTATTATGGAAAGAAAAGATATCATATTAAAGAGAGTATCATTTTTGCGAGAAATGAATAATATTTCAAATTGGGATAATGTGATATTCTTAGATGAGACATGGTTGAATTCTAACCATACATTATCCAAGACGTGGACGGACGATACCAAAGCATCTTGCTCAAAGGTGCCAATGGGAAAAGGTAGCCGCCTAATAATTTGCCATGCCGGATCTGCCGGGGGAGGTTTTGTTAATAACGCTTTATTGGCATTTGAATCAAAAAGTACCAAAGATTACCACGAAGAAATGGATGCTAACAAATTTAAAGAGTGGTTTAAAACATTATTGCAAAACCTTCCCGAACATAGTACAATTATTATGGATAATGCACCTTATCACTCCACGCAAGTAGATCAAGCACCAACTCAGGCAAATAAGAAGGCAGATTTGGTAGCATGGTTACAAAGGAATGGCGTTCAAGCTGATATGAATTTATTAAAAGTTGAATTAGTGAATCTAGTAAGGGAAAATAAACCTTCGAGAGTAAGATATGAAATAGATGAAATGGCACTTGAGCAAGGTCACACAATTATTAGAACACCGCCCTATCATTGTCACTATAACGCAAGTGAGTTAATTTGGGCTCAAGTAAAAGGTCAGTATTATAGTGTTTCTTCTTTTTTATCTTAAAACATTTTAGTATCTAGTAAATCATATGCAGAAAGAAAATATTAAAACTTTATTTTTTTGACAGATTATGCTGCACGGAAAAACACAGAGCCACCATTTACCTAAAAAAAAATGATGATATTATTAAAAGATGCTTGTAAAAAAGTTACTAAGGAGTACTGGACAAGTGTGGTGGAAAGAACAAAAAAAATTATAAAAGAAGATTTAGAGATGTCCATATAGACAATATAACGGAAAATGAATTAATTATATACATGGGTGAGGATAGCTCAACTGATGACTCTGAAAATTAATAAATATGTAATGATAAGATACGATATCTTATCTCATTATCTTCTATATGATAAAAGTGATTTGTAAAGTAAACAGATACAAAATACAAGATACAAAATACACGTCAATAAGACATGAATCACTGTACTCGGAAAAATTATAATAATCTCTTATTTTGGTAGTTTGCATTAGCCGGCAAGATCGCCCGTTAACGCCGGAAGTTCTGGCAAGAGTGATGGAAAATGCTACAAATCAGGCCCGCATGGTTATCAATTCTCGCAGTGATCATCAATACTTGGCTGATATAATTTTTTATATAATACTTTATAGAAAAAAAATTAAGACATCAAATAAACACAATCCAATAGCAAAACTAAAGATTTTCATTTATTAAAAAAATACAGTCAAAGAACATCAGATGACAACTTTTGCGCCACCCTATAGATTAAGTATTTTACGATACATGTATATAACAATTAATTCATTGTACTTACATTTTATTCCTGACGTTCATAATGATATTAAGAAACTGAATGGGTGGGCTTATTCTATCATCATACCTAGCAGTGATTTTTTTAGGGAAAAATACATAGGTATGGTAAAGTAACTTAAGTAACTCAAATGTTCCGGTTTTTAGACTTTACAATTTAATTATTGAATCGATTACAAAGTCTTACAATTTTGAATCGATTTGTTGCAAAAATTGGTTCTTTCGTGAATCGATTTTTTTTGTACATCTCTAGTGTCACTGCGATGACAAACGACAAATATGCATTCTTAGTTCGTGGGGACTATAGCTTTCAACATTTATCTGATTGAGTACGGGTGCTACTACATGATACATTCTGAAGCTCTGATGATGACCAGGTATATACTTATCGGTTCTCAGTAACGAAAGTACTTAGGATGACCTAGCTTTCAACATTTATCTGATTTGGTACGGGTGCTACTACATGATACATTCTGAAGGTCTGATGATGACCAGGTATATACTTATCGGTTCTCAGTAACGGAAGTGCTTAGGATGACCTAGCTTTCAACATTTATCTGGTTGAGTACGGATGCTACTACATGATACATTCTGAAGGTCTGATGATGACCAGGTATATACTTATGTTGCTATTTCTTGCTTTTGATAAACAATGACACAGCTAGTCAGTCCGAAAAACTGATCAACGAAGATGATGCCATTTTAATACCCTAAATTGAATATTTATCCAAAAATTTTTAGTTAAATGTCTACAATACGAAAAAAAGTTTCACTTATACCGTGGTTTCATAAAACCACACAATCTTTTATTTATTTGGGATAGTAATTATGGAATATATTTTGTTTTCGTTTGTAATCTTCAATGTACAGTTTGAACATGAATAAAGGAGTATCTTGATTGCCGTATCCTATACATCCATGAAGTACATACATGAAGGGACAAGGAAATCAGAAGTCTCACGCTTTTACGCGGAGTGCGCTATAAAACCGGCGAGATGTACTGAAACAAAGATAAATAATTGAATTCTTGAGCCCTTATTATGATACGCATATAAAATCCACTTTAAATTGTTCAATAAATACTTATAAATGCACACAAACCCCCGCATTAAGATTCCCTGTATCACGGATACCATGAACACAAATGAGACATCACATTTCTATAAATACATTAAATATTATGTGATGGTTAATTTCACATTTGTTGGAAAATTAAATGTCGCGGAAAAATCCAAGTAACTTTAAACATGGCGCATCATATTGCAGGATGTCAAAACGGCCATCGTAATTCGTGATAAAACAGTTCTTTTATGAAAATTTCTATATAGATATAATATAGTCGAAAAGTTACCTCTACGCATTTTTTGACCTGACATTTGACAGCTGCGTAAGAGTCAATCGTGTCGCGTAAAGAGTACCGGAAGCCAGGAGGGATAGTGGATGGGTAAAAGCAACTTTGTCTACTTGACACATTAAAGCAAAATGTGTGTCCCGTCCGGGAGGTTCGATTTTCAAAATTGAGCCCCGGTTCTCCTTTCAAAATCGAACGAATCCATTGAAGATTGAAGCCACGTGGCGCCAATGCATTGGGACATACATGGTGTTCGCGGTGTCGGTTCTATACGCTAGTAATAATACTTGAATGACTTACCAGTATTTTTTTCCGAGAAATTTCAGTTGTTTCAACTTACCTTATTTTCAACCCTCCTCGGTCTCCCCTATACGTGTTTATCAATTACAGAAACGAAATCCATTAGGCCGTAAAATCATGCAACACAAGTATCCTTTAAAACTAAATTCGCTAAGTAAATATAACCTACAACCTACATGAAACACGAAGTCCAATTTTTTGGTGGGATTTTCACAAACAAAAGCATGGAACCACTTCCTGTGTCGACCCTCATGCATAGCTGATTTTTCGTGCGAATTTCGCTATCAAAAGCGCGGGTCGGGTAAGCTAGCCTTTTATTCTGACCACTTCCCAAACACAAATATAACCCAATGGGGTTACATGTAGGTCGGAATGCGTATGCATATAATATGTCTAATTATTTTATACTAGCGCTCTGCCCGCGGATTTTCACGCGTTTTCAGAGATAATAAGTACCCTATGTCCTATTCCAGATTATAGTCTACCTGTGTGCAAAATTTCACCAAAATCTGTTCAGTAGTTTTTAAGTGAAAGAACAACAACCATTCGCACAAACTTTCACATATAAGATTAGTAGAAAGTAGGTTTACCTACTTTTTTTACCACGACACAATACATACATACATATACTCGTACTATGTATATAAAGACACTTTCTAGAGTTATTATAATATAATATAGTAGCATTAAAAAAACTGGCCCCTGATCCCGTCGTAAGAAGTTACCTTGTTATAAGTTGGCGTTATTTATCACGACTTATTCCTTCTAGTTCGCCGAACTTCTTATATATTGCGAATCACTTCTTCGCCGCTTCTGGCGAAAATATGTTAGTCATAAATTATTTGGATTATGATAGCTTTCCTGTTTTTTTCGGTTATTGTATAATGTATATTTGCCTGCGTTAAGTCATTGTTATCAATATAAAGTAAGTATTTACGATTAAGTATACTATATACGTACTCATATTAGGAAATGGCGGCTACGCAATGTTTATTTTATAGAGAAAGTTTGTTAAAATATTTTATTCCTCATCTGTCCTTAATGCATAAGGACAGATATATCCTTTTGCGAATAATCTGATATTTCAAACTATTCCATGTTGGAATAAATATTATTCAAATGAGTGGAAACTGAAATTTTAGGGGACAGTTGAAGCTTGTAAAATTTTATCTGTCCTGAAAGTGAACGCTGGGGACCGTTGCAATTAAAAGTTCTATCTGAACCATTTGAATGATGAGAATAAACCGGAATATATTCTGCAATTTATCGAATAGTGTTTTGAAGCTATGATTCTGTCCACTAAATTCATATATTTTTTTATTAAAAGTACTGCTAAATGTTTACATTTAACCTTACAAAATATTTAACAAATACATAATTAAATTGTGTTAAATCATTCTCTGTCTGTCAACCAAGGATAATCTGAATGGTAACCAAAACTTAAAAGAAAAGCACAGCGTGTGCGTGATGCGTAGTTTTTGTGGCTTCACTTAAAAAGGGGGGCGGTGAGTTATCTACCTTTTTTAATTATCTGACAATTTAACATTGGGAACGGCCGTAAGACAGAAGAGTAACAACATAATATTTTTAAAACATGTTAATTTAAACATAAACCTATTAAGGCACATGAATTAGATCAAACTGAAGCAATATAGCAAAATGTAAAGCAATATAGCGAATAAACTAACTTTATATCAGCGCTTCGAATCAAACCCGAAACAAATTCATTACCGTTCAATCTATGAACACGATCACCGAGTAATTTGTTTACATGAAGTTTATCGCCAATCAGCTGAATATTCTATGCACACTATTTGCTATAGATCCTATATGTGGTAGAACATACCTTACCGTACCTTCTTTATCTATACTTCTATACTAATATTATAAAGAGGAAAGATTTGATTGTTTGCATTGAATAGGCTCCGAAACTACCGAACCGATTTGAAAAATTCTTTCACTGTTGGGAAGCTACACTATCCCCGGGTGACATAGGCTATATTATATCCATATTTTTTTTACAATTTTTACCGAAGCGAAGCGAGGGCGATATCCTAGTCATAAATACTATTGAACTGCTAGTCAGTGGATAATAGAGAGCAGCTCAGATTACGTCAAGCCGTAAAAAGTCTTAAAGCTTCCGAAAACCGGAGATATCTTTAGATATGAAAACGGATAGGTTAAGGCGGTTTATTATGCCAGCCAAGTTTAATAACATCGCGTCAGATCATCCATTCCAACCCATATTTAACTTAGTTTTTTATAAAAGCCTGAGCACTGTTTTTAAAGGCGACAAACGAATGGAAATATCAATAAATTTATTCATAAAATCTAGAATCGAACCCGGTATCCCTCGCGTGTTGGATACAGTCACTACTAACAGCTAGCAGCTTCAGGCTCGTACATCGTAATAACATTTTTGAACCACGTTAAGTTGAATGATTTGTCATAAGAAACAAATGGCACATTTAACAAAAGTCAAAATTTACAAAACATTAACGACATAATTATAATATATATAATAGATACTAGCTGTTACCCGCGACTTCGTACGCCGAAAATAAAGATCCCTTCATTATAAAACATGTTTTTCATAAATTGACAGCAAACTTGTCCATACTATGAAGAGAGGAGACCCGTGCCTTGTAATAGTCCATTATGGGTTGAAGCTAAAACACCTACACTTAGTACGGTCTCCTGCAGAGAAAAGTAACCCATCTGTTAAACAGTTTTAATAGACAGATGGGTTACTTTTCTCTACAGGTGACTGTACATATATCGTATTATGTAAATGAGTAAAATATTAAACAAATCTTTAGTGTTGATAATGAAATGATAACTACGATCTGATATTGTAGCGTGATTGGTAGTCAGCAAGATACTAAACTCTTCACCAAAATTACAGCAAAAGTGACATGTTCTTATAACCCATTAATTACCCATCGGGAGAAGCATTCATAGCCCGGGCGCAGCGGCTTGTGTCGGTTCTAATAGTAATCGATGAAGTTAAATAATAGCGAGCGCGGTCGGTAGTTGGATAGGTGACTGCTAGTGGCAAAAAATTCTTGAGCTCTCCGAGCTTCGGAGGGCACGTAAAGCTGTCGGTCCCGGTTGTTGTCGTAAGATAACAGTCGTTATGACATATTGAATCCTCGCCCGGCGTAATGACTTCCGACACTTGGGTTGATTTCTAATCCCTCCATCAATCCACACTGGAGCAAAGTGGTGGAGTATGCTCTAGGCGTCCTCAAGAGTGAGTGCTCAGTAGTGAGCCATTAATGACCCACCCATAGGAAAGGTCCCAAAATAATTTAACTTTTTAGAATTTAGAGGTTTATCTAAGTCAGGGCCTGAGAGTTTTTGAATTTTAAATTTACATTGTATTTTACAGAATACACAAAAAACATATCTTTCTTTTCTTTTTGGGCAGCAGCAAATCAGTGATTCCTTTAGCGTTGCTAATGTTCATTGGCGAAAGTGACCACTTACCATGAGGTGACTCATGTGTTCATTTTACAACTTCTTACTCCAAACTTACTCTAAACTTACAACCTCTAGTTTTAGCCCTTAGGGAATGTATTACCAAACAATCATGTTACAGTTATTTTTGTTTTATGTAAGATTACATACTAACTACCAACTTTCACAGTTTTAACTTAAAAAACCGGGCAAGTGCGTGTCAGGCCACGTGCAATATAGGGTTCCAAAGTAGTAAGTTTATTGACTATTACTCATTAACTACTTATGCTAACATAGCCTTGATAGTTTTCCTTATAAATTCATCGTATAACCTATGTTTGAGAATTTTTTCACTTGTCCAACTCCAACCGTTTAGCCGTTGGGGGGTCACTTGACTTGACTTGGGTACCCATAATTAGCACTTTCAAGCCAAATATACGTATTTCGCAAACGGAGCCCTACATCCAAAAATGGTCTCAAAAGACCCATAATATTTTTGAAAAAACTTTTCAACGATACCCCACACTATAGGCATAAATAAAAAATGAATCCTCACGTAACCTGTAGTGGAGGTACCCCGAAAAAAAATTATTTTCAGTAGTTTATTCTACAATTTTGGAGTTTTAATAAATATGTATATCCATGCCAAATTATAATATAACTTTCTAGCACTAAGGGTCTCGGCGCTTTGCTTTGGACAGACGGACAGACTGACGGACGGATATGACGAAGCTATTAGGGTCACGATTTTACTTCAGAACCCTAAAAATGACGAAGTTTCGTATAAACATTCCCTGAATTAACCCTTTAAAGATTGATTTTTCAAATTATGTTAAGAGCCATTTCGCGGTTAGTCGCGCGGAATGAAGAATTTGACGTCAAAAATTAGTATCATAAGAAAGATATTAATGCTGGCAAATGAACACATAAAATAGATCAATCTATTATTATTGATATTGATAATCTAATATTCGAAAATATTAATTAGTTTTTGCGTAACTGTCAATCTAGCATAACTATTTTTCAGCAAAAGGACGACAGAGTCAATTTCAAACACTGATTTTCTTTATTAAATCTTGTTAAATTGAGTAAAAAAAAATGTCTAGAGAACACTCATATATTATATTTTGCATTTATTACAAGAGATATACGATTACTATCATATTCGTTTCCAAATTAATTCAATAACATTACCAATTTTCATGGTTTATGCCATGACTTTACCATCGATTTTTGTATTCAATAAAGCGTATTTCCCATCAAAAATTTATGTAGTAATAAAATATGGTCTTTGTCGAATATGACACGTAATTTTTTTTTTATCTTACTGCAAAAAATAATTAATTACAACGAATTTACTTTACCATATAAATAAACAAACTGGTGCGAATCAAATCAGTTAGGCTCGAGCCCTCTTGGAGGTCGGACCTATGTCAATTTTTGCTTTAGCCATCTCAGGAATAGATTTCGTAAAAGTAACGTAATTATATTGCCATTGAACAGTCTTGATCATGTGAGAATTTTTAGTTACAGTCAATTGTATTATTTTTAGTTTTCTATAATTTTCAGGGTTTTGTAGTCAAATCGGAATCATGTCTAGTCCGTTCGTTATTTCAACCGGCCGGCTAGCCCGTCCGGCCGTCCGTCCGTCTGTCCGTTCCGTATGATTTTTTCTTCGTCTACCCCTTAATGTGGGGTATCGTTGAAAAGGTCTTTCAAAAATATTATAGGTTTCAAAAGACCATTTTTCAATTCAGGGGTCCGTTTGCGTAATATTCTGCTTTAAACATCTTTGGTTTGAAGAAAACAATAGAAATTAAGTAACTATTTCTTTCCAATTTATGTAGTGTAAGTAGTAACGGAGAAAATCACGAACATACATATGTACAAAATATAACTATATCTATGCTAATCTATACTATTACTATTGTAATATTATAAAGCTGAAAAGTTTGTTTGTTTGTTTGATTGAACGCGCTAATCTTAGGAACTACTGGTTTGAATTGAAAAATTATTTTTGTATTGGATAGTTCATTTATCGAAGAAGGCTTTAGGCTATCGGATTTTTGGAAATTCAACCCCTATTGGGTTGGAAGTCACTGCTGTAATTTGAAATAAAACATTGTCCGTTTTTAGACATTAGTTACTGTTTACAGTATTTAGGTTTTTTGTTATATGTGTAAATTACATATTTACATAGAAAAAAAAATTATAACTTGTCTAAACATACCCTTTATTTATACAACTTTTAGATCAATCTGTACTTTATAGGGTTCCGTACCCAAACGGTGTCAACGGGACCCTATTGCTAAGCCAAAATGTTGGAATGATAGAAACTCAGACATTAGTCAGCTATAGTCACTTATTATTAGTCAAAGATAATACATTCGTTGTTTGGAAACTCTCGTGCACCCAAGTTCCGTCAACTCCCCAAAACTCACGTATCTCAAATACACAACACCCTTTACCTTCTCTCTTCACCCTCTCATTTTTTCCCTTCACAACCCCTCGCCTCCCCCTATACCCCCCCCCCTCAGTTCTTCACCCAAAAGTGGAATTTTGCGTCGGGATAATCTGGGAGGCATCCGGGCAAATACCGCACTCATCAGGTATATAGATTTCATCGGGATATAGATTTTTGGAAAACCGGAAATCCCGGATATCGCGGAGACGGTGCGTCCTAGACAAGTTTAGACGGAAATTTCGACCCCCTTTAGTAAACCCCCAAACCTTATTGCTAAATCTTACTGAACCCACTTTAACCCCCCCCCCCCAAATTTTCCTAAAATACCATATATCTCCTAAACGGTACGTCCTAGACGATTTCCGACTGAATTTCCATCCACCCTGTGGAACTCATACTTGCAACATTACCCAATCTTATTGGGCCCAACCTTAACCCCCCCCCTCCCAAATTTTCCGAAAACTCCTTATATCTCCTAAACGGTGCGTCCTAGACGATTTCCGAAAGGATTGAATAAAAGTTGTAGCCCATAAAAAGATTGACATTTTATGTGCCATACATTTTTCTTGTAGAGCAAGTGGTTTGGGAGAAAAGTGCGAATTTCGTTTCTCATAATTTATTATACTAGACTATTGTCAATATTTTGTTTTGTAAACCAACAGAAAACAATAAAGAATTCGTTTTTAACATTCAAAGACCACTGTGAATAGTGTTCTGAATATCTTCTTTTTAAAGCTGTAATCATTTTTGTGTATGGATTGTATTTACCTTTATTTTTACGTTATCTTTTGTATCACGGTAATGATTAGGGTATCGAAAACCGGTCCTGTTTTAAATTACCGGGATTTTCGGTACTCGCCTATGCTGGAACCGGGATTCCCGGGATTTTCAGTTCTTTCGGGATTATTTTACCACGGCTTTCCCCGCGTGAAAATAGTTAGTATCGCGTCTCCTATTTTATCTCTCAGGAGCATTAAATAGGGAAAAACTGTTTTCTACCCAAATCCGCATAGTCGTTTGCCGTGATTGAGTAACCATCATACTATTATACCTTACATGCAAACATAAGTTTCGTATTAATTGTATGAAAGCAACACAATTGTATTGCACAATTCAGCACTGCTTGGACGAGAAAAAAGAGTTAAATCATCTTCATTTATATTAGAAAAATATCAATCTGGGTTGTGTAAATAATATTATTATATTAGTATAGCTGCTTCATGTAGCCGACGTTCTGAATATCTTCTTTTTAAAGCTGTAATCATTTTTGTGTATGGATTGTATAAATTACCTTTATTTTTACGTTATCTTTTGTATCACGACGCGACATATTTTTATTTCCCAAAAGTTCAGAAAATCCCGGTTCTTTTATTTTGTTTCCCGATTCTTTTATTTTATTTCCTGGTCTTTTATTTTGTTTCCCGGTTCTTTTACTTTATTTCCCGGTTCTTTTGAAAAGTACCGTATTCCTTTGTAAATCCCGGGATTTTCGGTTCCGGGATTTCCCGGTTCTATACCCTCCGATTGATTTGAATTTAGGTATACCTATGTATTTCGACGCGCTGCGAATATCGCAGGCAAAATGGACGCATATTGCATTTTATAGATCACCTTGAAAAAACGTGATTTTTAATTTTTCACGTTGATTTGCCAAAATATTGATTTTTGCAATATGCATCTATTGACTTTTTATTGCAATATGCATCTATTGGACATCTTTATTGTGATGTACCTAAGTAGGTACCTAAAATGTATTATGTAAATAAGTTACCGATAATGGTACCACTACATTGTACTTTTAATTGTTATATAAACTTATATTGTCACAAACCAGATACATGTATGTGGTCACAAAGTGTATAATTAAAATTATATGTTCATAATTTTAAAATTTTTACGATTGAAAGTATCAAGGAGATTACTCGCACAGAACTGAGGTCAAGCGCGACGCGAGCCGGGCGAGGCAATATCACGTCTAGGAGCCGCTTCAAATACCTATAGTTTATCAACCGAGTTTTGCGAAATGGCTCTTAAAGTTAATTTTTGTTTATAACAGTGAAACTGAGAACCTGTTACTTTTTTGAAGTTGGTTAAAAAACCGGCTAATAGCGTGTCAGGTCACTGGTAATATAGGGTTCCGAAGTTCTAAGTTTATAGAACTCAATAACTACGTATGCCAAATAATATAGCCATGATAGTTTTCCTTTTGAATTCATCTTAATGGTATTGCCATGAATTTTTTTACGTGTCCAACACTTACGAATATTTCCCAAACAGACCCCTCAATCGAAAAATGGACTTAGCAGACCCATATTAATTTTGAGAGACCTTTTTCACGATACCCCGCACGTGCGTGACGAAAAAAAATTATCCCCATATTACCTCTAGAAGAGGTAGGTATCCTAAAAATATATTTTTACATAAAAATGTTATTCTACCAGTTTAAAGTTTAAATAAACATGTATATCCTTGCTAAATTACAGCTTTCTAGCACTAAGGGCCTCTGCGCTATGCTACGGACGGACGGATGGACGGAAGGACGGACGGGCATGATGAAACTATGACAATTCTGTTTTGACTTCGGAACCCTAAAAAGAGTCATAAAAATCGCTTCATAAATAACGAATCTATCAACTACATATAACAAAATTTGACCTTATCCCTCAGGAACAGGTCTGTTTTCCGTGATAAAAAGTATCCTATGTCCTTTCCCGAGCTCAATTATATATCTGTACCAAACATCAAAATCGGTTCAGTTTTTTAGGCGAGAAAGAGTTATCCCTCAGGAATAGGTCTATTTTCCGGGATAAAAAGTATCCTATGTCCTTTCCCGAGCTCAATTCTATATCTGTACTAAATTTCATCAAAATCGGTTTAGTGGCTTGAAAGAGTTATCCCTCAGGAACAGGTCTATTTTCCGGGATAAAAAGTATCCTATGTCCTTTCCCGAGCTCAATTCTATATCTGTACCAAATTTCATCAAAATCGGCTTAGTGGCTTGAAAGAGTTATCCCTCAGGAACCGGTCTATTTTCCGGGATAAAAAGTATCCTATGTCCTTTCCCGAGCTCAATTCTATATCTGTACCAAATTTTATCAAAATCGGTTTAGTGGCTTGAAAGAGTTATCCCTCAGGAATAGGTCTATTTTCCGGGATAAAAAGTATGCTATGTCCTTTCCCGAGCTCAATTCTATATCTGAACTGAATTTCATCAAAATTGATTTAGTGGCTTGAAAAAGTGATCCCTCGGGAACAGGTCTATTTTCCGGGATAAAAAGTATCCTATGTCCTTTACCGAGCTCAATTCTATATCTGTACCAAATTTTATCAAAATCGGTTTAGTGGCTTGAAAGAGTTATCCCACAGGAACAGGTCTATTTTCCGGGATAAAAAGTATCCTATGTCCTTTCCTGAGCTCAATTCTATATCTGTACCAAATTTCATCAAAATCGGTTTAGTGGCTTGAAAGAGTTATCCCACAGGAACAGGTCCATTTTCCGGGATAAAAAGTATCCTTTGTCCTTTCCCGAGCTCAATTCTATATTTGTACCAAATTTCATCAAAATCGGTTTAGTGGCTTGAAATAGTTATCCCACAGGAACAGGTCCATTTTCCGGGATAAAAAGTATCCTTTGTCCATTCCCGAGCTCAATTCTATATCTGTACCAAATTTCATCAAAATCGGTTCAGTGGTTTTGGCTTGAAAGAGTTATCCCTCAGGAACAGGTCTATTTTCCGGGATAAAAAGTATCCTTTTTCATTTCGCAAGCTCAATTCTATATCTGTACCAAATTTCATCAAAATCGGTTCAGTGGTTTTGGCGTGGAAGAGTTATCCCTCAGGAACAGATCTATTTTCCGGGATAAAAAGTATTCTATGTTCATTCCCGAGCTCAATTATATGTCTGTACCAAATTTCAACAAAATCGGTTCAGTGGTTTAGGCGTTATTGAGTAGCAGACAGAGTTACTTTCGCATTTATAATATTAGTATAGATAGATATTAGAAACAGTACAGTGGGATAGTAGTCAAGCATTAACTTATAAGATACGAGTAACCGCCCTCGCTTTGCTTCGGTTTTCTTTATTTTTTAACCTTGGGTTACATTATTGAAGTTTTATTAAGAATCCCTAATTTTTGATAATATGATATAGCCTATGTTACCCGGCGATAGTGTAGCTTTCCAACAGTGAAAGACATTTTCAAATCTGTTAAGTAGTTACGGAGCCTATTCAATGCAAACAAACAATCAAATCTTTTCTCTTTATAATATTAATATAGATAAAAAAAATACTAGATTCTTCTCTGCCCTTTCTTAACACTACATTCTATTAGTTAGCTAGTTGTTGTGGAGTTACTAATTGAAATCGATCTGCGTAACGTATCGGTTGTAAGTTGAAGTTTTCCAATATTCTTATATGTTGTTTTGCGGATATGTGTTGTGACTTAATTATTGAAAAATTAATGTATGAGCAACAAAATCCTCTTATTGTTTAGCAAAATAATCTATGGATATCATGACCCGAACCAAAAGAGTTGAAGAACCATGACGAACCATGGTGTAGTTCGTCGACTGTTTTGCCGGCATTTACATTTACATTAAAAAAATTCTGAAAAGCCTCTGAGACGTAAAAGAAAAATTGTTTCAGTAAACAAATTTCATTTCAAGCACTTGTAAAACTCGTTTATTTCATTATTAGTTCTTCCAATGCCCCTAAATGGACATTTTTATTACGTTTGTGAGTAAAGATTTTTTTGAAGTAATATCTAGGGACAAACAAATCTTCACTTAGAAAAGTTTATGAATTTCTTTGTGAAACGAATCGAATATAAACCGTAATATCCACCGTATCCACAGAGAATACAATATTTATAAAATTTTAGTACTTATGTACTTGAAAATAAGGTTGTCGTAGGACGATATCATTCAAAGGAATATAATGTACTTAACTGTTTTAAACACTGGTAAGAGAATTGTCAAAGAAACTGTATTTGTTTGAAACTCAACGCCATTTATACTATGTATTTTGTACTGTAAAAGGAAAAGTGGTTCGACGAATTGTTCAATATTTTTGTTATTGCGTACATGGCCATTTTTAAGTATCATCGTCATAGTCTTGACATTAACTCGTCGTGTTCCGGCTGGGAGCTTGAGAGCCAGTTCTTTCTTTGCTTTTCTTCTTTTTTTCTTGGCCGGCAACGTATCAGTGATGCCTTTGGTGTTGCTGATGTTCATGGGCGGCAATACCTTCAGGTGGATCGTCAGCTCGTTTGCCGGGTATTTCCATAAAAAATAATGAAATCATTTGGCATATAAAAAACTTCCAAGTGCGTGTAAAGTTCCGTAGTACATAGACTAGCCGTGATAGTTTTCCTTTTTTTTATAACTTATAAGTTAATACTTGACTACAATCCCACCTGATGGTAAGTAAATTCATAATAATACAACTGCCATGAATTTTTTTGCACATGTCCCTACACCTACCATCTAGCTTGGGGCACTTGATTCTAATAAAAGTTAGAAAATTAGAGCTGTATTATTCGCAAACGGACTTTTCAACGATACCGCACATAATGAGATATGTTACAGGCAGGAGATAAACCTGATAATTTTTTATTTTGCTAACAGGGAGTAGTTACAGAAGTTCAAAGCCAATCAGATAAAATATGATTTCTTCTTTGCTTATAGCAGCTGAAATAAGAAGAAATGTCATAAAACTTACCGGAACTCCAGAGATCCAGAGATCCAGACGTTCAGAGATCTTTAAACTTCCACTAACCCTAGGTTTTCCAAGGTACAACAGAAGTCTGTACAAATGTCCCTTTTTTGTACATTTCTACCATCAAATTTCGCTCTAAGCTTCAAACATTTACCTCTATTTAACCTCTTGCTTCCAAACGGAAGTAATGCTAGGATGGCATGACAGTTCTTCTCACAGTGGCTTCTCGCCAGGATAAAAATTCAACGTGTGTCGCACACAGTCACGTCTCTCGGTCTCAATGGGACCAATTAGGGATATGCCCACGAAGGGTGGCTGCTAAAACCAAGCTTTAAGTAAAACCGGAGACAATTCTTTTATATTAGTACAGTTTCCGATTTTTAAATGTATGTTTATTGATTACATTTAAACGTATATACAATGATTTTGCACAATAATGATATCAAGTATTCTATGTAATAGACCTACAATTTTACTTATTCTTAAATTATTAATACTAGAGTGGAGTGGATCTGCAATACCCGTAAGTATGGTATAAAAATAAAAAGGTTTGGCTTTGGGCTATGGGTGTAGATGTATAAAAGAAAATTCATATTTTCTTTACATTCAGATTCAATGCAGACAAACGGAGAATAAATACAGGTTTTTAAAACTTGAACAATTATTTATTTCTTTCTTTATTTTATTAGTACTACCTTATTATATTTAGCTTATTACCTATTTTTACAATTAAAATGAAAATTCGGAAAATCTCACTTTGAGAAAAATTGTAGGTAACCTTGTCTAGCGTCTATTTGTTCAGTTCAACAGTATGCCTAATGAGAGATCTATATACATAATGTACTTGGCAACCCTTTGATAACTGTCACTTTGCATGCCCCTTTCTAAAGATCTTTTCAGATTTTTTGATTCAATGTTCCGGGATTTCATGTCAGGGCTGTCAAAAACGCCAATTGTCAATGTAATAACACTTTTTATAGCGTTCTTAAACAGAAATATATACGACGGCATTTAATTTATTTTCCACGAGGATAAATATTATTTTTGGCAACGTGTATTAATTGATTTCTTTATTTATTGGATTCCGTAAGAAATTTAATGACTTGTTACTTTTAAAAATACAATAACTCTGTTGTAATACATTGTAATGTGTAAGTGGACAAGACATTTGTTTATTTTATATACTTAAAAATATTGTGCGTAAGTAAGTGTCGTCAAAATGGGTAATTTTGATATTATGTCCTTCCTAACTACTCAAAATTAAATTGTCTAATGGTTTTGTACTTGAAAATTTGAATTTGCAAAATAGGCTATTTAGGAGGTGAAATCGAGTACCAAATCTCGCTCTTAAAATAAATCAAATTTTACAAGTTAATCGACGATACACCAATTCCACTTCTGTCGGTAATCATGCATCTAAAGACGAGGAAATCTTGAGTACTCTTAACCTTAATGCAAATTGCAAATTGTGGATCACAAAGGCTGCCTTAAGAGTACTTAAGAAGGGTTTCGGTCAGACTCAATTACGAAGGTCTAATCATGTCCATATTATATTAGTAAGCCACTCTTAACGTGTTATATTTAAATTTAGAATATAATTCTTTTTACATCTTTAATCACAGAAGTTTAACGTGAAATAAAAAGAATTCCGAAAGTTGAACGCGTGCATTATTATGAAAAAATAAGAGTATGAACAGTCAGCAAAAGAGATAGAGGTATGTAGGAACTCATTTTTCAGTCAGAATCACTCTCATTAGATCTGAATGATAACAAACTAAAAATCAATATTATATAATATATAAAAGTAAATAGTATTCACAATAATACAATTAAAGTAAGTGTTAGTGAGACCAGTTTTACGAGAATACTTTCTAAGTTATTTACACTGAAAGTTGGATAAATATTTAAATATTGTAGTACGAAACTAATTGGATGCCTGATGAAACGTCAACAGTGAGTGCTGGCCATTGTTATTTCCCTCAAGATGTAGCTCTCGAGAGGTTCTCCCAAGAGTAGTTTGTTCCTTTTGCGTGTCGAGACTGTGTTTAGTGCAGACAGAAACTTATGTAAAAGTCCACATATAACTAGTTATTTAGTTACAAAAAGACATGAGTAAACATGAAATTAATTCACTATTATATTAGTCAATTAAAGTTAATCAATTAACATTAATTAGGGGGCAAAGTAAAACGTCCTACGTTTTTTAATGTAAATTTTAATAATCTCTTTTTTCTCTCTTATTTCTTTTTTTTACTCTTTCTCTGTAACAAATTAGGACCATGAGCAACGGTAGCCATTCACCATACGGTGGTTTGTTACTGTTGTTTGTTGGTTGGTACCGCTTACAATATACCGAAACACTATGACGAAGTTGACGGTTTTTATATACCGCCACCAATCCGCATTAAAGTGCCGCAGTAAAGTAAGTGTTCTGTTTTAAAGTGCCTTTTAAATTTTAAGTTCAATGTAATTTTGTACTATTTATGTGACTATGGGTGTATACCTGAAAATAAAGAGAATTATTATTATTATTATTATTATTATTATTAAGAAGTGTGGAATAAGTTAAGTAAAACATAGGTACTTTCCTCTAGAGGGCTTATGTGGTTTTGTACACAATACTTTTTTATTCAGTATGATTTTTGGAGACCTCTTGATGAGCTAAAAGAAATCGCTGCATAACAATGAAGCTACCTGATTTTTATTAAGTATATTAATTATAAAATAATTATTGATGGGTAGTATTTTCCTTGATATACACACAAAGCGCAAGGTATTAGATATTTGGCTGCGCTGCTGGCGCTGTCACCATGACGTCTGAGTGACTAAGTGGAATAAAGCTTAAAGGGCACCGACTCAATTTATATTAAACAGAACCCTGGGAAATATTGTCGATTTGATAACGAACAATTAATTAAAGGGTTCCACTGTCCCCTAATATTATAATCACTAAACAAAGGATTTAATTAAATTGGCGTCGATTTTAATGTTCTTTCGAAATATTTGTTGGGGGAGGTGTATTGTACAGATATTCTTCTGATGTCAATTGTCGACAAAGGAACTATAGGAAGGAACCTACACACTATAAAAAATCTATTTAATAATACGTGAAGCAAAAATTTTGTACCGCTTTTGAAGTCAATTACGCTGACGGAGGTGAGGAGATCACCAAAATCCCATACACCTATGGGCTAAGAACATAATAATGTTAATTGAACATACGCTAAATAATGATGATTGATAATGATTGATGCTCAGATTAAAGAAATAAAAGGCAGATATAACATTCGCAAAGAAATGCAACGAATGACGTGAAGCCGCTTTTTCACTATGTGTGCATGACAACCATATTGACAGCTAGCAGTGGCATCGTAGAGACACATACTTCTTTGTGTGTGTAAGTTGCCACATTGAAAACAAAAAGTCGTAATCTCCCGCAATTTAGTAAATATTTTTTGCCATATTTTCGATTTGAAATATTATGCACAATGAAATTGGCAAATTATTTATTATTATATCACTAGTTAACAAAAAGTATAGATACTAAATATGTCAAATGTTCTTTTAATATACAGTACTTAATATGTTGAATTGTTTTAATTTATGGTTTTTTCTCTTTTGGGTAGTTATTTTTCATTGAAAAATATCTAAATTTTAATACATTTATTATAATTAAAATACATGAAATATATATAATATACGTCATCTTCATTAAATTGCAATGAATAAACAAAGCAAAATTTGGATAGCCAATCATTATCTTACCTACTTTGAGGAATAATAAAATCCCATTTATCTCGTATAATAGCATTTGTCCACAATTTGCAAAATAAAATAATTTATTGAGTAGGCTAAACAGGAACTAAAATAGAATACAATATTTTCTTTCAATCGTGCAATTTATCGTAAGAAAACGTGATATTTTCAATCAACCAGGTTTACCTATGTTAAAATCCTTATTTTATCCCTCTAATCCTTTGTACAATCTATCTTATGTTTGTAATAACCCAGCGACTGGTATTTATGCATTGGCTGCATTTCCTCATTTTTTGATTTAAATAAATACAACTATTTACTTTTAAAATATTTCTTTTTGATATAAATTTATAATTTAATGTTCAAATAACCCATGCATATTTCCCCTAAATTAGGGTAATCGATTTTCATATAAAGCTGGTATAAAATTGAATAATTGTCGAGGTTTTGTGTTCCGAGCGCACCTCAAAAATATTATTATAAATAAATAATGAACAGTAACGTGTGAAAAGATATCTAATCTTCTTTTCCTTGATTTTGGGAACAATTTTAGCAGTGTTTAAAATTGCGAGACGGTATTTTATCTGAGAAAATTATTTAATACATTTTGACAATTGTGACATGAAAGCTATTTGACGCTTTCTTTAGTACTGAATCGGGTTTGTATTTGCTTTTTTAGTTTGTATTTGCTTTGGTAGCGTCACATTTTAGTTGGATGAATATATCTGCCTTTTATTTCTTTAATCTGAGGATTGATGATGATGACAGCTCTTACTAGTAGCTACACACAAATGTCAATGTGAAGTAACCCAAATGTCAATGTGTGACACTTACGGCCGAATTTTGACCGCAGAGCGGGTCAAACTCAAATGCACACCAAATCCTTTTAGGTATATACTTCATCATGCACAGTAAAATTTAAAAACTGACTGTTTTTCATGTAAGCACTTAAAACCCAGTCGCAGCTTTACATTTTTTATATCCAAACAGAATATGACCTTATTCTGTAGCATTTGTCATTTACGTCGCCGTCACGCTCACTTGTTTCATTACCAGAGCTCATTACTCGAGTGACATAATTTAGTATCCATTTTTACCTTCCGAAAGAAATGAATGATCTCTTGCGACTTACGACACGATTACGACAATAAGGAAAATAAGAGAGAGATGATGAGAAACTGCAATAAAGAATGCATACAGACGTCTCAAGAACGTCTGTAATAATAGTGTTGCGTTCGGTAATTGTTTTTTCAACACCCTAGCTCATAAATTGGTTTTTATCACATGGCTTTTACACTCATAAACCATGGTATTAAACACTTGTGCTTTTTTTCTTGATCGCACTAGTGTTTTATTTTATATTCCATCAAATTAAGTTTGTACCTTGCTGAAAGATATTATTTATGCATTCTATTTGCTCTTAACTTAGCCGGGTTATAGTTTTATTTTTAAATTTCGGAAAAAAGTTTTGACTTAGATACGTTTCGTTTCAACATAAGACTAAAAATAACACTATTTAAAAAAAAAAAAAGAAGTGTACCACCTTGAATATGATAAATTTTCAACAACTTATTTACTTTAATTAATAATTCAACGTGAAACTAATTCATAAATACATAAATATTAGATTTTTTTACATTTTGCGTTTTGGCTGTTTAGCGTAATTGTTCGCTAACACGCCGCGCGCAGAAAAAAAAATATCAGCGCGGAGTGCGCCATTTTTAACAAACTTTCCATCTGGTCTGTGAGCGTTGTTTATTTGAGAACGAATAATTTGGTTTTTACTCTTAAGTGTGTTGAAAAACGTCGTATGACACATGTGAGGTTTGGTCATTACACTCTCGATTTTCTTGCAGCACTCGCCTTCGGCTCGCGCTGTGCAATATCACCTCGAGTGTAATGACCAACATACCACACTTGTATCATAATGTACTATTATTTACAGTAAGATTAGATATTTCTACGTTGTTTTACTGTGAAAAGCTTTTTTTAGTTTTACAGAACATGACCCGTATAAATATGAAGACTTCAGCGTAATACGAGTGCTCTTTAATGCTTTAAAAACGTACTTTCTTTACTTTTCTTGATCTTCTTTTATGTATTTAGTGTTACTGTTATCAATGAGCGACGGTAACTATTACCTTTTAGGTGGCTCGTCTGCAACTAGTTTTTTGGGTTCCAAAAAAATCGGAACCCAACCTATCCATCCGTCCATCCGTCCGTCTGTCTGAAGCATAGTGCCGAGATCCTTAGTGCTAGAAAGCTGTAATTTGGCATAGATATACATATTTACTAAAACTCATAAATCGTGCAGTAAAATATTGAAAAATATTTTTTATTCAGGGTACCTCCCATAAAGGTAACGTGAGGATGAATTTTTTTTCATTGCGTTACCCCATATATCGTTGTAAAGGTCTTCCGAAAATATTATGGACCTCTAAAGACCATTTTTGGATTTTGGAACCCTCGTTTGCAAAATATTTGACTTTAAAGTGCTAATTTTGGTTAGAGTCAAGTGTCCTCTTCGCTCCTGGCTAAACGGTTTAAGTAAAAAAAAAACAAGTGAAAAAATTCTCAAAAATAGGTTATAAATTATGATGACTTTACAAGGAAAACTATCGGCTATGTTAGCAAAAATAGTTAATGAGTAATAGTCGATAAACTTACTACTTCGGAAGCCTACATTGCGCATGGCCTGACACGCACTTGCCCGGTTTTTTGGTTAGTCATATAAAATATTAATATGTAGGTACTATACATAGGGGATAATCAGACATTTGTTTAAAAAATAAGTACTTTGATTCGACCTGACGGCCAAGACGTCGTAACTAATAAAGGGTCATCGCCACTGAAAGTATGAAACTAGAAGCGACTTCATTAGCGAATTACCTAACTAGAGCCATTAGGTTAATTGAATGACTTACACGGTTATAAAAATGAGCCACTTTGACGTAGGTGTTTGTAATGAAGGGTGTTCGACACTAACTCTTCTCTCCACTTCTCCACTTCTCGTTTTATAGTAATTGAGTTGCAAGTATTTTGCCGAGAAGTTTATGAGTTTTACGTGTGATGTTTAACCGATAAGGCTGTTTTGAAATTAGTCTACAAGTTGCTTTTAACGGGTGCCATGAAGTGCGGTTATTTCATTCTATAATTTTGTTTGCACACACCCCGCATTAGAATTGTCTAGGCATTTGTATTCTGAATTAATATCTCAGATGAATACTATCCAGGATTACTTATATGCAAAATTGATGACTATTAAAAATACATATCTTAAAATAATTTCAAAATTTTTACAGAATATATCTATAAACCGATATGATATAAATATGATTAGGTAAGTAATACGGTTAGTAATGATTTGTATAAATTGATTTTGATTTGTGTGACTTGACTCTCTCATAAACTAATATTTATTAACTTAGTTCTTCATATAAAAATATTGTAGGTACATACTCCTATCGAATATCCTACCTGAATAATGAGGTTGAATATTCGGTAGGAGGACCAATATTCGAACTGAATATTTATTCATTACACGCTGACAAGTTTTGATTTACTGAACTTGGTCTTTGCCATTCACTTCCTATGAATAAAGTCCTTGGAGAATTCCAATAAAGTCACCTTGACTTAAGAAACTTACATTAATCAACTTGTCTCATTATTCGCCGCCAATCTCTTGTATAAAATATACATCTGTTCATAAAGTAGGGGAGCAGGTAGAGTTGCCAAGAATCTTGATTTGCGCAGGATATCCTGATTTCAAGTTGAGGATACATCCTGTTTATTGTTGACTTGGAACGCCGATACTCCCACATTATAATTAATATTGTATTTTAATACAAAAAGCAAACTTAAAAATTATAATAAAACTACATAAATAAATAGCATGATGAAAATCAATTAATATTACATTAAATTTATATAATTTGAAGAAATCTATTAGGTAATAGAATTAATAGGTGTTCAAAAAATCAAGAAACTTGTAATGTGATGATATATCATAGCGGAAAACCCACTTTTGTGTCCCAGTTAAAATTCTTCAATCCCAATTATTATTTTTCCTCTGTCCCACAACTAATCACCGTGAAGCTGGCAACACTAGGCAGGTAAAGATTTGCTCATAATATATTCATTTTCCATGCCTCCCCAACCAAGAAACCCCAATATTCATGTAAAGCTATTTATCACTTTTGGATAAATGAGCATGGAAGCATCCTAGCGAGGTTGTTTCTGTAGATATTGTAGAGCGAGAGCTCGTGGTTGTTAAATCTTACCTATAACAGTGTCAATAATAAATGAAAAACAATAATAGTCAATGAAAAATATTTGTATAGTCCACCCAATGATGTTTAAATAAATATAGATACGTTATGCCCTTACAAATCAACCGAAAAATCTGTTCCGATGTCCGCAAGGCACGCTTTATTGCTTTATCGCACGTCTTTATCGCTCTCGCGTCAAAACTACATCGCTGTCTCTTTCTTCACCTGAATAAGAGTTCCCAATTGGGAACTTTTTGAGTCACACAACGCGCGCGCTTATGACATATCTGCCTCTTTTTAATATATATCATTGAGTCCACCGAAGAGTCTTGTCTTACAAATATTATAAATGTGAAAGTTTGTATGGATGTTTGTGTGTTTGATACCCTTTCACGCAAAAACTACTGAATGAATTTTCATGCTTAGCACACATAATTATGATATGGAATAAAATATAAAGTATTTATTACCCGGCAATTGCAGGCAGACCGCTAGTATTTGAATAGTCCATTGAAGAAAATTTTACATTCATTGAAAAATAAAATAAATAAATAAATATCAGCATTTATATCGGAGACATTTGGACGGCAGGCCTTTGGGTAGGCCAAAATATGAAATTCAAAAACAAGGAGGGATATCATTTGCAAAATTAGTATTATCTGTGTGTGGACGAATCGCATAAGAACTCATAAAGTTCACTGTTCTTCGCATGATCGTATGTGCCTAATATTTATACTAAATAGAAATGAGAAACGAGATATGCCCATTGAATACCAGGTACCATCTTGCAACTATAGTCGACAAATGAATTGACGATCCACCTTATGGTAAATGACACCAAAGGCATCAACAATGCGTTGCCGGCCAAAAAAGAGAGAAGAAAAAGAAAGAAATCAACCCTTTCCCTGGCTTTACGATGCCTACAGCTCCTGGCTAAACATTTATCAATACATTAAACTATCAGTCAACGTTGCGAAAGCCATGATCCTCCGTTACACACGAACAGACACACGCACAATATAACCTGTAAGGAAATTGCTTGTATCCCCATCGCTCCATAATCTTTGCGAATTCGAGGTTGTTTCGCATTTTAAGAGAAAGAAAATTTTGTGTGTAGGCTTCAATAAACTGATTTTTAATTAGTGATATAAGTTTGAAATTTAAACTACCGTACGAACTCGTTCGAATTTGAAAAGTGCCTTTGTGGGTCGTCATATAAATTCACAAATTGTCCCAGTCTCAGTTCTTTTGTATACTACTCGAGAAATAAGCAGAGAAGCTACCTGATGGTACCATTGCCAATAAAAATCATTAGCACCAAAGACGTCATAGCATAAGATACATATATTATAAGTAATATTTCACGGTTTATCATAAAAAGGAACCAGAAGTAGGTAAGTAGACGGCGAAACTCCGTACAGAACCCAGCGATATACAACAGTAGCTCGAGTGTGAGTTTCTAACATAAAACGGCAAAACGCAACTATCGCGTTAATCGAGATGACTCAAACATTTTAGTAAACATATTTTATGCGAGCGTGAGTTCCTTATACATCGTCAACGTTGAACGTAACTTAACATACGAGTGGAGGCATTTTGACGTGTGCGCGAGTGTAAGTTACTATTTTGTAGTTAACTATTGAAAAAATACGCAACCATAGTAGTAGAGTAACTCACTTGATGTTTGACAAGTGAAACGCATTTTTTGGTAATAGTTTATCTGATTTTATTATGGATAGCCTCAGGGATTATTTACAATAAAATTACACATAAATTTTTCCTTCTCTTTGCATATTTATATTTTCAATATTTCCAATAATACAATACTATTTTGCTATTTTTATCTTGACAATGAAATGACAATAGTGTTCTTCTCAAATACTATGGTAACCAAAACAGGGTTGCTCATCTACAATATACAAATGTAGGGTCGCTAAACATTCATTTATATAAATAGGCTTACAGTATGAAGTGAAAATTGATTTAGCAATATGTTGAATGGAGCAGCGCGTAATTACCTACTTTGCTTGGAAGATGTTGGCGGAAGCCCAGGCTCAAGATAAGCGCAAACATCAGCGAAAACTACGGCCTATATTCCGAGCCTCTTTTAAAGCATCTCATTATATCATCCCGATTCCCGACACATGTAAATAATCGAATGTCAATGAATAAAGTTTTGAATTTTCATGTACAAAGTTTTTTCGTATGCGCTTTATTTCGAAAATCCTAATTTTAACCTTTTCTATCTTTGCATATAAATAAATTAATAAAATTAATTATTAACTTCTTTGCATAATTGGCCAATGAATTATATAAAAATTGAGAAATTGAAAAATCTACCATACGGGGAATACCCACGACCATCGAATTTCGAGTCCGAGCTCTTACCGCTACGCCAACTCAACTCGTGCTCTATATGCATCTTCGTAATTTAAGTAATATTCATAAGGTATGAAACTTTTTTATTTTCATGTAATGTGCGTAACAAAAACGTCAAATGTTGATATCATAGCGTCACGATGCTATTGTTTTATCTCATTTCTACTTTAAGTTTAAAGCGGAACACCTATAGCTCATTCATAAAAAACATAATGCGCCTAAAATAAGTTTCACTTGACTGCCTCTGAAAGCTTAGTAATAGTGTACTTTTAAAATTAGATGAGTTGTAAGTGCAACTATGCTAATAACGAAGTGAGCAAACGAATAACTTTTTCGTTGATGTTTAAGGAACTCACACTCGCATAAAATATGTGTACTAAAATGTTTTAGTCATCTCGATTAACGTGATAGTTGAGTTTTTAGTTTTTTTTAGAAACTCACACTTGAGCTACTTATTTTAAAAGTACACTATTCCTAAGCTTACAAAGGCAGTCAAGTGAAACTTATTTTAGGCGCATTATGTTTTTTTATTAATGAGCTATAGCTGTTTCGCTTTAAGCTTAAAGAACAAATGAGATAAAACAATAGCATAGCATCTGTTACTATGACTACTATTATGTTTTGTTACTATGACGACCTATTACCAAAATTGTTTGGTTGAAACGCATTGGTGTTTCACTTGTCAAACATCGCACACGTCAAAATACCTCCACTCGATTGATATGTTACATTCAATGTTGACTAAAAAGTTCACGTAAACGATATTTTGAAACTCACACTCGCAGTGTAGTTGTTTTAACTGTCCGCTAGAGGCGCTGACAATAACTCCATACATTTTGATTGCATAGACGCAAACGCGTTGGTGAAGTAAATGCTTGCGAAAACTCACACTTGAGCTACAGGAGCTAGTACCATAGAATGCTTGAATCCAACTGATGAACTATGAGTTACGATAGTTGAAGTTGGATTCAAGGATGGATGGAGTCACATAAAAGAATAAACAAGCGCGTTGTTAGCCAAGAATAACATGAAGAATTTGTATCTAATAGCAGTAATTTTAACAATTGTTTTATTTCTCTCAACTGAACTAAATTCCATAAACTGAGACTACTTCACTTAACATTTTCCTTGACTAAAATAAAAAGAATTTACACAACAACATTACAAAAGCATTGTTTGACAAAAGCAGTACGCCCGTAAATAATCATCCGCCATAACCCTTTATACAGAATTCAATAGCCTCTGATGTCATCCATCATAATTACAATTTATCATTTCGCTTTTCTAAGGCCGTGCGTTAATTATGAAATAATTATGATTTAGAACCCCGTGTCGCGTCAACGGGGCCCGCTCTGTTTGTGTCAGATTCAAATACGACGTTGTGCATTTGACGGGTATATTTTATATTTAGCAGCTAGAGTTGACATCTCTTTATAAATATTTTATATTTACAAGTATATTAAATGAGCAACGAAAGTATATAAACATCAATTTAATGAACATGTGAAATACTGGTTTTTAAATAAAAATTTAATTATTCGATTTTTACACTACTAGCCTCATACCTACTCGATTTTACACCAACTTTTAGATTTATTCAAGATATTATTCAATAGTAAATTCAGAGAGCGAAACATGCAACTTTAATCAACTCTATGAGTTCTCAAGTAATCAAAATCTTCAGTATTAAAAACCTTTGACATTGGAAGGCCACAAACTCATCAACCTAATTACATTGGAGCAGCTTGTTCTAGGCTTTTGTTTCATGAAAACAGAGCCCTACTTTATAGTGAATGAATAAAGTACTTAAAACGGTATAGCATCAAAGTGACAAATAGACCTTATGCATATTTATGACTTGCCTGAAATAGTCTCAAGTCTAATGAAGTATCAATTTATCTATCGAACAACAGAGACTTAAGTGAGAAAGACAAATAGGCCTTTAACGTTAACAGGATCAAGTTAAATAGCATCGGGTTAATGGTTACGTAGATGTTTAGAAGAAAGGAACTACGACTTAATATTTACAGTAGGTCATTATTCGTTAATCAAATTACCTTATCGACCCAAATTCGCTTCGCTTAGGAAAACGCTCCTTAAGTAAATTAACCATTCGCGTTGTAGTCGTGCTCCGGCTGGGGGGTTGAGAGCCAGTTCTTGCTTTCTTTTTCTTCTCTCTTTCTTGGCCGGCAACGAATCAGTGATGCCTTTGGTGTCGCTAATGTTCATGTCGCTATTAGTCACTTACCTTAGGATTGTGGATTGTTAGCTCGTTTGTTATCCATAAAATATTATAGTAATTGTAGGTAATTGGGGAACCATTTTAATTATTACTTATACCTCGACTCGAAAAGATTGCCGAAAAATAATTGTGAATCGTACGCTCAGCTACAATATTTATCTAGAGGTCTTCGTATAAATACTTGTATGAATCGTATGAAGTACGTGTGATTATACCAAAAAGAGGTCGAAACAAGATCAATCCTAACACAGATACACAAAACACACTGCAGAGTTCCAATCTATTGCCAAAGAACAAACGAGAAAGCACTCATGCATCCACAACCAAATCATTCAGTCTCTCTTTGTCACATTATTCAGCGTTGGCAAATCAACTGCATTTCGAGAGCTTTATTCACCCATCAAACGCGTCCTAGAATCTCAAGTGCTTGGACACAGCCTAGATGGTAAAAACATACGTTATGCTATGGAGTTACGGGTCATTTTCCTGTATGGGTGCTCTAGTAAATCTCAGGTGGATCTGTTGAAAAGGAATGGTAATGAACTCGTTTCTTTCAACCCGGTCCTGTAAAGGTGACGCGACTAATGCCACTGAGTTGTTGAATTGGAGTTTGGGACCCGTTAATTTGGATCTATAGAAAATTTGGTATATTTTGTAAAGGTTGGGCCTAAAGAGAAAGAGACGTGTGGGTCGGTGCGCAAGAACTGAAAATTAAAACAGTGCGTTAACATAAAAAATGTCATCAACATGTTTTTGGCTATGTGATTATAATGAAAACATTTTACCCGTGCCCAAGAGTGGAACAGTAAAGGGTTTCAGTGATGGATAAATAATTACTTTTGAAATACATACATAAATTATTAATTAATAGTCATCTAAGCTGCCTCTATTTAAAAAAAAAAATAGAAAAAATGTGATGTCTCGTGATGATTCAACCAAACAAATAAACAACAGTTGAGCTAACAGAATGGCAACCACAAAAAATACAGAAAAAAAATATTTTGTTTTGGTTGTTATTTTTTTGTTTGGTTGTTTCTCGGAGAATAACTACTACTGTACATTTGAACTATTCACTATACTATATTTTGCCTTGTAAATTCTTGCGAATAAAGCTAGCACAATCTTTCTTTTACCGTAATATCTCTTTAGCACAGAAACACAATTAAAGAAGAAACACCTTCAGATTTTTTCGTACAGAGCTCAAAAAGGATTCAACACAAAGCTTCACAGTTTTGTTCACTTTACGAGAGGACATAAATCTTGTCTCAACGAAGCCTCCAGGTGCACCCTCTTTCAACTCTGAATACAAATTATAATGAACGCTCGCATCCGTACTAGATTGTCACTCACTGAATGTTTTAAGCGGGGGTTTTTCAGCGTTTTCAACAAAAGTTAAAAAGTTAATTAAAAACAAAAGGTAATAACTGGGAAAATGCTGTCACAAGCAAAATAATAATAGGTAATGATATCTTGTTTGACTCGTGTTTAAACAAAATAAAATTCAGTTAGATATTTTTTCTATTTGCTCACTTGGATGTTTGTACAGGGTTAGAAAACTGCAAAACTGAACTTTCCTATTTACTCCTCTTCTTTATTCCTCTTGTCTTTATTGTGAAATAATCCAATATCCTTTATGAATTATTAACCCTCATTTCTAATCTGTCCATATTGTATAACAGTTTCATAACTTTATTTTCATTGAGCCGCTGCGTTAAAACTCACAGTGCGTAATATTACGATTCATGTTGATATTATAAATGTCTTTTGGGAAACGAAAATATATCCTAATGAAGTGTCGCGCGACGCATCCTGATGAACTCACGTACCTAAAAAATTTAATAAAAAGAAAGAGACATAAAACAAAGAAATACCATTTTTTACCGTCGGAAACAGACCTCCCAGTTTCTTGTAACGGTCTTCATTAACTGTTTAAACTTGGTTGGTTTTAGTGGGTCGTATTTTTTGGTAAAATTATTTTTTATTGAAAAATTCATAAGAATCCAGCTTACAACTTATTTGATATTTTATATCATTAGACACTTAATTGCCTTCTTGTGTTCTACATTAATTGTTTCAATACACGCAAAAGATATAACGGATGCTATTTTGACAACCATAAAGAAAAATAGAGAAAAAAATATTTTATTTTGGTTGTTATTTATTTGTTTGGTTGTTACTCTGAGAATAACAACTACTGTACGATTGAACTATACAGCAAACTATATTATGCTTTTTCAACTATAATTTATATGATTAATGGACATGAATAACATCAAATAAGAAAAGATACGCCCGATAGATAAGGCGAGTGAAACTGGATACACAAGTATAAATTATTCCTAATATTAATATCAATATCAATCATACGCGCCATGCGACAACGACATGAAGTCAATGCTTAACACAATAATTCAACTCGCGGAGACAATAGTCAATAAACAACATTATGACGCTCACATGTGTTCCACGTACCGACATAGAATATACACGTTATTCGGATAGAAGGAGGCAATAGAAATCTTGAAAATAATGTAAGAGAAAGAAATATCGTATGGCAATTTAATACTTTTTTAATAAACCGACAACCGAGTTAACTATCAATTGGTAATATTTACCTACGACAACAACGATGGCGACGAAGATCTCACGTTGCTCGTAGAGAGCTAAGATTTCTACACGGTCGGTGCTAAATGTTATGCATGTTTAAATTACAGAGACAGATGCCTTTTATTTAATGAAAAACGGCTAAAATTCATCCAAACTTTTGCCAGACAATGTTATTTATGCGTACCGTGCGTGCCTAGAACCGATTTTATTATTTTAGAGTATTACGGCATGCGGCATTTGGAATTTGCACACCACAGACCAATACCAGCTACTAACGTAAATTCTAAGAACCATTTCTTTTCTACCCATTCCATATTCTGTAGGTCTAGATGCCAGTCAGTTGACAAAATCCGACTGTATTCTTTCATAGCATAAGGTTCGTTTTTCTATACATTAATGAATGTTGAAATTTAAGCCTTGCTTTATTTGTAGTTATGAACAAGACAACATGTTTTATGGTTTCCTTACGGTAAAAGAACAATATTTGTTGTACAAAAGTATAGGGTTTAGTTTTAAGGAGTTTATAGTTTAGGAAAGCGTTTGTTTTAGTTATATTATTTATGGATTAAAGTACCTAATCCATCTAATCTTTTAGGCGAAAGAATTTAATGATGAAAAGTTTTGCTTCATCATCTCTAATAGATTCTTAACTTTACTTTAATAATAGCCACATAAAGTTTTTACGTTGAATAATTAATAATTTATGTATAAATATCTGTACATTAGAGGTTTCTTCATATTTCACTCTATATATTATTATATGTCTGATTCAGGCAACAAACAAATATTACTTGTGAACCAAGCGGAATATTTAAGCGATGATTAGTCAATCAGCCGTACAAATATTTGCACAAATCCCGAAATTTGTTCACGCAACCGTTTTCAATATCGGAATTTAACATTAGCGTAACGATGTACAGCGATTTCGGAGTACATTTTCACTTAAGTATAAGTATTTTTTATTCTCACACCACTTGTCACGATTATTATTTTATTTCATTTAAACTTTGTTTCATCGAAAAAGTCACGATCGAGACCTAAATATTTTTTACAGCTTACATAGATGTGAGACTTAATATTCTAATATTGCACGATGTTTTCAAATGTGCAAAAACTAAAGACAAAAAACATGCAAACATTGCGTTATTAGCATTATAAAGCAGTACTAAATCATTGAAATTAAAACCACACTTCCACGGGCGAAACTAGTAATCACTTATATTTTTCATCTAAATATTGATTTCTTCTATGTAGAAGTAAGTTAGAGGATTTCTATCTTGCTATGCAATAAACTTTTCTTTTACTCCTCACATCTGTCATCATGTTATCATTTCGTTTTCTTTTTTCTTTTATACTTTATGTACACCGCTACCCTTTTTCTTTCTTTCTTTCTTTGTATTGTGCTATCCTCTTCTGTTAAGTTGCCTTTAAGAGATCGCTGCTTTAGCGATAAGTTCGCCTTTAGTATACCGTTACCTTGTTTTATTACTGTATATTTATTTCTGGTGTACAAATAAAGAGTATTTGTATTGTATTGTAAGTCAAAATATATAAAAACAGAAAACCTTCCCAGATCCTGTATTTGAAGTAATAAGGGGATAATAAAAGCCATTAAGCAATAACGGCGACACGCCGCAACTGACATGAGCGGTAAATTGCGGTGTTGTTTGAGAGACTTAATCTAGACAATTAGAACAGGCTATGCGATAACGGTTATTGCGATATAATTCATTTAAATGAAACGTTATTCAAGTATGTGATGGTCGTGTAAGTAATTGGAATGGTTGATTTATTTATATTAGAGTAGTAATTATCTATACTAATATTATAAAGTGTGTGTTGTGATGAGGTAATGCTTAACGACTTTCAGCCTCCAAGCAAGCAGGATTCCGAAAAGGCTACAGCACCATAGGTTTATGCACACGTTATGGTAGATTATACAAAAGACCGAGAAGTATAATCTGCCATTGTGTGTTGCCTATGTGGACGATGATAAAGCCTTTGATTCTATCGATGGGCTGTACTAAATTCTCTCCAGCGTTACCGGATCGACTACCAGTATTTCGAAGTGTTGAAGTATTGGGCGGTTTAGAATACTAACCCCAATCCCACGCCGGATGGGTGTCGTAAGAGAAAGTTTGTGAGTTTGTGAGGTTGTAGGAACTACGAGGTAATCTGTGGATCTACTGAACCAATTTTATGAATGATTTTAATACTCGTGATTTATGAACGATTTTAATACTCATGATTTATGAACGACTGTTACTGCAAAAATAATAAGATTAAAAAGAGTCATATGCGGACAAAGCCTTAGTCGAAAACCTAATGCATCATAAAGGAAATTTTGAACGCGCGAACAATAGAAAAAAGTTTTCAAATTCCTTGCTTTGTGTTCCGTCCGAGGTCGAAAATAGCTCTAAAACAAAACAAGTTCCATTCATTCACGAAGATGGCAACACTGTTCAAGCGATATCCTTTTTGTAACAACAAAACTTAATAAAAAGAAATAATCTCAGAAACAAGAGCTGACTTCAGGGAAATCAGACACATTTTCAGTTTTTATGTCTGGGGGGTTTTACTAGAAGAAAGGCTCAGAGTTTTGATGGTGAATTTGAAAATATACCTACCTAGCATCACAATACCTCCCACGTCTTTAGTATGTATATAAAACTTGTAAATTTCTGTAATATGTACCAAGTTATTGTCAAAACAACTTTGTACAGAATTGCAGACCTTGGACCAATTCCAACAGCTTACAACTCACATAACACCGACCCGGTAAATTCAAATTTCGACCTAAATCACCAGCGATTATAAGTTCGACTGCTGTTACCTGTTTAAGTCCGTTTATAAGGATACTGGTAAGTTCAGGACCGTTCAGAGTGACGAAACATGTCCAAAAGCTGAAAAGCTCCAAAGACTGAGCGAGGAATTATGATGCATGGTTGGGGAAAAGACGCTTTGTCTCTCTTATATATTCTTTGCTTCTAGAAAACTTTTCCTTAGTACGACTTAGGTACCTGATTGTCTGATCGTCTCCTAATTTTTTAGGTGACAATTTTTGTTGCTCTATAAATCGGCATTAACCTGTTACAGCGAGAAATACTATCAAAACATAAATTTCTAACCTTATTACTATACAATATCTGCACAAAATAATGTCAAAACATTTCTACATTTTGGCAGATCTACTATTTGCTAATCAATACTAGTTATCCATTTCCGGAAAGAAAAATATCTCCTACCTATACATACAAGTTACACATCGTGATACAAGTTACAAATCTCAAGAAACACCAACACACCACACTAAACCTATTTTCGGTTAAGTAATAACACAGAATAAGTAATAGGCCGAAAGAAACTCAAATGTATAAATGGACCGAGTGAAAGGCAGCTAAAATTGATCCCTTTGAAACGCGTGAAACAGTTATGAAATTATACAGGCACCCGAGTGTCTCACTTGATGACGATACATACATAATGAGTAGCTTTGACACCTAAGTCATAATATGTACTCGTATATCCATCTCTGTCTATACCATGGAGTTAAAGAAGAAATGCCTATGATAGATCGCAGAAATAATTAATTTATAATTAATACTAGATATTACAAAAAAAGAATTATATCATTAAAGTTTTCAGCACTTTTAGCTAACGCTACTTGAGAACTGTCATTTTCAATTTACATTGACAAGGTCCCATACCATTCTCGTCACGCGCGGATCATATCCTTTGCCTACGCTAGCGCTAATTTTTTGCTTATAGCTGGACATTTTTTCAACTTTCCTGCCATAATTATTATGAGTCAGTTCTCCTTTACCTCTATGCCTACTTTATGGTCTATACGTCATACCATCTAGCTCTGTCATTCTTAAAATTAATAAAAAAAGGCTATTCAGCTATGGGCTGTTCTTTTGGAACGTTGTTAAAAGTAATGTGGTGGAATGTGATCCATGATATTTAAGAAAAGAAAAAAAGAAGAGAAATAAAGAAGAAAAAAGTTGACTGGCGAGCAGTATCATCGAAATCTATACTTTCTTCCTATTGTGCTTTTTACATAACATGCAGATTTGAAACCTGCTGTTAGATATTTGAAACCTAGCCATTGTTTTTCAAAAAATCTACATTTGGATACAAAAGAATGTGGTGTGCCTTAGATTGTGATATTTTAAAGAAACCATACAAAATTTAGACAATGGATATCAACTCCCGGACTGATGGATGGATAGTGTTCATAACAAAGAAAAAACTCCAATATTTTTATAGAATACCTAATAAAGATAAAAACAAAAAACAAATAATGATTTATGGTTAACTTGAACAAGATGCTGACATTTATTTCATAGTGTTAGTAACTATACTTCCAACAAGCGATGAAGTTATATTTCCGTATTTTTTTATTTATGTGCCAATAATTCGGTATTCAACTTTTTCGATATTTATCAGACATCATTGTAATTATAATTAATGTAAGATACAAATTATACAACATTAATACATTACATTTTAATACACGATTACAACATACATATTATGGACGTTCAAGGTTTTCGACTTATCTTCAAATCCAAGATTATTTAGTTACATGGCTAATAACCATTTCCAAAAACAAAGCTTCCGATTAACACACAGACACGTCAAAATAAAATAAAAATATAGCACTCAAAAAAATAACACTCTTTTTTGCGCCGGTATTATTATTATTATTCTGTCCCAAAGTAACAACAAGCGTGGCTATTAAAACGATCTTTCTCTGAAGTTGGCGGTGGTTATGAATAATGTCACGCGGTCGACCGGAGCGGAAGTTCTTCCGGTGCGGTTTGACGGACGCGTTCGTCTGTAAATGACTTTATCGTTTTTTATTTGATTGTTATGGTTTTAAAAGCAAATAAAGTACCTCGATTATTTTATCGCGAATATTAAAGTGAAAACAATTGTATTTATTTTTTATTTTAAGATAGGTATAGATGAAGCTTTTAAAATTTTTTGTTAAGATTAGACTTACAATATCATCTTAGACGTGAGGAAAAATTGATCTAATCTAAAATAATTATGTCAAAATGAATAAAATCAATTGTTACAGATAACCAAGACATTAAGGGAAAAAATTACACCAAAGCTTCTGTACTACTGCGATATCATTAAAACAATATAAATTCCGCTTCACAAAACGGTTGCGCTTTTGACACGCTTCGGCTTTCGTGCCTTTGTCTGCATTCGTCTATTAGCACCTTTATCTTTTTGCTTGAAATGTTGCTACTTCATTTGGCGACACGACAATGTCATTTTGTGTGTGTTGTGTTATGTACACACAAACTTCCTTGTGTGCGTCTAGTGGCGTCGACTTTAAAGGTGCTGTCACACCGTTAAATGTTATGATTTCAACCCATTAACGGCCCACCACTGAGCAGGGGTCTCTCGTATCAAGAAGGCATAGAGCACGCCCCACCACGCTGCTCCATTTCGGATTGGTGGAGGGGTCAGTGCCCAACCCAAGTGTCGGAAGTTTTCATGCCACCCGAGAGCCTCCAACATGACTTAATGATTACGATAACAACCGAGACCGACGTCTTACGTGCCCTCCGAAGCACGGAAGTGCTCAAGAAATTTTTGCCACTTGCGGTCACCCATGCAAGTACCGAGGGCGCCCGCTGTTACTCAACTTTGTCGATCACCTAAGATCAACACAAGCCGCCAAGCAATTAGTACTTCCAAAATGTGTAAATGTTATAACTAGTGTTAATTATTATTTAAAAACATTGTATACTAGAGTGTGGCTGTATCACGTGAATTTTACAGCTGTGTCGTTGTCGTGTCGTCCTATAGAAGAAGCCAAAGCCGTCCACTGCGAAATTTGGAACTTGTTTAGCTTGATTTTGAATTTTGACGGACCGGATTTGAGACGAGATTTTATCGTCCCTTTTACATGATCGGAGGTGTCGATTGTGAATTGTTTTGCGATTTTTACTTTTTGCTTAACTGCGCCACAGTGAAGGGTTGTGTTTTTGTTTTCTTATATTAGATTCGGCCGGTACAATGAGTGTCATGGAATGTTTGGATTCAATTTCGATTGAAAGCTAATAAACGGGTGTCCTACTTCCTTCTGAGCCGTTAATAGGTGATGCTTTGGAGTTTTTGTCTGTGTAAGTGGTGACCAATTACCTTTAGATGGCTTGACTGTATAGCGGGAGCTAATTATATGGTTTCTGGTTATCCCGCTATATAATAATATATTAATTAAACCAACTTTTCGTCTTCCGGAAAAATATCTTTAATCTGACTCTGTCAGTAGGAATTTCTGAATTCAATCTTTACATAAATCAAATTATAAAAATACATAAAAATATAAACGTAGAAAAACAGCCAGCATATATACATAGAGGAAGAATTATGTTACAAATAAATATTTACAGAATATAATAAAAGATGCCGTACCGATCGCCACAACTGCTTTGTGTATCGGTATTGACATAAAACATACGAGACGTTGTTTTTTTGCAGCATGCGCGGTCGGTCGGTATTTGACAGATCTAGTGGCAAAAACTTCTTGAGCGTTTCCGTGCTTCGGAAGGACGTAAATCGCTTAGTTACCGTTAATATCAATCTAACAGTCAACAATATAACATTCGTTAAGCCATGTCGAATGTCTTCGGCCGGCATGAAAACTTCTGACACTGGGATTGACCGCTAACTCCTCCACCAATCCACACTGGAGCAGCGTGGTGGACTATGCTCTAGACCTCCACAAGAGGAGACACCAGGGCTAATAATAATGGATTAATTAAAGCCATTGCAACTGCGTACGTATGTAAGACTTAAGTCTCTCCCCTTTCTTATTATCCTTTTTCACCTTATCGATTAATATACGTATGAGCGCCGTTGTGTATGTTTTGCAATGTTTTATTCGTTTAAAAAGCCATTGAGATACAATACGAGAATGCTTATTAAAATACCATGAACCTAAAAGCTAAAAAGGTAGATTACGTACGCTGTTTTGGAATAAGCTCGCTAATATCCCAGGTGTAGTCTCAGAGGCATCGTTCTAAACAAAACTCCGCCTCTAAATACTCTCGCTTGGGAATAAAAATTCTCATTTTTTTCCAAATTTTCCTGTGGAAATAGCATGCCATTATAGCCGTTATTGCTTTGAGTTAATGATCATATTGCGTGTTCATCTTGAGCTTATGAATCCGCCGAGCGTACAATAATAATATGAAAATTTAGTATGTAATAATATTATTTTTTCAAGTATCATTGTCTTTAATATCTTTGTTATTTGTTTGTATTGAATTTAATATCTTTATTGAATTATCAAACGTATCTCTACGTTAGATCTTTTATCTATTTGTGAGGGACTGAAGCCCGTATTATTAAATGGATCATAAGACATCTGCCATCTCAATATTTGGTTTGAGATGAAAAAATGCGTTGACAATGAAGTTTGATTTTTAGCATTTTATTAATCCTTTCTTATTCTGTATCTCTTGAAGATTATTGCAAAATAAAAATTTAATAAAAATCCCACAAAATGCCCGATTCCATTAATTATGCAGCTTACTTAAAAGCTTTTTTGTCACTTTGATCTGATGCTTTAAATTGGGTCGGGTAATGATGTCACGAGATGACGTGGAACAACTTTTTTATGAGCAAAATTACAGCAACGTCGAAACAACTGCTGTTTTGCTGATAACTTTTTTAATTAGCGAAACATCATGTCGGCCTATTTCCCAGTTTCCTTGACTGTACTGTTTTTAATTCACAGAAAAAGAGGGTTTTTGGAAATTGTTGTTGACGTTACTTGCATTTATTTTACTGAGAAATTAAATACCTAACCTAAGAAGCATCTTATTATAAGTCTTTCTCCTTATTTACAGATACTTGGTAAGTAGGAACTTTACTAGTAGTAGGAACTAGGAATAGTACTAGAAAAAAATAGCCTTTTTAGCTTCTTCGCCGAATGAATATTAATATAGAACGACGAATAAATGCTCTCTGTTTAAAAAAAATCAGCTTTATGTATAAAATCTGATACTACAGCGACCATTCAAATCGACACAACTCAAATCAGAACAACATGACTAAAATATATTCACTCTATAGTTATTGGCAGAAATGTCGCATTTAGTATTGACTTGAGCGAAGGAAATTAGAGATTCTATCAGCGTAACGAACGCCACTTGACGTAGCAGTCAGAGAAACTTGACTAAAATGTCAATGCAGAATTGTTCAGTTGGGACTTATTGAGATATCGTAGCTTTGTACGAAATTAAAAGTACCAGATATAAATTTTAATGCTTACCGCTCGCCTATAAGTCGAAATTCGATCTTAATCTGGCCATGTAGCTATCTATGCACACTGGACTGATGGTATGCATCAAGTCAAACTGCAAAGACAAGTTAAACTGCAAGCTTGACAAGTACACTTAATCGTGTATGGCCTCCGTAAGTACGCTTTATAGATTTCACCTTAATTATGATCTTCTCAAGTCGCCCAGCTATGGGCGATGGTAATTACACACCATTTGATTTCTTCTCTGCCTTCGACCTGTACATGCAACATGGGTACACCAAATGATATTTAAAAACTATAGGTACGTCATGCCCTTACAAATCAACCAAAAAATTTGTGAAAGAGCTACAACACACACACGTTTATTTTTTGTTTCACTACACCAATCAAACTACAATATTATAATACACGAACGCATTTTAACGTTGTATGTCAAATCTCAAGCACTTCTGACACACGAGCAGACGAGGTCAATTGACTGCTCTTACGATCTTCATCTTCGGCGCGCTAGTGACATATCTACAATGATATTATATACCATATCTACTTCTTTTTTACTTATAATATCATAATAACACCATTCATATTATGTGTACTTTTGGAATCCAATAAATTAATTAACGAATAAAATTTATGCGATAACATTGTATTAATGTTTGACCACAGCAAATAAGTTTAAATTGAGTATACGTAATAATGCATTGCTATAAAATAGGATATTACAATATTTAAAACATAATTAACGCTGACAATACCGGTAAAATGAGACATTATTATCAACATTTCATGGCTTAATGTTTGCTTTAAAATCAGTTTAAATAGCATTTATAATGTAACTTCCAAAACAGATGCTTTGTATTAAATCGAATCTGAATTTTATTTTATAACGAGTAACCGCCCTCGCTTTGCTTCGGTTTTCTTTATTTTTTACATCTTGGGTTACATTATTGGAGTTTTATTAAGGATTCCTAACTGTTTTCATAATATAATATAGTCTATGTTGCCCGGCGATAGTCTAGCTTCCCAACAGTGAAAGAAATTTTCAAATCGGTTCGGTAGTTTCGGAACCTATTCAATTCAATCAAACAATCAAATCTTTCCTCTTTATAATATTAGTATAGATTAGGTACCTACTGAGTTTAGTACCAAAGCTTATTTTTTTATGAATCAACTAAACAAATACCTTTAAATTATTGTGGACCAAAGCTTTACTTTTCACAATTATGTTAATTAACATTAATTAACACTCTCGCACCTATAATACCGCTCGTAATTACATAATCAGGAAGAAAGATACAATCATATTGCCTGATCCCGGGATGTTATACATACATTTCAAAATTTTTCTGCGATTGTAAGTATAATTTTGAGGAAGTAGGTACCTCTACCTAAGTTCTTTCTTTCTTTATAACTTCTTTTCTCTTATTTGGCCGGCAATGAATCGGCGATACCTAAGGCGGTACGGACGTCGCGGTTTGCATCGTCATTCATTATGCGCACCGCTAAGGATTGGAACACCTTGCCTGCGTCTGCGTTCCCGCCCACCTATGATGTGGATGACTTCAAAAAAAGAGTGAATAGGCTTCTATTAGGTTAGTGCGCTCACCGCCCTGGACCACATCTCCACTTACCATCAGGTGGGATTGTGGTCAAGCATTAACTTATTTTAAGTAAAAAAAAAACCTAAGGTGTTAGCTGTTGTTCGTGGACGGTGATGAACACTTATCTATCATCAGATAACGTCTGGTCGCCGGCTTTATACGTAAAGAAGAAATACATGCGTATTTATAATAGAATTGCGTTACATACTTATCTAGGATTTGGAAAGTAAAGACATCATCGTCCTCCTGTCCGCTTGCCAGTTATTTGGGGTTCCTATTTAATTTGGGCTTCCCATTTTATTTGGGGTCCCTATTTTACCCTTGGGAACTCTACATTGCGCGTGGCATAACACGCTATTGGCCGGTTTTTTCATTGGATCTGTTTTTTATTATTTATATCGATTCACTCCCAATTTATTCACTAAGATTATTCGTTGGAGGAATAATATTGTTATCCGCAATGAAGAAGTTTTTATTGAAGCCGATCCATCCATATAGCAAAATAAATAATAGGATACGAAATTATTATCGACGGAAGACGCCTCCTAATGAACACACAAGCAGGGCCGTGCCTGGGTATATGGCCGCCTGCGTGCCAATTTGTATGGCCGCCCCCAGGATAACATTAAAAAAAACTACTTTAATTTTTAATGTTTATTATTTTACACAGGGCATCAAACCGGGAAAAAAATCAGTTTTTGGTTAACCGAAATCGAGAACGAAAAAAAATATTGGTTTTGTTCCCAAAACCGGTTTCTGAAAAGAAAAACCGGCTAAAAACCGGTTTTATGAGATTTATATGTTTGGATGAAATTTAAGAAAAAAAAATGCACAAAATAAACATTTTTTTATTTAAAATTTAAACAAAAATAATAACATGAAAAAAATTATGGTATTGGTTTTATAATCACAGACAAAATTATCAAACATAAAGAACAAGGAATAACCCTTAAATCTATACTAACATATTAGGATAACAAAGCTCAGTGGCCAATGGCAGATCTGGGCTGACTTGCAACTTGGGAGGTATACAAAATAGAATTAATTTACTTACTTTAATAATAACATGAAAAATAGTACATTATGATACAAGTGTGGTATGTTGGTCATTACACTCGAGGTGATATTGCACAGCGCGAGCCGAAGGCGAGTGCTGCAAGAAAACCGAGAGTGTAATGACCAAACCTCACGTGTGTCATACGACGTTTTTCAACACACTTACGAGTAAAAAAGCAAATTATTCGTACTCAAATAAACAATGCTCACAGACCAGACGGAAAGTTTTTTAAAAATGGCGCGCTCCGCGCTGATATTTTTTTTCTGCGCGCGGCGTGTTAGCTATGCGCGCGCAGATTGGAGCGTAGGCACGAACAATTACGCTAAACAGCCAAAACGCAAAATGTAAAAAAATCTAATATTTATGTATTTATGAATTAGTTTCACGTTGAATTATTAATTAAAGTAAATAAGTTGTTGCAAATTTATCATATTCAAGGTGGTACACTGCTTTTTTTTTACAAAAATAGTGTTATTTTTAGTCTTATGTTGAAACGAAACGTATCTAAGTCAAAACTTTTTTCCGAAATTTAAAAATAAAACTATAACCCGGCTAAGTTAAGAGCAAATAGAATGCATAAATAATATCTTTCAGCAAGGTACAAACTTAATTTGATGGAATATAAAATAAAACACTAGTGCGATCAAGAAAAAAAAGCACAAGTGTTTAATACCATGGTTTATGAGTGTAAAAGCCATGTGATAAAAACCAATTTATGAGCAAGGGTGTTGAAAAAGTAATTATGGTATTGGTATTATAATCACAGACAAAATTATCAAACATAAAGAACATAGGAATACGATAATTTAAAATCCTAGGTGTCGCTCAGTGACAATTTAAAATTATTTGATTTTAAAAAATCAAATCTTACGTATTATTTATTGATATTGAAAATAGTAAAGGTTTTTGGTTAATTACCCGGTTTCATAAAATTATTTCGGTTAGGTTACCGGCTAATTAGGGAAATCTTTCAATCTTTCAATTATCGCGATTGAAAGTGAAATTGCTGAATCTTCACGAAGCAATTATTAAATAAAGTACATATTAAAAGTTAATCCTACGGGATTTTTTACTGACAAAATCGTCAATTGCTTCGTGAATATTTAAAGATTCAGCAATTTCACTTTCAATCGCGATAATTGAAAGATTGCTCATACGTTCTTGCGTCATGGAAGTACGTAGGTAATTTTTTATGATTTTCAATTTAGAAAAACTACGTTCTCCAGACGCAACTGATACAGGCATGGTCAATAATAGTTTTAAGCTTGTTAGGACGCGAGGACGATGTTAACCACTACTACCAATACTACAACGACCTAATCAGTTTTTATACATTTCTTATTTCTGAGAAACTCTTTTTAGATAGATTAGATTAGAGAAACTGTTTTTACTTCGTATCTTAATGAAAACAAACCGATTGTATTTTTGCCCAGTAAACAACTTGTAACGATTTGGCCGCCTCTTAATTTCGGCCGCCTGCGTGCGGTGCACGCAATGAACGCCCGTCAGGCACGGCCCTGCACACAAGTTAGACGTATAACTAACATAAGGTTTCCAGCAAACAGGCAATAACGAGAACTTCATAATGAAGGAATTTGCGTGTTTATGTAACGGATCGCGATCGTGGAGTCTGATATCGGCCGCGCAAATAGTTCGGCATTAGAAGTCTTCAGTATTTGTTTAATTTAACAAACTGTAAATCCTCCAATACGTATAAATTTAGCAAAGTAATACATGTATAATGATTGAGCCAATATGTATATCGCAGTCAAGTAGCTTAATTAGTCGTTCAGTCAACAGCCTAGCAGGTGAGGCTTCGCCATAGATGTCGACGTAACCCCGCTTGATGGGGTTCCTATTTTTCTCGTAAATAAAATCAGATAAACATAACCTAACCTATACTTCTTTCGATTTGATTTCAGTTGTATGTTTACGAATGGCCTAAGCATTAGCCAGCTTATTAAATGTTGTAACATACACTTCGGCTGAATATCATTCAGGCTACTAATTGAACAGCGCTGTTTAGTAAGGAGGCTAGGCTGTTGATTGATCGGCTAATTAAGCTAGTTGGCTGCCACATACTATATATTTTTTCTTTTTTCATAAAAAGCATATTTTTTTATTCATTCAGGTATTTTCATCTGTTTTAGGTACCATTGACTGCGGCAGTGCATGATAGTTTCCTATTCTTATTACATAGTCGTAAAAAACATACATATTCGGAGTCAATTTCTATCATCTTCACAACTACAAATGCTGTGTAAGCATTAAGCCCGCCATTTATACCATATATTTTTTTGAGTGCAATAAAGTGTTTTTAATTTCATTTCATTTCATTACAACTACCATCCTTTTCTTACCTTCCATCCCTTTTCCGGTTTCTGTATATTATCTATCTGTTTGTTACTAAACGAAGATATCCTTACAGAGTGCAGGCTCTGGAGTCGAATTCTATATTAAACGAAGAGAATGGCTTGTATTTCAAATTATTGTACCGGTAAAGTAACATGATTCATGTGCCATGTGTGCATACTATAATACACACTAACGCATCCATGTTGGAATTATAAATAAGGGATCCATATTATTTTATTTTTCAAGAAACAAAACAGAATTACGGGTCTGGAATTCAATTCCTAATCGGACATTTACTGGTCAGGATGTATCATCCTTTCGTTCATCATATTCTATGGGTTACATGATTAATACACGAAAATGTGTTTTTAATGTATTTTATTATTTAAATCAGAATAATTTACATTGTAAAAAATACTCAGTAATTATTACGCTAAGGTAAACATTTTTGGCTCTATATTACAGTTTCAAAATTTTACTTTATTATAGAATTAAAACTGTCAGAAACATGACGAAAGGTTGTAAATGCTACAGAAATTGATCAATTCATACATTCGTACATCCTACTACAGGCGTAGCCAGGGAGAGGGTTTTGGGGGTTCAAACCCCCCCCCCCCGCGAAAAGTTAAGATATTAACATGTACTATTTACCCCACACATTTTATCTTTAGATCTCTCTATCTTGAAACATAAATACAGCTCGAAAAAGGACTCCCTTTACGAGCAGGACTCCCCCAATTCTCAATTTTCTTATGAATATAAGGGTAATTTTATGTATTTTTAGTCTTTTTATTTTCTTGAACCCCCCCGAAACTAAAACCTGGCTACAACCGTGCATCCTACTATGATAATATACTCTGGCGCAAAAACTACAGAACGGATTTTGATTTGCAATAAAATGTAGGGTACTTATTATCCCGGAAAATGCGAGCAAAGCCACGGGCAAAGCCTTTGTTTTTAATGTTCTTGTTCATACATTGGAGTTTTCCTTCAAAACACTCATTTGCTGAAATTCATCGAGCACGCTAAGTATTCTTACGTAAAGCTGTTTTGAGTGGGATCCTATTAAACTGAGCGAGAAAATTTGACCCAGATCTTGAGGAATTTTTTAAGTCCTTTGTAATACGTTTAAAGTTTTTGTACAACTTGTGCGAATGTATAAATAGATCTATACTTTTTAAGAAACAAGCTTTTTCCTTTTTCTTTTCTTTGGCATAGGTTCAACAGTTATCTTTTATAATCTTAGAAGATAAGACAATGAAATGAAAATTAAAACTTTTATTTTGAAAGGTAGCATGAACATTATGGTAGTGACATTATGGTAGTGACATTATGGTGCGTTAACACTAGGATAAAGACAACCATTAGTACATTTATTTCTGTCAATACTTCATTTATTTTTCCTAACGAGCATAAAGGGGTCTGATTTGTAGCACCTAGAGTGCGAGTGTGGTGAGGTTTCCTTCATAACTTAAATACAATATTTAGTAAAATATGTAAAAACAAAGTCGTTTTTTGTTCTGAAATTAAGTGGCATAGTACTGTTTTTTATTTATTACATGTCAACCCTGAACAAAAAAAATTCAGAAATACACAATCTCACAGAAGGCTTTGTTCTATCATAACTTATACTAAGTACAGACTTATCTATCTTAATTTACACTTATATGTATGAAAAATAAAAGCTGTATCTTTGGATTTCTTTACGCCCGCTAACTATCTACGTTTTATTGAGTTACCGTCACAAGTTTCAAGATTTAAGCGATATGTATTTCAATTTATTTGTGTCTAATTGACTAATTGCGGACTATTGGTTTAGTGTTCTATTAATTCTAGCCGCTAAAACTATTAAAGAGCAGCTTAAATAGAAAAAGGCAAAGTTTAAAAGTACTGATATAATATTTTGTCAACAGTGAAATTAATGGTCCATTCACACGTAACTAACTCATACTCGTCTCCTTTGTAGAAAGTTTTGACGGAATTAAATAATGAGAAACAATGTAGTGTGTATGAACCTTTATATTTTGTTTGTGATAAAAAATAAAACGATATCCAAATATCGCTTTACTATTCATGATTATTCGGAATTATGAGAAAAGGTACATTTAAGAGTTTCCATTAAATATATTTAAATAACAAATATTATTTATAAGTTAATCGAGCATAAGACACGTTCATTCTCCCATTTGTACTCGAGCGGATAAGTATGAAAATAAACAGCTACATTCTAGCTTTGGAAAAATAACTAGGTAAGTAAATGTTTATAGAATACAATGATTATTATTTGAAGAAATCTTTCTAAATACTGTGGTAGGTAACAAAAGATTAATACATGCTATAATGACATGTGTCGTCACGTACATTTAAATTGTTTCTAACAATAATTTTAACAGAGAAAATGCTGACAAAGCTTCAGTAAGTACAGCAAAAACAACAAACGCCTATCGAACCCGAATCGTCGGACTCACTAAATTTTTACACCAAATCGAACCAACTATGGTTTTTACACACCAAGAATTTACAATAAACTAAAATTGAATGCACTCAAACCAAATTGGAAACGAAACAAAGAAATACATTTGGACGGACAGACACAGATGAAAGTAAAGAACAAAAGTGCGATTTGCGTAACAATGGCCACTTACAAGCGGTTTTAAAAAAGGTTTGTCATTTTCAAAATGGAATCGAATGGTATTCCAATCTGTAACTCAGAAGTTACGTAAGATTATTCTGCCAGTCTTCGTTCGGCTGTGGTGCCGTGCAGTTGGTTGCGCACCATCGCGATTGTACTGTTGGTGGACAGGGGTTGCCTCCGGTTCGCTGGCGTCGAATGATTCTGCGTGTACGTAATGCTGAGCCAACGCAGCCACCTTCACTGTGGCAAGGGCTCCATTCTCCCCAATCCGACACTCTACAGTCTAGTAGCCCTGTGAATAACAAATAACATTAGGTTTATCACTTTACTTGAATTATGGCTAGTCATTGAATGCTTTGTCATCATTGTTTCAATTATTTATAGTTTCTTTTTATCATTATTGTTTTCTGCCCTTTGCCGATGACAGTTTGGTCATTGATGCTTAATTTATCAGTGTGCTGTTTCGTTTTTCATTTTACAAGTAGATAGGCGTATAGTCATTGTTAGCTACTGAACTTAACCAATAATTGTTTTGACGTTAGTAATTAAAATTATTATTTTTCAGTACATCCGATCATTGAAACTTCTCTAAATTGATGACTTCGAGGTATCAAAGTATATCGAAAAATTTCTGGTACTATTTCCATGTTCACATTTTTACTTACTTGCTCTTTTTCGCTTCCTCCTCTCAGCAGGGTCAGTATTGTCGGCGCGGAGTTTGCGCCGCCGCCGGGCCCGGTATCGCCGAGCGAGACTCCTCAGAGCTGATCGTTCGCTCGCAGTCGGGCCAGACGTTGGCAACTCGTTCGCTGAACGGGGCTCCTCTGTCGTACTTGATGTATTGTTTATCCTAAATGAGGAATAGTTTCGTGTAATTAACAAAGCTGTTGCTTTAGAAAGCTTACCAAGGATTACAGTAACAGGAAGTATAGGAACGTTCTCATAGGTTAAGATGTTTAATGATGTGTAGTAAACAATATAATGGCTTACGACATTATTTTATTATATAATATTAGAAAGTTCTAATAGTGTTAATAATAGAAAGTTCATAATCAAGTGATTACCAAAAATAGTGATTTTACTAACTAACAAAGTTAAGGTTTGATTTGAGCATGGGATTTATTTCTTTCTATTTATTTTATCTTAGCCGGAAACACTTCAGTGATGTCTTTGGTGTTGCTGATGTAAATCGGAGACGATAGCCACTTACCATCATGTGGATCGTCAGCTCATTTGCCGTCAATTTCCATAAAAAAACTTAACATAATAGACTTGTTCAGCTTACTTACAAAGAATAATAGGAGTATGCTCCATCTGGTGTAGTTAAGGATCCTTCTGCAAAGATTCGAGGTGCTTGTTCAGCTCTTTCCACCTCTTCAGCGATGGATAAGGCTCTGTTTCCATCCAGAACATCAATGGAATTGTGATTCATTTTATCCAACTGAAGAACGTCGTATCTTCGATCGTCGCTGTCTCGGTGGAACACTTCGGAGAGTTCGTATTCGCGGAGCTGGAACAAATATTATATTTAATTTTTCTGTAATATTCCATTTTTATCTATAATGGTAACACAATCAGAATTTGTAACTTTAACTTTTATTATACCTAATTTGTGGAAATTATTATTTGGGACGACTTTAAGAAAATACATCACTTCATTTGAATATCTTTTCTTTTCCGCCTTTTAAACTATATTTAATTTTATCACACGTTTCTCTTACATTCGCCTTTCGTCTTCTATTTTCTTTCTCTCTGTTCCACTATGTCATTCGTCCTCTTACTCAATCCATTTATTCCATTTCACGCTCCTAACACACCTCAGCCATTCTATTCCTACAAGTCGGCCGTCCTGATATCATTATCTGGCCTCAGACATACAATAACAGGTAAGTAATAATAGTTCAGAAACAAACAACTACAGCTACTACAAAGTTAGGATAACTGCAGTTTGGTGCAAATATCTAGACACGCGGCAGCGTGTCAAGCCAAGTTCAAGCAAAGGAACTGGCTAGCCAGCGCCGAGTGTAATATTACACGAACCACTTGGTGCCACTTTTGACCCTTCTATAACTCAAAACCTCTTTAACGTAAACACATAAAACTACGTGTGTTTAATTATATACATAAGGACATGTAGAAGCCCAAATTTCATGAAGCTAGCTCAAACGGTTATAAAGATATGGAGGTCAAAAAGTCGTAAATTTTAGTACTGACTGACTGACTGACATATAGTACCTAAATCTAACCTACTTCCAGGTAACCTAGAAGGATGAAATTTGGAATCCAGCTTCGTAATTGTGTGTAAGCGTAGGAAAAAATCAAAAAATTAGAAAAAGTCGAAAAATAAGTGGTGTCCCCATACAAAATTTGTATGATACCGAAGCAGAGCCATCTAGCGGCAGTGAAAAGAAAAGCTTCGGCCCCATACAAATCTTAGCCAACTCGCATTTACATTGTGAGCCCGTTATGTCACGTAAAACTCGCACTAAGGCCTCTGTGCACGCGGGGCTCAATATGACATACTTCAGCGCATGGAGTATTGAGGTAGAACGAGGGCCATCTCATATGAAGGGAAAGTTGAAAAAGTTTCCAGCTGTTTACAAAAAATAGAGGTTCCAATAATGGCCATATCTAAATGGCGTTAGTGTGTGACAAATAGATATGCGAAAGAAAGAAAGAAATTATCTATTTTGCTAAGCACTGCAACAAGTTATAAAATTTACACTAAATAAATCATTTACAAAATATTATAAGTTATAAAATCGACATAACCTGCTGCAGCACTGCTCAACAAAAAAGGTACGCACTCAGCATATGCCGCGGGCTCCCCCCCAGGGGTTGCCCGCCTTGTCGTGGCGGGGGGGCTTAGTAACCGTGGACTGGTCACCCACGGTGAAGCTTAGAGGCAACCAGGGCCGGCCAGTTTGGGCCGCCGGTTGGCCCGAGAAGGGCGCTCCCAGCGGGCTGAACAAGTTCGCTGCGGACGCGCGTGGATGTGGGACCGCAGAAGAAGAGGAGTGCCGGTATTACGGTGCGCCGTTCTTCCTATCTTCTGCGGCCGTGGAGGGATCGCAGGGCGAGAGGCGTGTTGGTATTACGGTGCGCCACTCCCCCTACCCCCTGCGAGCTGGCGGGGCCATTCCGCCGAAACGGCACTGGTGGGGCCGCAGAAGAAGAGGTATGTCGGTATTACGGTGCGCCGCTTGCCCTATCCTCTGCGGCCGAGGTGTGGTCGGTGGAAAAACCACAGACTTAATCTTCCACCGGGTACCAGTTATCTGGTTTCCATGGCCTCCTAGTAGCAGACTCGGGGGGAGTCTGCTACAGTACTGGTGGAGGCCGAGGGGGGAGGCGCACCTTACCAACTGGTGCACCCATCGTGGAGGGCTTTCGCGATGGAGCCGCTTGTGGGCGGCTGCCGCTGGCGGGGTCGCGGATGTGTGCGAAAGCGTTCCCGTAACCCCGTTACAAGGCGGCGAGAAGGAAGATGGGGGGGTTTTTAGTGGGTATACCGTGGGTCTCATTAGCCTATACGGGAGTCCCACATAACCACTCGAGTACCCCCTGCGCCCGGGTGGTATGCGTAATGCATTTTTCCCCCCGGGGAAAAAAAGGGTAACCACGGCTACTGATTTTCAGTATGACCTTTGTTGTGTATATGAACATGGCTGTTGTAAACGGAGTGAAGTTTGCTGAGTTATGCCACCCTAATCAATGGCGCTAGTGTCCGCCAAATAGATATTCGAACATAGCTGTTGTAGACCGCACCGCAGCCCCACCCGTAATTTTACGCGTTTCCACCCATGAAACGTCAATTTAGTCTCTAATATTTGTGAACACCGTATATTTTTCTTTACAAAAATTAATGATATCCCACCAAAAACATAAATGTAAAAAAGGAGAGCCAAGTTCAATACAAAAATTATGCTTGGCTGTGGGCTTCGCCGCAAAAAGAATGGAGATCTAAATGAGTGCCAAGTTCTATGCAAAATCTAAATATGTATTTATAGGAACAAAATAACACTATGAACAAGTATTAAACTCTATTTCTTTGCTTTATTGGATGCCTATAACAATTGCTGTTATTTAAAAAAGTGAGATCTTAAAGTAGGTTAGATTTGACTTGGCCAGTTTTCATTACATCAGTGATTTTATAAAGTTATTCAACATTTTAATTCTGATAAAAACTGGCCAAGTCAAATCTAACCTACTTTAAGATCTCACTTTTTTAAATAACAGCAATTGTTATAGGCATCCAATAAAGCAAAGAAATAGAGTTTAATACTTGTTCATAGTGTTATTTTGTTCCTATAAATACATATTTAGATTTTGCATAGAACTTGGCACTCATTTAGATCTCCATTCTTTTTGCGGCGAAGCCCACAGCCAAGCATAATTTTTGTATTGAACTTGGCTCTCCTTTTTTACATTTATGTTTTTGGTGGGATACTAATCACAGATAAAGGTTATTAAAAATAAAAGGTTAAATACTTTCTGTTAGTTTCACCTAATGCACATTACTCAATTTTAATTTCTAGATATTAAAATCATGTATTTTTTCACTTATATCAGTTTGTAATAAAAACCTAAAACAATTAACTAAACTCAAACACACTTAACTATGGCCCAAAATAACCGTAGATAACATTGGTTAACATATCAACAAAACTAGCAACTATGTCAAATCGTAATCAATGTTATGCTTAAATTCCGTGAGAATTTTGGAGTAAAAATAATCTCTTGAAACAATTGAACTCCAAAAACATACGAAAGTTGAATTGGTACAAAGGTTTCATCAGGTCACAAATATCACTTGAAGCCGACAACCAAATAGATTAACGTATTCTCAATTTGAAATACAACGTTTCAGTTCAAACAAGATAGTCAATCATTGCCTTTTTATCTATGATTATTTCGTTCACATTTATTTTTAGAACAATAGAGAACTACTCGCGTATTCAGATGGTTCGAAAATTGTTTTCGAACAAAAGGTTTGTAAAAATCTCCAGCTGGAATAGAGAGATGTGAAACTTTAGAAGTCTGAAACCTAAACTACTTACGTGGAAACTTTAGAAATACCAAGAGACATCGCGGAGGCAAAAACTTTTAGTTGTTGCGTTCAGGCACTACTTGTCTGTTTTGACTTTAAGTTTTACGATCGGAGTACCAGATTTGTAAAATTCACTGGAATGGACAACCAGGGACTTGATAAGTTGTTTAGTTGTAAAACAATACCAAACATCATATTGGCCAAAACTATGGTCCCTTCTGTACTATTAGGGTGAGTAATATGAAGTAATGTTACTATGGTTAAAATTATCATTACGTACAATATCAAAATGCAGTTTGTTCTGACTCAGCCTACCAAGCCAGTTGATCATGGCATACCATGGTACTCGACATATCGAATAAACGCTATAATAATGAAATTGGCAGATACGGCATGCATTTTATTGATATTATATAATACTAGGAAATCGCACTCGCTTCGCTTCGGGTAAAATAGTAAAAAATATAATATAGCCTATATCACCCGGGGCTAGTGTAGCTTCCCAACAGTGAAAGAATTTTTCAAATCGGTTCGCTAGTTTCGGAGTCTATTCAATGCAAATAAACAATCAAATCTTTCCTCTTTATAATATTAGTATAGATAAGATAAGTTTTCAAATCATATTTAATACAACTTTTATTGTCATGACATTTGTTACTTTATCATTGTGCACTGTCATTTATAAATTATTCATATTGAAATAATAATTTGACATAGTGTTTATGACCGCAACATTCAAACATTAATTGAAGGATTGAATTGAATTTTTATACAACACTAGGAAATCGCCCTCGCTTCGCTTCGGAAAAAATAGTAAAAAAAAGAAAAAGAAATTGTGTGCAATTCACATGTGGTAGAAGTGAAACTTTCCAAAATTTTGGTTTCAAGTTAATGAGATGAAAAAGCAATAAATCGAATCTTAAAGCAATAAATCGAAGCGCCATCTATGAATACAACTTAGCATTTTTACTGTCTGTATAATCGGTTGGTCGATCGACAGAATGAAAGAATGAAATCCTTATTTTTTGTTGATAAATTCTTTGAAAATATTTAAAAGAGCATTTGAAAGTATTTAAAAACAGTATAAAAATAAAACTAAAAAAAATAAAACTAAAAAAAAAGAATTATTGTGAGACGCGAACCTGCGCATCAGGTGTTGTGTATCTACGTCCGGACCATTGAGCTACGGAGGAGTTAAATTGAATGACGAAATTAGCGGTTATATTATCTTACCTGTCGTTGCATCCGGTTTCAAATCACTAACGATTCTAAAGAAGTTTCACTTCAAAAACAATTATAATATAGCCTATGTCACCCGGGAATAGTGTAGCTTCCCAAACGGTGAAAGAATTTTGAAATCGGTTCGGTAGTTTCGGAGCCTATTCAATGCAAACAATCAAATCTTTCCTCTTTATAATATTAAGTATAGATGTGACCTACATTTATTTATTTATTTATTTACACTTTATTATACCCTTATAACTAAGTGGTACAAAAGGTGGACAGGAAAGGTGGAAAGGTGGGTATCATTGATAGAACAGTGTTTATATACTTACTATCAATTCAAAAGAATCCACAGTAATGGAAAATTTCACTTGCTTTGACATAGGTTCTTTCGTTACTTTGGTCATTATTACCACATCGAAGCGTCAGCCACGTTGCTAGTAACTTTATAACACTTACTAGACTATGTTATGTCTTTACCTTGATAAATTGAAACGTAGCAATAGGCGGCAGTCTTCTCAAGTGCGGATAGAAGAACGATCCGGCAGGGTGCGAGGGATACTTGGACGTGATGCGATAAGCCACCCCTTGTGGAGCAGTTGGCCAGTTCGGTGCTGTAAACGTGAACCCATTGTCTGTGCCCGCGTCTAATGGATCAACCTGTTGGATACATCAACATTATCAAGATTGTACTACACAAACATTTGTAATGGGTGCCGAGTGGTTTAGGCGTAAAATGTCAACATTAAAATACACTTTTTTTCTTATTTTATTTGTTGCTTTAATTGTTTTTATCATATTAGTAAATAATTTGTATTAAGTATATTTGATTATATACTGTTATAATTATAAGCTTTAATTTTGGGAAGACACTGCCTTCTACAACACAGTACAAACTAAAGTTGAAGGCAGGGACTCCGACTATATTTGTACATTTTAATAATTGGAAATAGAGAAAGTACTTGTACTATACGATGTTGCATCGTGATATTGTGTCATGGAAATATACGAGTATAATACGAAATTCATCTCAACATGGCATCGAGTCGCGTCGTGGTAAGTACAAAAACTTTCACGCCACGCTAAGCTTAGCGCGAAGCTGTGTGGCGTGTGCCTATCCTTATACATAGTTCACGCCAAGAACACGCGATCAACACGCGACGTGATATTACGCTCCACCACGTTCTCAGAATGCCATAATATGCACTAAGCTGACAATACGATACAATACAAATACTTTTTATTAGTATACGAAATACAATGATGTACTTACCTCTATAGTAATGCTATCGATCCAGTTTCCGTCGACGCAAAGATCAAAACTGTCCACGCCAATGAACCAGTCGGGTGAAGGTATCATGCGAGCCATTACCGACACCTGGAACAATCAAATAAATATCAGAACAAATAGCGTATGTTAAACGGCTATGAATTGTAATTTATTTGAAATGTAAGGCAAAGTTACATTTAGGACCACTAAAATAAAAAAAAATATCTACAACAATTAATTTTTCTACTTTGATGAAAGGATTTTGTAAATCTACAGCAGAAGAACTTGGCTTCAACCCATTGACGGCCCACTACTGAGCACGGGTATCTCCTCTTCAGGAGGTCTAGCCATCCTCCACGCTGCTCCAGTGTGGATAGGTATATAGCAGAAAAACTTATTTAGTATTAAAATAAGTTTTTGTTTTATTCGACTTTGCGTTTATTTAAAGTTACTATGTTTACTTTATTAAAAAGCCAAGAGAGTATTTAAACCAGTTTTTATTATTACGTCAATAACTTTAATTTTCATTGTGTTAAAATACAAGTATTTTGCTGTTAGTTATATTTTTTGTTTATCAAACCTACCAATATGTTTTTTTATAATTAACTCAACTTAAAAAATACTTTTTTAATTCAACACAATGTATATTGTATATTTTAGAAGTTGTAAAATATAGTATAATATTAAGTAATATTTTTATTTTCAATTCTTATTGAAATTTCCAGCGTACACAACAAAATTAATTTCTACGTAGTGTACACTGTACACTGTACAGCGTACATAAATCACAGCGATTATTGTGGACGATACCTGTCAGGGCCAAGGACCGTGTATTATAATAAGAAATGAACCGCTCGTTGACAGCTTGCTGAGGTCACGATCCTGATAAATGGACGGGGAACTAGTCCTTGTACAGAAAAAAGTGTAACACAAATGCTTTGTATTTATATTTGCGTCGAATGACAGAATGGATCAAAATTATGTGCGAATTTGAAAAACTGAAATGTTTTTGTGAGACGCTTGACGGATGTGAAAGGCAAATGTTTAATTTTATTTCTATATGCTCGACTTCAATATGCAGGTATGCTTACTTAAAAATACCATCAACCGATTTACGGAAATTGCGACGCCAAAAGAAATATAAAGCATAAATTGAAAAAAAAAACAGCATAAATATCGAATATTTATTAACAATTGGACCCAATGAAACATGTCACATAATATCGTTATAATCTTTCATCAGCACAGATTTTACATAAAAATCAAATATTAGTGTACTTGCAATATACTATGCAGTAGTATGCAGTAGTATGCAGTAGTATGTAGATCTAGCTAAAAATAGTAAATTTAGTGATTGGGCTACTGTAGGTATTTATAAAAGTAGGAACAGGATGTATGACCTTTACGCCGAGAAACAATACAATTTTTCTCCAACTTTCCAGGAGCACGTGAGAAATTATTCTAAAATCTTTAAAATTGTTTGTATTCAGGCGAAATCAATGTATATAAAGAACAAAATTATTAATTCGGATAACAAGATAAAAACCACTTGGAATATAATTAACAGTGAGAACGGTAACGCAAAGTCCTGTGATTTCAATTACGAATTATTGATTAATAATAATATAATCAGTGCTGATAAAGACGTGGCAAGCGAGTTTGAAAATCACTTCCGTAATATTCCTATAACGTTAACCAGTTCACTAGCTTCTTCACCGACGGAAGCACTTTCTATATTAAAAAATCATATTAATGAATGTAATATTTTATTTGAATTTCAACATATAACCGCTAGAGACTTAATTAAGGCCTTTCAGTCTCTGAAGGTAAAGAATACGGGTGATTTGTGGGGCATCTCGGATAGGTATTATAGCTCCATATTTGGTCGTAGTTTTTAATAAATTTATAGATCTAGGTATCTTTCCAGATCTTATGAAATGCAGCAAAATCATTCCACTTTTTAAAACAGGTGAAAAAACTGATCTTAATAACTATAGACCAGTTTCTGTTTTACCAACCCTTAGTAAGATTTTCGAAAAGATAATATTGAATCAAATGCTAACCCATTTCAACAATAATAAATTATTACATCCTGAGCAATACGGTTTCACTAAAGGCCGTAGTACAACCGATGCCGGGGCTAGGCTATTAAAGCATATATTTGAAGCATGGGAGGCGTCACATAATGCCATAGGAGTATTTTGTGACTTATCTAAGGCATTTGATTGTGTTGAGCACGAAACATTGCTGTTTAAACTTGGCCACTATGGTATAAAAAACAAGGCCCTTAGCTTGATCGCGTCTTATTTGAGTAATAGAATACAAAAAGTTAGCATAAACGATATTAAGTCATCGGGGTCACCGGCTGTGATGGGTGTACCGCAGGGCTCGATCTTGGGTCCGTTTCTTTTTCTGGTATACATTAACGATTTACCACATTATGTAAAGAACCAAGCGGATATTGTACTATTTGCTGATGATACATCACTAATATTTAAGTGTGAAAGGAATAAAGTAAATTTCGACGACGTAAATAGTGCTCTTTCGCATGTGTCGCGTTGGTTCACTATCAATAATTTACTATTAAATGCAAAAAAAAACGAAATGTATAGAGTTTGTGCTACCTAATGTTAAAAAAGTCAGCAAATCTCTTAAACTAAATAACGAAACATTGCATATGGAGGAATCGACGGTCTTTTTAGGGGTGACCTTAGATAGTAAACTTCAATGGGGCCCACATATAACAAATCTCGCGACAAAACTTGGTAGGGCTGCTTTTGCTGTTTGGAAAATAAGGCAGTATACAGACGTCGAAACTGCTAGGATAGTCTATTTTGCTTATTTCCACAGTGTTATGTCTTATGCCATCTTGCTGTGGGGCAAAGCAGCCAATATAAAACAAATTTTCATACTCCAGAAACGGGCAGTTAGGGCTATTTATAAACTTAGGTCTCGGGAATCTTTGCGTGAAAAGTTCAAGGAAATAGGTATACTTACAGTAGCTTCCCAGTATATCTTCAACAATGTAGTTTTTATACGGAAGAATATAAACGCGTATAAACAAAATTTTGATATTAATAATCGCCATACGAAAAGAATGCATCAATTAGTTACGCCTTCGTTCCGCCTAAGTAAAGTGCAGCGATCTTTCATAGGGCTTGGTATACATTTCTATAATAAAATCCCAAAATTAATACGTGACTTACCAATAGAAACTTTCAAAAAACGTGTAAAGACACAATTGTTAGGCAAGGGATATTATAGTGTAGACGAGTATTTAAATGACAAAGACGCATGGAAATGACCAGCTCTGCAACCAGTTCCGCACAGAATAGTAAATACTTTTGTATTATTATCTTTTTTTGTAATATTTTTTTAAAAGATGTGCTGAGGAGTTTCTTTAGGCTTTTCTTCTCCTCCACGACAAAGCACCTTCCGAAAAGCCAAAAAATGACGTGCATAAGTGTATCAGTGATACCTATATGAATAAAATATTTTGACTTTGACTTTGACTAAAAGGAACTGAAAAATTATGCAGTTTTCGCACTTCCAGTCTCTATGTTCTTATTAGGAAAAAAGTATCTATTTTAGACACCTTAGAAAACTTAAATTAAGCCATCGCCATTTCTTCTCTTCTCTAACAAAGCACCTCTCCGAAATGATGGTAGATAAAAAAATTATTTTGACTTTGACTTTAATACAGCATGAAATATAAGAACTTGCTATAAAAAGTAAACGCGACGAATTGGTATCCTCTTCTTTTTTGAAGTCTCTCAAAAATTAATAAAACCTGTGTGCTGCACACACTCACTGTGAACTTTTGATACAGATTGAAAATAAAAAATGGAAGTGTGTTTCCATTTTTCAAAAATGGAACACACTAAATAAGAACGCAATCCTGCATTACCGTTGTTTTTTTGTTTTCCGTCGCACATAAAAGAGACTTTATGAACAAAATGAAAACAAAATACGTGCGGATTAAAATTTATCGTGCGAGTGTATTGTTGTAACGTTAAATTCTGATAGCTGTACAATACAACCGATACTATAATAATATATTTTTAATGATACTACCATTGAAGTATGATGTCATAGAACAGACATCTCGAACAAAACGTGTGTCCCTCCCGGGTGGTTCGATTTTCAAAATCGAACGAATCTATTAAAGATTGAAGCCACGTGGCGCCAATGCATTGGGACACATGGTGTTCGCGGTGTCGGTTCTATACGCTAGTAATAATACTTCAATGGACAAGTATTTATTTTTCATCTATTGCTGACAAGCGAGCGAACGAGCTACCTGATGGTAAACGGTCAGCGACCAGCGTCGCCTGGACATCAGTAACACCAAAGACATCACCGATGCACTGCCGGCTAATTAAGAATAAGCTTTTACTAGTTGGCCATACACGATCAAGTATACTTGTCAAGTTTGCAGCGGACTTGACGCGGCATCCAGTAAACTTGACGGTGTATGGCCACAGTAAGCTATCTGGCCATATAGCTATCTCATGCAAACTGGATGCCGCATCAAGCCAAACTGAAAACTTGCCAAGTATACTGATCGTGTATGGCCAGATTAAGTTAGTGCGCTCGCCAACATGGACCACATCTCCACTTATCATCAGGTGGGATTGTGGTCAAGTGTTAACTTATTTTTAAGTAAAAAAAATGAAGACCGAACAAAGTAGGGATAGTAGGTAAACTGGTTAATTTCCCTAACGGGGCCAAATGATTAGATGCAGATATCACATCTAATATTTTCAAGTTATGTCTGTATTAGATTTTGTCCTATTGCTTTAAGGAAGAAAAATGTCGTGAGTGAACGCGTATCTGCGTTGTGCAGTTTCTCTATAATATTGCTACATAATAGTTTTCCTTTTAAATTCCTTATAATATTTTTGGGATTTTTCACATGTCCACATCACACACATCCAGGGTTAAATCAGAGTTAAAATTCCAGCAAACCAAGCCGCTAGTAATTAAGTGAATAATAAAAATTCACGAGCTGGTATTTAATTCCCGAAATCTGGTCGAAAAATTCCAGATGAATTAAATCTGATTGAATATCATCTATGAAAATTGAGCACGATTCTGTGAACAAGCTGTATAACCGCGATACGATTCAATTTGTCAATTATTTCTCTTAATGGACGAACACATGATTTTAAAAGGCTATAATTAGATTTTTCAATTTTTTATGAAAAGTGTTTAAGCTTCTGGCAATAGATGGCGTTAGGAAATGTTCTCCTGAATCGCGATATGTTGTACTCGTATTGTATTGTATTGTATTGTATTGTATTGTATTGTATTAGAAACAGAAGGAGCATTACATCAAAAGATAGTGTGGTAATTTTCATCTTACTTTCTGATTAGGAAGTTTAATTGATTATTTTAAAATAAGAGGAGTTGTATAACAATTTTTAATTAACTCTAGCCTCCAGCTGCAATACTTAACAATTTATTTTTCTGGCCATTATGAAGCTCGTTCAAACAATCCATGCTGGTTTACTATCCAAGTTGACTGCATTATGAACAAAGCGAAAAAAAATACATTTATTTTTACACAAGCACTTCATGTGGAAAGTTGCGCGCGCGAGATTAGTGACGGTAGGCCTGTTTTTATCATCGAGTAGTTCCGGTAAACATCTGCCTTTGTGTAACGAGGGCAGAGTAAAAATATCTTCTTTATATCTACTAAACGGGAATATTATATTTTATCTCTTTTACTCTTGTCCTCTTTTACGGTGTCAATATACTTTCTTTTAACCTTTTAGTTCTCAGTAGACTACTTACTTAAATATTGGCATCTACATCATAATCCAAATATTGTCTGATAGTTCTGAGTTGTATCTCAGGTCTCTACTTGCAATATGAGAGCTAGAGGCTATAAGAAACGTTGTTAGTCAACGGAGAATTTTTATATATTTTGATTGATAATCATCAAAATATACCTACTAGATATTGTTACATATTGTTATAATAACATGATGAAGATTTATATATCCTCAAGATCTTTACGATGTTCATGTCAGAGTGACATAGTGTTGTGACTTTGTATTATAATACATTCCTAATCACTATTTATTACATAGAATTCGTCGTTACAGCGTCGTTTCAGTCATAATCTCTATACATTTACTCCCAACGTGCATTAAGATATTTCGCGTGAAAAAATAACCGACATACGCATAATCCTGCGTCTTACACTACAACTGGTTTCCCTGTTCCAGATCTTCATTGTAAGGTTTGTATTCGATTTAGGCTTCCCGCCCACGTCAGACTTTTTGTAGGACCGATAATCGGGTCAATTTTTCCTCCGATTCTTATGACCGATTTTGTGGCCGACTGTCGGTGAGTCGGTGAGAACGCATACATTTCCGAACGTTCCATTTTTCACCGATATCGGTCGGAACGCACCGATTTTATTTCTGACCGACTTTTTGTAGGACGTGTGCATTACACCATTGCTATTAGTACGTTCTATTTTTCTCCTACAAAAAATCGGTCACCGATTATCGGACGTGGGCGGAAGCCTAATATTTCCAGTTTTACCCAGCATAGACTCGGTTTTGACAGCAGCGATTTATCTGCCTTTGACATATTAATTATAGCACTGTCTGAACAATGCTTATAACCATTTACTATGGAACAATGTCCGTTTTGTGTCGCTTATTACGTTTGAGCATGCCTTTGTTGCGCAGTATTATACAAGTAACACGTAAAAGTGAATTCTACTTATATTATAAACTCGCTGATGCTGAGCTTTGCATACGGAAATTATGTTTTAACTTATTCAAACTTTTATCCTGTTTTCCTGGGAAACCTTTTAATTTTCCGGGATGAAAAGTTTAAACTTTGCCAATTTTCATCGAAATCCGTTCAAGGATTTTTATGTCACTCCCGGACAGACAAACAGACACTTTGAGTTTTATTATAGTATAGATGTGAAATGTTGTTTGTATATTTGTTACTGTGTCACGTAAAAGGTACTGAATGGATTTTCGTGAAATTTAGTATATATATATACATAGGTACACCATGATCTGGATTAAAACAAAGAAATCATTATCATGGAAAACGTGGACGAAATCGTGGGCAAAGCGCTAGTATGTAATAACCAAAAAGCAGCACCAAATTAGTGATGTTAAATGACTATCGCTGCTCTTATATTTGCAATACAATCGTCACTGATGAGTTACAACTATTATCAACAGTAGTTACAACTAGTCCACTAAGAAAGCGGAAAACTTTTCTTAACAAAAGTTTTATTTTGTTTCACCTGGTGTCGGAATAAAATCAAATGTTGCGAGCCAAAGGAGTTCTAACATTTTTGTATGGTACCTGGCATACCTGCACACGACTAGACCGTGATCTGGTACACTTATTATCTCGCTTGAAATGGCAGAGCACTAATAGGAAAAAAAAACATGAGAGGTGTCAAGGGACACCCGGATGGAACGAAGTTCCTTTCGATTTAAGTATTGTTTTGTTGTACAGCGCCATCTCTGTAAAACGCTCTGAATCACTTCAAAAAAAGTGTCGTCATTCGTAAGAATCAAAAAGTGTCGTAATTTTCCGTCTAGCCCCCTTTCACAACGCGCGATAAGGAACTTCGTTCCAATAATAATAATGAGAACTTTGAAATTAAAGGACGTAAATCTATTGAGTCCGCGTTCGTTAAGTTTGTATTTAGAAGTTCTTTGGTGTTATATGATCTCCAAGATCTGATGATGAAGCCGGAGAATGATTCAGATAAAAAGAAGTTTTTTAATTTTTATTAATGATTATCTTCTTAAAAGTCAGAAAACCCCAAGCAAATAAATAAGTTTTAAACTATTAAGAAAGAACTTACATGAATAATAAAACGAAGAGAATTTAAATTCAATAATTCTGCACTTATCTTTACTGTGCAAATCCGATTAAGTTCTCTCTTCAATTATTATTATGCTGAAAGTATAAAAAGATTCTCTAGATCCAAATGCAATTACTATTACTAAAGAACTATCGTCTGCGTTCCATTTCAATTCCTGTTTTGGGTATTACAGAAATCCATTCCATTAATTTCACCGGAAAAATTTCATCAACTTCAATTAGGTGGAGTCCAGATTTAATAAAATAGGTTAATTTAAAACGCAGCTGACTTATTTAGTGTCGCTACTCTGAAGCCAGAATAGCTGCCCTATATCCGTTATTTTTAATTTCAGATCGCAGTTTCGTTCGTTCATACTAAAAGTAATGTATCAAGAGATTTTCTACATAACAATTATAGCTACACTAGCAGTTTCCCGCATCTTCGCACGCCGAAATTATGCTTATCATATTTATCCCCTATTGCACCCCCTTGGGGGTCGAATTTTGAAAAATCCTTTCTTAATGGTCATCCATTAATTACTACGTCATAAAGGGAATACTTGTGCGAAATTTTAAGTTTCTAGCCCTAAAGGTTTGGTCTGCACGTTGATACATCAGTTTTCATCCATTGTTGATACATCACTTTTGCCTTTTACATATAGAGATTTTTTTTGCAATTTTTTTTACGATGGAAAGAATTTTATGATGCCTGATTACTGTGACATTGCTTAGGGCGCGGATTGTTTTATGTAGCTAAAACAAATAATTCGTAAATAAAAAAATATTATGTTCATTATTAAATTATTATCCATCAACATCACTAAAAAAATTTACATTGCCAAAAATATCAGCAATTCAAACACCTATTGATTCTAAAATTCATACTCTTAAAAAACACTGGGGTTTTCATCTTTTTAACTATGTAATATTATTTTTTCCGTGCACGAATGTATTAACCGCCACGGCATATGGCGCTTAGCTCAAAATATTTATCGTGACAAGGCACGTCACGAACAGATAAAAATGTTAGCAGAGATCGTCTGTCATTCTTAATTTTCTTTTGTATTTCTATTGCTTTGTTATTTCTTTTGTCGAGAATTATTTTAAAAACAAGATTAGCGTCGTTTTCAGTTCAAAAGTATAGTTATACATAAAATTTTATTCACGTTAAAAATAGTTCTTGGAATTGATAAAACATGAGTTTTAAAGAAAATATGTGACGAAATTGGTTATCGTAGCATAATACTATAGTATAATTAAATGGATACGAATCGTGATGCCTCACTGTTTAATTCGAACTTCTTATGATAAGAGCTACTATGAATTAGTATTTAAATACAACACTGTTATTTTCATTTCAGGATTGTTTCCTGAAACAAGTTATTTCTTTCCGACGTAGAATACTAAAAATTGTTTCTTTAGGCATCAAAGTAACTATTTAAGCTTAAATCCTCCTTCAAAAGATTCTAACAACAAAATAATACGGGTTAACCTTAAGACGTAATATGGTCGAACTAATGCAATTTCTAGCGCAATTACAAGTCTTATCTCTGGGGATTCTAGTTATTTCTACAATTTACAATTGCTTCGCTAGACACAGTGTGTTCCTAACTTTCTACTTATATGATATGAATTATTATATTATGTATAAAAAGATTTGATATCATTGGATATGAATGAACGTATTTTGTACTTTGGCCTATGCAGTGTGTTTCACAAGACAAGAAGTCAATGCATACGGACTTGAAAAAGAATGACAGTCCATTTTTGATTGATGACAATTTTGATGATTTTTTATTATTGTAGAATAGATTAGCGTCCTTTTTCCCCCGAAACGATATCAATCTATATCTCTGAATAATGTAATCTATACTAATAATATAAAGAGGAAAGATTTGATTGTTTGTTTGCATTGAATAGGCTCTGAAACTACTGAACCGATTTGAAAAATTCTTTCACTGTTGGGAAGCTACACTATCCCTGAATGACATAGGCTATATTATATATTTTTATTTTTTTACTACTTTTACCGAAGCGAAGCGAGGGCGATTTCCTAGTATTGGATGTATTAAGACTTGTTACTATAGGTAAATTTGAAATTTATCTGTGCAAAACATTGTTTGACAACCATCAAAAAACTATCAATCAAACCACCACTACGGTCGTATATTATTTCACGAGCCAATCGGCATTTCTATTAACTGCTTAAGACTGACATCATCGGTATCTCCAAATGACTCAATAAACGCGATTAATGGCAATAAATGGGCACTTCAATCAAACCGAACATTACGAGTCCAATCAAGCAAAACTCGAAACTGACGTTCGCGTAAACACGCCCCTGACAAACGAACTCAAATTAAAAGTGCGTCGTTAAACAGTAAACAACTGAAATTAGTCTTAACTGGTAATAAAACGCTGGTCGGCTGTTGTGATAAATTCTCCTTTTATTACTCGATTTGAATCGACCACGTTTTTATTTGTCCGTATCGGCTGACGTTCGTAATTGCTGTTTGCTTCGGACCATTAATTAATGTCGAAATACGATATTTCCGGAGGAGACAAGCCTTCGGGTTGGTTGTTACTGGAAGTAACTAAAAATATACCTACACAGTCTTTAATCGACTCATGCCTTTATCAATAAATCCGATAAGTCCTAAATTCAAAATTGAATAAGAAATAGTAGTTAGTTGACTTTTTGGTAGCTAGATATTTTCTCAGATACGAGATTTTAAAATTACAAGTGTCTCAATGGACTCACTCATGGACAGTTTATTTATACGGTTCTTCAACTCATTTACGAAGCACCTTTTTCAAATGGTGTATTCGATATAAATTCGATTTCAGACGTCAGATTACGTTTATCGAGCTTTAGCTAATGAGCTGGTATAATGTAGAGATTGTTTACTCCAAACCATCAACTAGTGTAACATGATATTTCCGGAGAAGCCTTAAGAGCTCAGATTGATTAATAAAAACACAATTAAGTTTAAGCCTAATCCATTAAATGTAATCTGAAATCAATCTTAAAAGCGTTTCAATTTGAACAATTCAATCTAAAACTATCATTTTCTGGTCCATTTTTTCTAACCAGGTAAGTACTTAAATTAGGCGGAAGCTATTTGTCCCAATACTGTCCATGGGCAGTATTCTAGGCATGCTTGGAACATCCATTTTTTTAAGAAGATTAATAATAAGATTCGAGTTTTAAGATTTGAAATTCATCGTTCTGTATAATCGGATACTTTATCAGATGATATACGAAACAAATAAATTATCAAAATTTTAATTGAAGCTCCTACAACATGATTACGCGTTAGGATGAGATCTATAAAGCGCACTTAGACTTGGGCTTCGCCAATGATATTAAAATAATATAGATACGTCATGCCCTTACAAATCAACCAAAAAAATCTGTTCCGAAAAGAGCTACAACACACACATGTTTATATTTTGTTTCACTACACCAATCACACTACAATATACACGAAGGCATTTTAACGTTGTATGTGAAATCTCAAGCACTTCTGACAGCAACAAAACTGTGTCTATCATCTTGTATTGACAGATAGACAGCAGACGAGGTCAATTGACTGCTCTTACGATCTTCATTTTCGGCGCGCTAGTGACATATCTACCTCTTTTTAACTTATAATATCATTAGGTTTTGCTCAGACAACATTCAAATACCTACTAAATGACTGATACTTTGTTAATACAAAAAGATTAAAAAGTCATATAAAACGCCTAATATTATGGTTGATTTAGGACCATTATTTTTATTCGGATAATTTTAGATACGAGCAAAGCCTAGGCACGGTTTATGGATCTCACCCTTAGTCTCTCCATACCAATCGGCTTAAGCAAATTAGTCTAATCTTTATCTCTTTAGTTTACGGACGAAAACGACGTCGTTTGGCTAGCACGCGTCGTCATTAAGCCAATTCCACGATGTCCTTTATAGGAGGCTGAAGCAATGCGAGTTTAGTTGGTAGTTAAGAGCGACTGATGGTATAAAAAAATCTTGAGCGCTTCGCTTGTTATCAGAAGATACTGTATAGTAGGCTTGATTTCAAAATCAAATGGTATTTGAGCCGCATAACGATTTCCACGTTATATTCAAAGCTCAAAGCTCCGATATTCCTCGGTTTGTATAATCAAACCCAGGATTGACGTTCGTTAATTCGGTCAGGGAAGACCGTCCGCCTAAAGGCATTGGCCTTTAGGTATAATCTGAAATAGGTTCCTGTTTTGGCTTTTGACTGATATATTTGAGTCAAACCTAGAGTCCCTAAATTTTTAGTCAAACGTCTATAAAATAATCTGTTTCGTTTTCCATCCAGTCTCCTAGAAGCGACATGATTCGCTCAAACGTTGACATTCATTTGTTTTTAATTGGTATTTTCGGTGTTCCAGGAAATTAATTTCTTTCAACACTATTATTTTTATTAACCCTGTAAATAATCTAACCATCACTTCTCTATTTATCACGGAAGCAGCGCTGCAAATATTGTAAAACGCAATTGTTCCTCATTTATAAAGAGAGACAGGTTAACCCCTTTCATTTTTAACAAGTCACATCTGCGGTATTCGTAGCAATGGGATGTCAATGATGGAAATAACCTCATTTATTCGCTCAGATATGACACATTTTTCGTATTCATTATTTAAAGTGCGGGGGCTTTACAATTCTCATTTTCATTTTGTGGAGTGTACACAATGGAACCATTAATTCAGAATGTTTATTTTACTTTGTTTACATCTTTCAAAGTTGTTACAGTATAACATTTATTTTTATTGTTTTATTCAATGTAAATTATGATGTACGAATCTATCACTAGTCATCATCATCCATCTATCATGCTATGTAGGTCCTTTTCTGGACATAGGCCTTCCCTAACAAGCACTTTGACTGACCTGAGCTGATTGAGCCTGATTGACTAGAAGTCAATCTAGTAAATAAATAGTCCTTACCCGTGAATGATTGCCGTCAACGAAGAACTCCGCTTCAGTTCTACCAGCACCTTGTCCGATAGGTGGTGCTCCAAACACGTCCATGGTCCCTGGCCCGGAGCCCAGGGTGTCTGACCTGCCGGACTCTGCGAACTGCCGCACTGGCGCCGACACTCGTCTACCCAGCCGGAAGAGCACGTAAGATCGACTGTGGGACACACCTGGAACAAAAGGTTTAGAGATAAGGTTCAGAATTTATAGAATTCAAAATCTCAAAATGTCTTCAAAAAAAGAAAGAATATAATTAAGCTAAGATAACATAATTGTGAACTATACATGTTGCAATGTTCGCGTGTGTTGTGCCAGAGAATGGTACCCACTCAGCGTATTGCCGCAGCGTTTACCACGGCGCTGATTTTCAGTAGGCCCCAAGAGAGAATAGAATTTTACTGTCAGTGGGCTCACCATCAAGAACCACATCCTCACCTACCATCAGGTGGAATTCTGGTCAAGCATTAACATATTTATGTGTAAAAAAAGATTATGTTAGTAGGTACCTAAATTAGTAGTATAAACTATAACAAACGCATGTTCCTGTATGCATGAACTGTATGTTCACTATTAAAGTTATTAAGTTCTCAATAAATTCCAATTTCCAAAAAGTCCAATTCAAATAATCTAAAATTTTAACAAAAAAATAACCGACTTCAAATGAAGTATATCCAATAAAAAATAATCATCGAAATCGGTTCGCGTGACATTGAGTTATTCGTCCATTTATTGCGCACATAGTTAATGCAAATTTAAGACTTATATGCTTTTGACATGGATGCCATTGTCAGATCTTACTCAGATTTATGTGGGACCACACGAAAAGCACCCGCTTTCGACTACAAAAATAGTCATCAAAATCGGTTCACACAGTCCAAAGTTCCGAGGTAACAAACATAAAAAAATACAGTCGAATTGAGAACCTCCTCCTTTTTTTGAAGTCAGTTAAAAATTTACGGAGTTACTTTACACAGTTACTGTATTATAGTGTGGAGCAGACAAATAAGAACAATCTGATGTAAAATGGTTAGCGTAATGTTCGCCGAATTGTTTAGTAATAATAGACACCACGGATGAAATTTCAGCAATTCGCCATGCCATTGACGTTGCTGATGTATGTAGGGTAAAAGCCGGATAGTTCCCCCACTTTTCAAATAAGCTCTATTATATGAAAATATGCAATTATTAAGAATAATGTAACATGTATATCAAAACATAGGTCTTTTATCTTTTATATTAGCCTATTTTTGTAAACATAATCAATATTGGTTTTGAGTAAATCATGTTTTATTTGACCTCTCAAAAAGCGGATACTTGCCTACTGTGGCGGATACTAGCCTAACGTTAAAAATGCTTCGGGGGATACTTGCCTCGTGCAAGGATAGAGGCCTCAATATGATTTTTTTAGGCAGAAACAATCAATTTAAGTACTTGGTCTTTTTTATTTACTGAGATTCTTTATTAAGTAAAAATTACAATATAATAGAACGTGAAAAATATTGTTTTTTTCTCATTTTAAGCTATAAAAATAAAACAAAAAATAGCCTGGAAGCTTAAAAGTTACGTAAGTTATTAGTAAAATTACTAATAATATGGCAATCTTTGGCAGTAGCATTATTTTACACCAGATGCTAGGCTTTTCACTTTTCGACATTTCGGATGTTGCAATAATGTTGGAATAAAATGTTCAGTCAGCCATTTATAAAAAAGATCTGAAGAAATATATGCCGATTTCTTTTGCATGTAAACTTTGGAATAAGGCGGAAGACCCTCAGAACTGGTTCGTTGATTCCTTTTTGTTTTCTTAATTCTTCGAACGCTGGTGCTAAACTATCTTCTGACCAGGTAATATGGCGCAGCATCACGCCTGATTTACACTTATACTTGCGAGGCATTTTCGTTAGATACCTAGAATAAACGCATGAAAAACTTACCTAAGTAGGTATTTATTAAAATAGGTTACAGCAATAATAATAAATGCTAGGATTAGGATAGGAAGATAGGTGGGCATACACAGTAGACATAACAAATAACGTCGGCTCCAAATGGGATTCGCACTCTGGACCCCTCATTCGGCAGGTACACTATGTAACGCTGGGCGAGAGAGCCAATAAGTTGGAGACAACATCAAAAGAAAATATTTGACTAGCTTGTTAAAGAATTTATAGTTATATTATTACTTTTGCGGATAATTTTCCCAAAGGCGACTATCCGCAAAAGTAAATGGGGCGACTATCCTTTTTGATACGGATACTTGCCCTTTACATTTTCTAAGTAAATAGTAAGAAATTAACAGTAAAACGTATTAAATACTATAATTTAAACTATAATGCATCCATAGAAACAAGAAGTCGACTAAAACCCAATCAGTATTAAAAAATATTCAATAGAAATTACATACCAAAATAATTTCGTCGCCCGTCAAAGTTTCGTCTAGAAAGATATTTGCTCACACGGACAAAACGAATGCATATACTCTCACGGCTTACATGGCACTGAAGCCTGCTGGAGGGGCACTTCTTATTGCAGTAAAGTGTTAATGTCACCAACATCCCTAACATAGTGTATTCGAAACCGGGGCAAGTATCCCAGTGAGGCAAGTATCCGGCTTTTACCCTATAGTATGTCGTAAAAGAGTCGTAAGTATGAATTGGTGGTAACCTTCTGCCATCAGACGTTATATTTAACTGCAATTTATATAAAACACTTGTAAAACTATCATGCTTATTTTATTATACTATTTTTATTCACAACTTTTTCTAGCATTGCAATTAAAACCGTGGAAACTCGACTGTACTCGTTCCACTTATAGAAAAACACATATTCCCGCTGGAGTACTAATTAAGAGTACGTCTCAAAGTAAATAAATAAAAATCCTATCACGAGTGGTTCCCGCGTCCCGAATTCACTTCTGAATTGCCACTCGTTTTCTCATCTCATTCAATATCATCT